>OX463843.1:4721107-4859635 GCA_949825065.1 Odontocerum albicorne
TTTAAAACAAAATATATATCACCGGAGATATTTTCATTTTTGTCACCAATTGGCAGTATTAATATAACTTTTGAGTGAACGATCGCATTGTAAAGGGACTCGATCCGTTCCAAACTACAATGCGGGTGGAGGAGGGTTCCCTATCCCGGTCCCAATCTATTCTAAAGTCGACCTCCTTGACTAACCTTGACTTGATTTTCTATTTGACTAAGTAAGTTGCCAGTTTTCTAGTTTACTAAATATATATTAAGAATACCTATGACTTCGGTCATATATATTCTTTTAAAACAAAATATATATCACCGGAGATATTTTCATTTTTGTCACCAATTGGCAGTATTAATATAACTTTTGAGTGAACGATCGCATTGTAAAGGGACTCGATCCGTTCCAAACTACAATGCGGGTGGAGGAGGGTTCCCTATCCCGGTCCCAATCTATTCTAAAGTCGACCTCCTTGACTAACCTTGACTTGATTTTTCTATTTGACTAAGTAAGTAGCCAGTTTTCTAGTTTACTAAATATATATTAAGAATACCTATGACTTCGGTCATATATATTCTTTTAAAACAAAATATATATCACCGGAGATATTTTCATTTTTGTCACCAATTGGCAGTATTAATATAACTTTTGAGTGAACGATCGCATTGTAAAGGGACTCGATCCGTTCCAAACTACAATGCGGGTGGAGGAGGGTTCCCTATCCCGGTCCCAATCTATTCTAAAGTCGACCTCCTTGACTAACCTTGACTTGATTTTCTATTTGACTAAGTAAGTAGCCAGTTTTTTAGTTTACTAAATATATATTAAGAATACCTATGACTTCGGTCATATATATTCTTTTAAAACAAAATATATATCACCGGAGATATTTTCATTTTTGTCACCAATTGGCAGTATTAATATAACTTTTGAGTGAACGATCGCATTGTAAAGGGACTCGGTCCGTTCCAAACTACAATGCGGGTGGAGGAGGGTTCCCTATCCCGGTCCCAATCTATTCTAAAGTCGACCTCCTTGACTAACCTTGACTTGATTTTCTATTTGACTAAGTAAGTAGCCAGTTTTTTAGTTTACTAAATATATATTAAGAATACCTATGACTTCGGTCATATATATTCTTTTAAAACAAAATATATATCACCGGAGATATTTTCATTTTTGTCACCAATTGGCAGTATTAATATAACTTTTGAGTGAACGATCGCATTGTAAAGGGACTCGATCCGTTCCAAACTACAATGCGGGTGGAGGAGGGTTCCCTATCCCGGTCCCAATCTATTCTAAAGTCGACCTCCTTGACTAACCTTGACTTGATTTTTCTATTTGACTAAGTAAGTAGCCAGTTTTCTAGTTTACTAAATATATATTAAGAATACCTATGACTTCGGTCATATATATTCTTTTAAAACAAAATATATATCACCGGAGATATTTTCATTTTTGTCACCAATTGGCAGTATTAATATAACTTTTGAGTGAACGATCGCATTGTAAAGGGACTCGGTCCGTTCCAAACTACAATGCGGGTGGAGGAGGGTTCCCTATCCCGGTCCCAATCTATTCTAAAGTCGACCTCCTTGACTAACCTTGACTTGATTTTCTATTTGACTAAGTAAGTAGCCAGTTTTTTAGTTTACTAAATATATATTAAGAATACCTATGACTTCGGTCATATATATTCTTTTAAAACAAAATATATATCACCGGAGATATTTTCATTTTTGTCACCAATTGGCAGTATTAATATAACTTTTGAGTGAACGATCGCATTGTAAAGGGACTCGATCCGTTCCAAACTACAATGCGGGTGGAGGAGGGTTCCCTATCCCGGTCCCAATCTATTCTAAAGTCGACCTCCTTGACTAACCTTGACTTGATTTTTCTATTTGACTAAGTAAGTAGCCAGTTTTCTAGTTTACTAAATATATATTAAGAATACCTATGACTTCGGTCATATATATTCTTTTAAAACAAAATATATATCACCGGAGATATTTTCATTTTTGTCACCAATTGGCAGTATTAATATAACTTTTGAGTGAACGATCGCATTGTAAAGGGACTCGATCCGTTCCAAACTACAATGCGGGTGGAGGAGGGTTCCCTATCCCGGTCCCAATCTATTCTAAAGTCGACCTCCTTGACTAACCTTGACTTGATTTTCTATTTGACTAAGTAAGAAGCCAGTTTTTTAGTTTACTAAATATATATTAAGAATACCTATGACTTCGGTCATATATATTCTTTTAAAACAAAATATATATCACCGGAGATATTTTCATTTTTGTCACCAATTGGCAGTATTAATATAACTTTTGAGTGAACGATCGCATTGTAAAGGGACTCGATCCGTTCCAAACTACAATGCGGGTGGAGGAGGGTTCCCTATCCCGGTCCCAATCTATTCTAAAGTCGACCTCCTTGACTAACCTTGACTTGATTTTTCTATTTGACTAAGTAAGTAGCCAGTTTTCTAGTTTACTAAATATATATTAAGAATACCTATGACTTCGGTCATATATATTCTTTTAAAACAAAATATATATCACCGGAGATATTTTCATTTTTGTCACCAATTGGCAGTATCAATATAACTTTTGAGTGAACGATCGCATTGTAAAGGGACTCGATCCGTTCCAAACTACAATGCGGGTGGAGGAGGGTTCCCTATCCCGGTCCCAATCTATTCTAAAGTCGACCTCCTTGACTAACCTTGACTTGATTTTTCTATTTGACTAAGTAAGTAGCCAGTTTTCTAGTTTACTAAATATATATTAAGAATACCTATGACTTCGGTCATATATATTCTTTTAAAACAAAATATATATCACCGGAGATATTTTCATTTTTGTCACCAATTGGCAGTATTAATATAACTTTTGATAACTTTTGAGTGAACGATCGCATTGTAAAGGGACTCGATCCGTTCCAAACTACAATGCGGGTGAGGAGGGTTCCCTATCCCGGTCCCAATCTATTCTAAAGTCGACCTCCTTGACTAACCTTGACTTGATTTTTCTATTTGACTAAGTAAGTAGCCAGTTTTCTAGTTTACTAAATATATATTAAGAATACCTATGACTTCGGTCATATATATCTTTTAAAACAAAATATATATCACCGGAGATATTTTCATTTTGTCACCAATTGGCAGTATTAATATAACTTTTGAGTGAACGATCGCATTGTAAAGGGACTCGGTCCGTTCCAAACTACAATGCGGGTGGAGGAGGGTTCCCTATCCCGGTCCCAATCTATTCTAAAGTCGACCTCCTTGACTAACCTTGACTTGATTTTCTATTTGACTAAGTAAGTAGCCAGTTTTTTAGTTTACTAAATATATATTAAGAATACCTATGACTTCGGTCATATATATTCTTTTAAAACAAAATATATATCACCGGAGATATTTTCATTTTTGTCACCAATTGGCAGTATTAATATAACTTTTGAGTGAACGATCGCATTGTAAAGGGACTCGATCCGTTCCAAACTACAATGCGGGTGGAGGAGGGTTCCCTATCCCGGTCCCAATCTATTCTAAAGTCGACCTCCTTGACTAACCTTGACTTGATTTTTCTATTTGACTAAGTAAGTAGCCAGTTTTCTAGTTTACTAAATATATATTAAGAATACCTATGACTTCGGTCATATATATTCTTTTAAAACAAAATATATATCACCGAGATATTTTCATTTTTGTCACCAATTGGCAGTATTAATATAACTTTTGAGTGAACGATCGCATTGTAAAGGGACTCGGTCCGTTCCAAACTACAATGCGGGTGGAGGAGGGTTCCCTATCCCGGTCCCAATCTATTCTAAAGTCGACCTCCTTGACTAACCTTGACTTGATTTTCTTATTTGACTAAGTAAGTAGCCAGTTTTTTAGTTTACTAAATAATATTAAGAATACCTATGACTTCGGTCATATATATTCTTTTAAACAAAATATATATCACCGGAGATATTTTCATTTTTGTCACCAATTGGCAGTATTAATATAACTTTTGAGTGAACGATCGCATTGTAAAGGGACTCGATCCGTTCCAAACTACAATGCGGGTGGAGGAGGGTTCCCTATCCCGGTCCCAATCTATTCTAAAGTCGACCTCCTTGACTAACCTTGACTTGATTTTTCTATTTGACTAAGTAAGTAGCCAGTTTTCTAGTTTACTAAATTATATTAAGAATACCTATGACTTCGGTCATATATATTCTTTTAAAACAAAATATATATCACCGAGATATTTTCATTTTTGTCACCAATTGGCAGTATTAATATAACTTTTGAGTGAACGATCGCATTGTAAAGGGACTCGATCCGTTCCAAACTACAATGCGGGTGGAGGAGGGTTCCCTATCCCGGTCCCAATCTATTCTAAAGTCGACCTCCTTGACTAACCTTGACTTGATTTTCTATTTGACTAAGTAAGTAGCCAGTTTTTTAGTTTACTAAATATATATTAAGAATACCTATGACTTCGGTCATATATATTCTTTTAAACAAAATATATATCACCGGAGATATTTTCATTTTGTCACCAATTGGCAGTATTAATATAACTTTTGAGTGAACGATCGCATTGTAAAGGGACTCGGTCCGTTCCAAACTACAATGCGGGTGGAGGAGGGTTCCCTATCCCGGTCCCAATCTATTCTAAAGTCGACCTCCTTGACTAACCTTGACTTGATTTTCTATTTGACTAAGTAAGTAGCCAGTTTTTAAGTTACTAAATATATATTAAGAATACCTATGACTTCGGTCATATATATTCTTTTAAAACAAAATATATATCACCGGAGATATTTTCATTTTTGTCACCAATTGGCAGTATTAATATAACTTTTGAGTGAACGATCGCATTGTAAAGGGACTCGATCCGTTCCAAACTACAATGCGGGTGGAGGAGGGTTCCCTATCCCGGTCCCAATCTATTCTAAAGTCGACCTCCTTGACTAACCTTGACTTGATTTTTCTATTTGACTAAGTAAGTAGCCAGTTTTCTAGTTTACTAAATATATATTAAGAATACCTATGACTTCGGTCATATATATTCTTTTAAAACAAAATATATATCACCGGAGATATTTTCATTTTTGTCACCAATTGGCAGATTAATATAACTTTTGAGTGAACGATCGCATTGTAAAGGGACTCGATCCGTTCCAAACTACAATGCGGGTGGAGGAGGGTTCCCTATCCCGGTCCCAATCTATTCTAAAGTCGACCTCCTTGACTAACCTTGACTTGATTTTCTATTTGACTAAGTAAGTAGCCAGTTTTTTAGTTTACTAAATATATATTAAGAATACCTATGACTTCGGTCATATATATTCTTTTAAAACAAAATATATATCACCGGAGATATTTTCATTTTTGTCACCAATTGGCAGTATTAATATAACTTTTGAGTGAACGATCGCATTGTAAAGGGACTCGATCCGTTCCAAACTACAATGCGGGTGGAGGAGGGTTCCCTATCCCGGTCCCATCTATTCTAAAGTCGACCTCCTTGACTAACCTTGACTTGATTTTCTATTTGACTAAGTAAGTAGCCAGTTTTCTAGTTTCCTAAATATATATTAAGAATACCTATGACTTCGGTCATATATATTCTTTTAAAACAAAATATATATCACCGGAGATATTTTCATTTTTGTCACCAATTGGCAGTATTAATATAACTTTTGAGTGAACGATCGCATTGTAAAGGGACTCGATCCGTTCCAAACTACAATGCGGGTGGAGGAGGGTTCCCTATCCCGGTCCCAATCTATTCTAAAGTCGACCTCCTTGACTAACCTTGACTTGATTTTTCTATTTGACTAAGTAAGTAGCCAGTTTTCTAGTTTACTAAATATATATTAAGAATACCTATGACTTCGGTCATATATATTCTTTTAAAACAAAATATATATCACCGGAGATATTTTCATTTTTGTCACCAATTGGCAGTATTAATATAACTTTTGAGTGAACGATCGCATTGTAAAGGGACTCGATCCGTTCCAAACTACAATGCGGGTGGAGGAGGGTTCCCTATCCCGGTCCCAATCTATTCTAAAGTCGACCTCCTTGACTAACCTTGACTTGATTTTCTATTTGACTAAGTAAGTAGCCAGTTTTTTAGTTTACTAAATATATATTAAGAATACCTATGACTTCGGTCATATATATTCTTTTAAAACAAAATATATATCACCGGAGATATTTTCATTTTTGTCACCAATTGGCAGTATTAATATAACTTTTGAGTGAACGATCGCATTGTAAAGGGACTCGATCCGTTCCAAACTACAATGCGGGTGGAGGAGGGTTCCCTATCCCGGTCCCAATCTATTCTAAAGTCGACCTCCTTGACTAACCTTGACTTGATTTTTCTATTTGACTAAGTAAGTAGCCAGTTTTCTAGTTTACTAAATATATATTAAGAATACCTATGACTTCGGTCATATATATTCTTTTAAAACAAAATATATATCACCGGAGATATTTTCATTTTTGTCACCAATTGGCAGTATTAATATAACTTTTGAGTGAACGATCGCATTGTAAAGGGACTCGATCCGTTCCAAACTACAATGCGGGTGGAGGAGGGTTCCCTATCCCGGTCCCAATCTATTCTAAAGTCGACCTCCTTGACTAACCTTGACTTGATTTTCTATTTGACTAAGTAAGTAGCCAGTTTTTTAGTTTACTAAATATATATTAAGAATACCTATGACTTCGGTCATATATATTCTTTTAAAACAAAATATATATCACCGGAGATATTTTCATTTTTGTCACCAATTGGCAGTATTAATATAACTTTTGAGTGAACGATCGCATTGTAAAGGGACTCGATCCGTTCCAAACTACAATGCGGGTGGAGGAGGGTTCCCTATCCCGGTCCCAATCTATTCTAAAGTCGACCTCCTTGACTAACCTTGACTTGATTTTCTATTTGACTAAGTAAGTAGCCAGTTTTCTAGTTTCCTAAATATATATTAAGAATACCTATGACTTCGGTCATATATATTCTTTTAAAACAAAATATATATCACCGGAGATATTTTCATTTTTGTCACCAATTGGCAGTATTAATATAACTTTTGAGTGAACGATCGCATTGTAAAGGGACTCGATCCGTTCCAAACTACAATGCGGGTGGAGGAGGGTTCCCTATCCCGGTCCCAATCTATTCTAAAGTCGACCTCCTTGACTAACCTTGACTTGATTTTTCTATTTGACTAAGTAAGTAGCCAGTTTTCTAGTTTACTAAATATATATTAAGAATACCTATGACTTCGGTCATATATATTCTTTTAAAACAAAATATATATCACCGGAGATATTTTCATTTTTGTCACCAATTGGCAGTATTAATATAACTTTTGAGTGAACGATCGCATTGTAAAGGGACTCGATCCGTTCCAAACTACAATGCGGGTGGAGGAGGGTTCCCTATCCCGGTCCCAATCTATTCTAAAGTCGACCTCCTTGACTAACCTTGACTTGATTTTCTATTTGACTAAGTAAGTTGCCAGTTTTCTAGTTTACTAAATATATATTAAGAATACCTATGACTTCGGTCATATATATTCTTTTAAAACAAAATATATATCACCGGAGATATTTTCATTTTTGTCACCAATTGGCAGTATTAATATAACTTTTGAGTGAACGATCGCATTGTAAAGGGACTCGATCCGTTCCAAACTACAATGCGGGTGGAGGAGGGTTCCCTATCCCGGTCCCAATCTATTCTAAAGTCGACCTCCTTGACTAACCTTGACTTGATTTTCTATTTGACTAAGTAAGTAGCCAGTTTTTTAGTTTACTAAATATATATTAAGAATACCTATGACTTCGGTCATATATATTCTTTTAAAACAAAATATATATCACCGGAGATATTTTCATTTTTGTCACCAATTGGCAGTATTAATATAACTTTTGAGTGAACGATCGCATTGTAAAGGGACTCGGTCCGTTCCAAACTACAATGCGGGTGGAGGAGGGTTCCCTATCCCGGTCCCAATCTATTCTAAAGTCGACCTCCTTGACTAACCTTGACTTGATTTTTCTATTTGACTAAGTAAGTAGCCAGTTTTCTAGTTTACTAAATATATATTAAGAATACCTATGACTTCGGTCATATATATTCTTTTAAAACAAAATATATATCACCGGAGATATTTTCATTTTTGTCACCAATTGGCAGTATTAATATAACTTTTGAGTGAACGATCGCATTGTAAAGGGACTCGATCCGTTCCAAACTACAATGCGGGTGGAGGAGGGTTCCCTATCCCGGTCCCAATCTATTCTAAAGTCGACCTCCTTGACTAACCTTGACTTGATTTTCTATTTGACTAAGTAAGTAGCCAGTTTTTTAGTTTACTAAATATATATTAAGAATACCTATGACTTCGGTCATATATATTCTTTTAAAACAAAATATATATCACCGGAGATATTTTCATTTTTGTCACCAATTGGCAGTATTAATATAACTTTTGAGTGAACGATCGCATTGTAAAGGGACTCGGTCCGTTCCAAACTACAATGCGGGTGGAGGAGGGTTCCCTATCCCGGTCCCAATCTATTCTAAAGTCGACCTCCTTGACTAACCTTGACTTGATTTTCTATTTGACTAAGTAAGTAGCCAGTTTTTTAGTTTACTAAATATATATTAAGAATACCTATGACTTCGGTCATATATATTCTTTTAAAACAAAATATATATCACCGGAGATATTTTCATTTTTGTCACCAATTGGCAGTATTAATATAACTTTTGAGTGAACGATCGCATTGTAAAGGGACTCGATCCGTTCCAAACTACAATGCGGGTGGAGGAGGGTTCCCTATCCCGGTCCCAATCTATTCTAAAGTCGACCTCCTTGACTAACCTTGACTTGATTTTTCTATTTGACTAAGTAAGTAGCCAGTTTTCTAGTTTACTAAATATATATTAAGAATACCTATGACTTCGGTCATATATATTCTTTTAAAACAAAATATATATCACCGGAGATATTTTCATTTTTGTCACCAATTGGCAGTATTAATATAACTTTTGAGTGAACGATCGCATTGTAAAGGGACTCGATCCGTTCCAAACTACAATGCGGGTGGAGGAGGGTTCCCTATCCCGGTCCCAATCTATTCTAAAGTCGACCTCCTTGACTAACCTTGACTTGATTTTCTATTTGACTAAGTAAGTAGCCAGTTTTTTAGTTTACTAAATATATATTAAGAATACCTATGACTTCGGTCATATATATTCTTTTAAAACAAAATATATATCACCGGAGATATTTTCATTTTTGTCACCAATTGGCAGTATTAATATAACTTTTGAGTGAACGATCGCATTGTAAAGGGACTCGATCCGTTCCAAACTACAATGCGGGTGGAGGAGGGTTCCCTATCCCGGTCCCAATCTATTCTAAAGTCGACCTCCTTGACTAACCTTGACTTGATTTTTCTATTTGACTAAGTAAGTAGCCAGTTTTCTAGTTTACTAAATATATATTAAGAATACCTATGACTTCGGTCATATATATTCTTTTAAAACAAAATATATATCACCGGAGATATTTTCATTTTTGTCACCAATTGGCAGTATTAATATAACTTTTGAGTGAACGATCGCATTGTAAAGGGACTCGATCCGTTCCAAACTACAATGCGGGTGGAGGAGGGTTCCCTATCCCGGTCCCAATCTATTCTAAAGTCGACCTCCTTGACTAACCTTGACTTGATTTTCTATTTGACTAAGTAAGTAGCCAGTTTTTTAGTTTACTAAATATATATTAAGAATACCTATGACTTCGGTCATATATATTCTTTTAAAACAAAATATATATCACCGGAGATATTTTCATTTTTGTCACCAATTGGCAGTATTAATATAACTTTTGAGTGAACGATCGCATTGTAAAGGGACTCGGTCCGTTCCAAACTACAATGCGGGTGGAGGAGGGTTCCCTATCCCGGTCCCAATCTATTCTAAAGTCGACCTCCTTGACTAACCTTGACTTGATTTTCTATTTGACTAAGTAAGTAGCCAGTTTTTTAGTTTACTAAATATATATTAAGAATACCTATGACTTCGGTCATATATATTCTTTTAAAACAAAATATATATCACCGGAGATATTTTCATTTTTGTCACCAATTGGCAGTATTAATATAACTTTTGAGTGAACGATCGCATTGTAAAGGGACTCGATCCGTTCCAAACTACAATGCGGGTGGAGGAGGGTTCCCTATCCCGGTCCCAATCTATTCTAAAGTCGACCTCCTTGACTAACCTTGACTTGATTTTTCTATTTGACTAAGTAAGTAGCCAGTTTTCTAGTTTACTAAATATATATTAAGAATACCTATGACTTCGGTCATATATATTCTTTTAAAACAAAATATATATCACCGGAGATATTTTCATTTTTGTCACCAATTGGCAGTATTAATATAACTTTTGAGTGAACGATCGCATTGTAAAGGGACTCGATCCGTTCCAAACTACAATGCGGGTGGAGGAGGGTTCCCTATCCCGGTCCCAATCTATTCTAAAGTCGACCTCCTTGACTAACCTTGACTTGATTTTCTATTTGACTAAGTAAGTTGCCAGTTTTCTAGTTTACTAAATATATATTAAGAATACCTATGACTTCGGTCATATATATTCTTTTAAAACAAAATATATATCACCGGAGATATTTTCATTTTTGTCACCAATTGGCAGTATTAATATAACTTTTGAGTGAACGATCGCATTGTAAAGGGACTCGATCCGTTCCAAACTACAATGCGGGTGGAGGAGGGTTCCCTATCCCGGTCCCAATCTATTCTAAAGTCGACCTCCTTGACTAACCTTGACTTGATTTTCTATTTGACTAAGTAAGTAGCCAGTTTTTTAGTTTACTAAATATATATTAAGAATACCTATGACTTCGGTCATATATATTCTTTTAAAACAAAATATATATCACCGGAGATATTTTCATTTTTGTCACCAATTGGCAGTATTAATATAACTTTTGAGTGAACGATCGCATTGTAAAGGGACTCGATCCGTTCCAAACTACAATGCGGGTGGAGGAGGGTTCCCTATCCCGGTCCCAATCTATTCTAAAGTCGACCTCCTTGACTAACCTTGACTTGATTTTTCTATTTGACTAAGTAAGTAGCCAGTTTTCTAGTTTACTAAATATATATTAAGAATACCTATGACTTCGGTCATATATATTCTTTTAAAACAAAATATATATCACCGGAGATATTTTCATTTTTGTCACCAATTGGCAGTATTAATATAACTTTTGAGTGAACGATCGCATTGTAAAGGGACTCGATCCGTTCCAAACTACAATGCGGGTGGAGGAGGGTTCCCTATCCCGGTCCCAATCTATTCTAAAGTCGACCTCCTTGACTAACCTTGACTTGATTTTCTATTTGACTAAGTAAGTAGCCAGTTTTTTAGTTTACTAAATATATATTAAGAATACCTATGACTTCGGTCATATATATTCTTTTAAAACAAAATATATATCACCGGAGATATTTTCATTTTTGTCACCAATTGGCAGTATTAATATAACTTTTGAGTGAACGATCGCATTGTAAAGGGACTCGGTCCGTTTCAAACTACAATGCGGGTGGAGGAGGGTTCCCTATCCCGGTCCCAATCTATTCTAAAGTCGACCTCCTTGACTAACCTTGACTTGATTTTCTATTTGACTAAGTAAGTAGCCAGTTTTTTAGTTTACTAAATATATATTAAGAATACCTATGACTTCGGTCATATATATTCTTTTAAAACAAAATATATATCACCGGAGATATTTTCATTTTTGTCACCAATTGGCAGTATTAATATAACTTTTGAGTGAACGATCGCATTGTAAAGGGACTCGATCCGTTCCAAACTACAATGCGGGTGGAGGAGGGTTCCCTATCCCGGTCCCAATCTATTCTAAAGTCGACCTCCTTGACTAACCTTGACTTGATTTTTCTATTTGACTAAGTAAGTAGCCAGTTTTCTAGTTTACTAAATATATATTAAGAATACCTATGACTTCGGTCATATATATTCTTTTAAAACAAAATATATATCACCGGAGATATTTTCATTTTTGTCACCAATTGGCAGTATTAATATAACTTTTGAGTGAACGATCGCATTGTAAAGGGACTCGATCCGTTCCAAACTACAATGCGGGTGGAGGAGGGTTCCCTATCCCGGTCCCAATCTATTCTAAAGTCGACCTCCTTGACTAACCTTGACTTGATTTTCTATTTGACTAAGTAAGTAGCCAGTTTTCTAGTTTCCTAAATATATATTAAGAATACCTATGACTTCGGTCATATATATTATTTTAAAACAAAATATATATCACCGGAGATATTTTCATTTTTGTCACCAATTGGCAGTATTAATATAACTTTTGAGTGAACGATCGCATTGTAAAGGGACTCGATCCGTTCCAAACTACAATGCGGGTGGAGGAGGGTTCCCTATCCCGGTCCCAATCTATTCTAAAGTCGACCTCCTTGACTAACCTTGACTTGATTTTTCTATTTGACTAAGTAAGTAGCCAGTTTTCTAGTTTACTAAATATATATTAAGAATACCTATGACTTCGGTCATATATATTCTTTTAAAACAAAATATATATCACCGGAGATATTTTCATTTTTGTCACCAATTGACACTATTAATGTAACTTTTGAGTGAACGATCGCATTGCAAAGTTCCAAACTACAATGCGGGTGGAGGAGGATTCCCTATTTCCGATCCCAGTCTATTTTAAAATCGACCTCCTTGACTAGCCTTGACTTGGTTTTTCTAGTTGACTAAATAAGTAGCCATTCAAAAATAAGCCTACCATGTTTTACTATTAACAAAATTAATGTTCAATGCTTCAATGGTTTATCGATACTAAAATAACAATAAATACATCTACTTAAATAACAATAAATAAATACATCAATGTGAAAAATGAAAACCTCATGTTGCATGACAGGAGTATTATTAATTAGACTTAAGTGTAAAAATTCTCATTTAGAAGTGTGATTTCTTCTGTGAATTGCAAAAATAAAGGAAAAAAATTAATGTATATAATGATATACGTGTATTTATTTAAAGGCACAGAAATTTGACTCAAGTCTATGATTTTTCAGGATTTCAGCGGTTTGTGTAATTACAATTTGATTTTTAACTTGAATATATATTTTTCATGCAATCTGGTTAAACGTTATAGTATAATATTCAACCCATAATTGCAATATTTATTTACAAAACTATTTTCCTCTTCCATTATGAAGGCTTTTAAGCTTCCGCTCTTTCATAATTAGATTCCTTTGGTAGGTTTCGTTTTATTCTTCTTGCCATGTTTAAATTACTATATTTTATAATATTCGTGTCATTTCATTTATCTTTTACTATTTCTTTTTTCTACACGGCAAAATTCATCTTTCATATTTTAATATGCAATCTTTCCTTATTGCTTTACTCTTTTATCTATCATAGGTCGTTTTAGCATACTTACAAGGCATTGGAATATGGTATTTACCTTGCTTTTATCCTTTTTGCTACTTGCAAGTTTCACTCTCATGTCTTAAGATTGTGATCAGGATTATATTATGAGCAGAAAGATATGATTATCTAAATCTGCTCCAGTCGGTAAAGACACTTAATTTAATTACATTAGCGTCTGCTATTCTTCGTTCAATGTCACACTTCGCACAGCCACTCGAGAAAAATCTTCAAACAGTTCTATTTTTTTAATGAACAATATTTCAATCAATCATAATTATTCTTCACAAACAATATTCACTTCTCTTTATACTGTACTGAAAAACTATCAGAGTAAGATATCACAGGAGATGTTTTCATTTTTGTCGTCAATTGGCAATATTAATGTAACTTTTGAGTGATCGATCGCATTGTAAAGGGACTCGATCCGTTCCAAACTACAATGCGGGTTAGGGAGGGTTCCCTATCCCGGTCCCAATCTTTTTTTAAGTCGATCTCCTTGACTAACTTGACATGTTTGCCATTAATTTTAAATGCTATTTTAACCAAAATACATTTGTTAATAATCTATTTCACCTTAAGCCTGAAAAAAGAACACGAGATATCCATTCCCTCTGCTTCTATCAGGGTAGACTATTGTCAATTTGTTTTTGACAAGTATTACAACTCTTTTGCCATAAAAAATGCAGTAGAAAAGAGAATTTGTAAAGTTCAAAGGGACGATAGATGAAATAGACCTTCAATCAGATTTAATGACCAATTCAGAAACTCAACAATGTCATCAGAGAAGGTAGTACTTTGAGGGGTTTAAAATAAACAACCGTAAAAACTTGTTATACGAGAGTTATCAAAATAAATCGAAACATCACAACTCTCAGACATGAGGAACATACGACCTTCGTGACGTAGTTAGCAAGACGCTGGTCTTCCACCCAAGAGTATCGAGTTTCTTTCGTAATAGTGTAATAAAAAAGCGTCTTTTTATAATCAAAGGTTCGTTTGGTAACAATATTCGCACGCGTTAGACGTGTGCGAGTGTTGTTGCCTGCCTACGTGCGGAATTATTTGAAAGACGCACGATGGAGAACCATAAGTTATTTGCTTACTACAGTGCTAAATAGCCCGAATCTTGGACAGTATTAACTCCTGGGAATTCTTTTTAAGAAAATTTGTATTATGAATTCATATTTGTTTAGAGGCACAACACGATTGAAAGATGAATCGGGCAATAAGAAAAAAATCAGCGTTAAACTATTGCATTGTAAAATATTGCACTTTCGTTACATACAGATTAACTTGATGGGTTTAGTGACACGTGGAAATCTTTTCCAACCAACTAAAAATATGTTAAAGAGGTCTTTAATGAAAATTGGCCTGTAGTATTTCTTTTCAATTTCATATCAAACGGGAATCGATCCCGGTACCCTCAAGCTTGAAGATTGGCGTCCTAGCTACTAGGATACGGATGTCATCAATCTTTCTGGTTGACTGAAATAAGGAGACATTTGAAAATAAGTTTATCGATACTAAAATAACAATTAAAACATCAATGTGAAAAATGAAAACCTCCTGTTGCATGACAGGAGTATTATTTATTAAACTTAAGTGTAAAAATTATCATAAAAAAGTGCGATTACTTCCGCAAATTGCTAAAATAAATGAAACAATCAATGTACAAAATGATATACGTGTATTGATTATTTTAAAAGCACAGAAATTAACACAAGTCAATGATTTTTCAGGATTTCCGCATTATATTTTCAGCGGTTTGTGTATGATTTTTCAGGACTTCAGCATTGTATTTCCAGTTGTTTGTGCAAATATTATTTGACTTTTGAACGTGAACCTAACTTTATTAAAAAGCATACTCAGCCTTAATTAATGTTTACACGGGAACGGTTTAATCTTGATAGTTGAAACAGAATACGTAGTGGTAATATTTTTAACAAGTGTATTTGAGAAACTTATAAGTAATGAGAAATTTTTGCAATTTGATTTGATTCAATCGATATATAGTTAGTATTGAATAACTTATCTACAAGTTCTAGTTAACAACTTAATAGGAAAGGTAGTTTATTTTTTAAGTTAAATAAACGCGTTTCGATCCTGATTTTTTTTTCTTTCCGCTATCCCTTTCCCCCCCTTTGATTGATGATATCTCACTTTTATTTTTACTATGTACGAGTAGATGTATATATATATATATATATATATATATATATATATATATATATATATATATATATATATATATATATATATATATATATATATATATATATATATATATATATATATATATATATATATATATATATATATATATATATATATATATATATATATATATATATATATATATATATTTCTGGTTGCTTGGTTGAAAAGATTCCCACGTGACATTACGCTAGCAAGATTGTATAGCAAGCAAGTAGTAAATAAATAAATAACGATTTTAAGCAATCAATAATTTTAAAGTATAAATTATTATAATGTTATTTTCCTTACGTGCAAAACATATTGCCCAACCTCTTTTGCCCAAAGGCAATATGCTTATTTGGCTCCCATTACGTACAATGGCGTGCCGAATTCGATAAAGATAAAGGAAGGAAAACCATTTAGACAGTGTCGATCGGAGCGTGGTTGTTATTGCGACAGGATTTTAAGTACTTGGGCTTTCAGGATGAATGACGTGTGGAAAAGATTTGTGTGGGCTCTTGAGTGTGGGTTTCTTCTTGTTGTTTTGTATTTGTGTTTCTGTATATTTTTGTGTTAATTTTTATTCTTATGATTGTGTGCGGTATATTATAGGATGAAAATTTTTGGTTTTATTTTTGTTTCATTTTGGGTTCATTTTTGGGTTGACTTTTGTTTTTATTCTTATGAATGTGTGCGGTATATTGTGGGATGAACAAGTTTGATATTTCTGGAGTGATGCTGTGTGAAGAGTTTGATTCCACATGATGTTTCCAGTTGTAATTGAGCGTCACTGTTTGTCAGGTTGATAAGAACGTGCAACGGGGTTTTGTTTTTGTGTAATCAAAAATCGGAAAGAAGTATCGATTTTTTTCATGCTTAATATCCTCAGTGAGATACAGGCAAAAGCCTAGTTTACTGGGGATACGACAAATGAAAGGCGAAAAACCCAGATTCATTAAAATAATGTATGTCTAAATTAAATTACCTGTTGTTTTTTCGCAAATTATGTATATTTCTTTTCATATGTAATAATAAATAAATAGATAAATAAATAAAATAATAATATAATAAAATTGCATAAATAAACACTATCACGCTGTTTTCTTATTGGAGTAGGCATATAAGTCAGAGCGCCAGACTATTCTTTCTCAAGACACCTATTTCGCCTTTTACACATTCGTACACCATCTTATTAAACTCCTTCAATTTCTCTGACCTAAAACTCCCACAATTTCTCTGATCTTACATTTCCTTCTTTTTGTTTTAAATATCATTCGTTTGATGCCACCAAACTATCACTGGTCTTTCTCTACTGCATTTCACTCACATTTGTACAGTACTTTTATTTTGTTTGTCTTTCTTCAATCATTTGTTGCACTGTATCTTGTTGTTCTCCCTTGATCGTATTTGATACATCAGTTTTGGGTTCACATTCATCCTAAATCTCTTCGTCATCTTCTGACATAATCTATCACCAATAGTATTATAATTTAAAGAACATTTTGTAAAAACTTTAGCTTTCAAATAATACATTTAATTAAAGTTTCATAACGTGTCAAGCTATTTTTTTAATAAATTAGTTTTCAACAATAATTTTATATGTCCTTAGTAAGATACAAGCAAAATCATTATTTAATAAAGTAACCAAATGATATAAAATATTATAAAATTTAACTGTCCACTTAAAATGGAATTCTAGGATTTTCTCATGAATTGCGCATCTATCTTGCATTTTCTCATATAATGTGTAATTTGCATGCATGAAAAGTAAATGTAATGAAAGAAAAAGTCAACGCGATAGATGGGTAAGTAGTAAAAGTTAAAAGAAAGTTGAAGAATACTTGTATTTAAATGACACTCAGTAGAACAGGCAGGCTTTAGAAAAAAAATTGGCACAAATGATCACCTCCAAACATTGAAAAACGTAATCCAAAAACACACTTAATATAACCTCCCTATTGCGTTGGTATTCATAGACTTTTAAAAGGCCTTCAATACAGTGTAAATATGGGCAGTGATGAGGGGGTAAAACAACTGTGGAGTGAACTACAGATACTCTCAGCTCTTGAATAAAGTTTATGAAAATGCCACATCAACAATACAACTCCACGAGCCATCGGAGAAAGTAAATATAAAAAGAGGGGTGCGACAGGGATATACAATTTCTCCAAAACTTTTCACTCTGGCACTTGAAGACGTATTCAAGGCTCTTGACTGGGAAAATAAAGGTATTCCGATAAATGGGGAACTTCTCAGTAACTTGCCTTTCACATATGACATTGTCTTGTTTGCCAAAAAAACGATGAAGAGTTGAACATAATACTCAATCAAATAAATGCAGCCTGCGCTTAAATTAGCCTTAAAATTAATGCTGCCAAAACAAAAATCGCACAAATAATCTCTTTGTCTTGGTAGGTGTGAGAAATATAGAGAAAGTTACAAGTTATGTGTACCTAGGACACACTGTAAAACTGGAAAAGGAGAATCAAGAGGCCGAGATAGAGCGTAGGAGTGGTTTTGCCTGGGCGGCGTTTGGTAAACCCTTTTACATCCTGAAATCTCCAAAATACCCCAATCATTTGAAAAAGAGAGTCTTTGATTCATGCATCTTACCGATCCTCACATATGGAATCGAAATATCTGTCCTAACAAAGCGAATAACGCAAAAACTACTAGTGATACAGAGAACCATGGAGATGAGGATGCTGGAAGTTTCACTGCGAGATAGAAAGACCAACAAATGGATGAGAGAGAGAACCAAAGCCACGGGCGTAGTTGAGAGAGCAGCTACCTTAAAGTGGAGCTGGGCAGGACATATTGCCAGATGCTCTGACTCTCGATGGACGAAAAAGGTCCTGGAATGGCAGCCTAGAACGGGCAGGAGAGGTGTGAGGAGACCACAGGCTAGATGGTCGGACGATATAAGATGGGTCGCGGGGGTGAAGTGGATGCAGTGTGCCCGAGATAGGGAGTTGGGGAAGACCGAAGGAGAGGCCTTTATCCAGGGATGGATCCAGAACGGCTGAAGAAGAAGAAGAAAAGTTACGAAGGATATGGAACGGTGTGTAGCCCATACACCAATATTGACAAAAATACCTTTTTTTCAATCATTATTTTAATAGCTTGTTTATTATTGGCAATGACTGTCTTGGAGTTTGTTTAATTAAGTTTTAAATTAAAAAAAGTAATCATTTCACATCCAATAATTTACGATATATTTTTTTCCATTTCAACAATACAAATTCAACTATCTATACTTAACATATAAAATACATTAAAAAAACAGTGTCCCGTCGACTTTATTTCCTATTGCAACTCACAGTTCGATATCTGTTACCTCCTGTTTGTTATCTGACAGCTTGAAATCAAAAGACTCGAGAAAAATGTCATATATATGTACGGTACCGGTACAAAGACTGTAGAATAGGTGGATGGCTACGAGATTTCGGCTCACGGTGAAAAGTATCAGGGTGAAGAGATTCCTCTTTAGCAGGTAATAGATTCGCAAGTAAAATGCAGTAGACTGAAGTAAACTGAGAATATATTATTTTACGTGTGGCGTTCCTTATGTGCGGTCAATCGCTCATAGCAAGCGACTGTTTTCGCCAGTGTATGCCGTCATGACTTGCGAAATAGCACAATTCTCGCAAGTTTTCGCATGCATGGGCTGGCCAACTTTTGATATTTTATTTTATATAAAATATAACCAAGAATTTATACATGTAAACGTTAAACAAGAAAACATATATCCATCATATTTTAGGTGACGCATACGTCCGATACAATATGTTTAAATTAATAAAATTTTCATTTATCATTTTCTATCCAATAACTTGCGTTCATGTTTTATTTTCATTTCTTTGATACTTATTTCGCAATATATACAATACTTAACATATAAAATACTTAAAAACATATTGCATCACTGACTTTTTTTCTTATTGTAACTTACAGTTCAATATCTCTTACTCTCTTACTTTAGTTTGAGAACAAGATTTTTTAAATTGACGTGTATTTGTTTTCTATTTAGTGTATATTTATATATATTTAAAGAACGAGTCGCTACGTCTGTCTGTGAGGGTAGTAAGGAACCTCGGAAACCACTTAATTGATTTTAATACCCCTTTTAAGTTTTCAGGCTAAGGTTTAAGTGAATTAAAATTCCATTCAATTTCCTCTCTTGAAAACTCAGCACTGAAGGCAAGTATAAAGAAACTCGGAGAAAAATTGTGGATGCAATTTTTCTCAGAGTTCAATGCGCCGTCAAAATACAATGCGCCGTCAAAATTAAAATGCTATACATATCAAAACAATATAAAAAAAGAGTTATTCAAAACTACTAATATATTTCAAACTCTGTGATCTAGTTAGTAAATATCTTTCTTGTTGGTTAGAAGAGATTGCCACATAGCAGTAATTTCACCAGGTTGGTCTTATACTCGTAGTACGAGTATACAACGAAAATGTAATTTAAAAAATATGTTTATAACGTTTTTTTATTTTTAACACGTACTACCTGTAAGTTGCGTGCCAACTCTTTTTTCTTTTCTTACAAGAATAGCTATGACTGAAGCCATAGGTATCCTCATACCGTCAAACACTAGGTGGAAAAAGTGCCTGTGTCGTTCGAGGGGAGAAGCACGACCTCCGTGGCCTGGTGGTAAGACACTTGTCTGCCAATCCGGAGGTTGTGGGTTCGATCCCCGCTGGAACCCAGATTTTTTTAAATAAGATTCCAGTCTGGTTAACACTTAGGGGCTATAAAACAGCTTTCTGGTTGGTTGGAAGAGATTGCCACATGGCAATAAACTCGCCAGGTAAAAAAAAAAAAAAGCACAGCGCGGGTTTCGAACTGACGACCTTCCGCACGGAAGTCCAGTGCGTTACAGCGCGGCCATGCACCTCACAGTACCTCGGCTATGCACTTCACCTTACATACTCTATTATTTGTATATATTTAAAAATATTGTGTCTTCTGTCATCGTTGCTGGGCACCGTGGAAGTCAAAAATCCCAGCGCTATTTCAACTTCGATTCAGTTGGAAAATGAAGCGTTGCCGTGGAGTTTGTTTTTTTTTTTCTTTTCTCTCCATTAAGTGAGTGAGCGGCTGCACACCAGCAAACTCACTGGCCACACCGCTTTACTGGATCGGATGGCACACTGAAGTGATACGATTAGAGTACACCGGAATGTTTTTATCCCCTCTTTTTGAAAGAATAAATATGAGCGAAAAACATGTCGGTGTTATTCGATGGGAGTCGCACAGCGCGGGGTTCGAATCGGAGACTACGCGAGTTACGTGCCGTTACATTAAACTTTTTAATCCTAGCATATTTTGCATAAAATGTGCGAAAAATCCCAAGCTTTTTTAGGCAAAAAAACAGTAGTTAATATTTTATTTTTTATCTCAGTTAATATTTAGTTTTAAAACCTATTATTTTTTTGTGGAAACCTCCCTGTAGTGTGTAAAATCAAAAGTTATTTTTATATTACATAAAAAAATTAAAAAAAATATTCAACATAAAAACTTTGAGTCCGATGATCGGCCCCGTGGGATTTTTCACACACACTAGTTGGGGCCGATAATAAGCCCTGTGGGATTAAAAGGGTTAAGGGTAGTGCAGGTGCCATCAGCAAGAGTCCCAACGCATTAGAACTCATCCTAATGTGCATCTTACCTTCACACAGTGACCACAAACCTCTCCAAACTCTCTCCTTGCTTACGAGCATTTTATTTATTATTACACATGACAAGAAATATACACAATTTGCAAAAAAACAACAGATAATTTGATTTGGACATACGATTTTAATGAATCTGGGTTTGTTGCCTTTCATTTGTCGTATCCCCAGTAAACAAGGATTTTGCCTGTATCTCACTGACGATATTTAGCATGAAAAAATAAATCGATACTTCTTTCTGATTTTTGATTACACAAAAACAGAACCCCGTTGCACATTCTCATCAACCTGACAAACAGTGACACTCAACTACAACTGGAAACATCTTGCAAAATTCAACTCCTCACACATCATCACTCCAGATGGACCAAAAATATTCATCCCACAATATACCGCACACAATCATAAGAATAAGAATAAAAATTAAAATTAAAACAAAAAATACACAGAAACACAAATACAAAAACAACCAAAATTAAAACAACAAGAAGAAACCCACACTCACGAACTCACACAAATCATCATACAAGCATTATATCCAAAGAATCGTAACACTCATTATAGGAATATTATCGACGATCGCCTTGCCATCTATGCAGTTCATAATACTAGGTTAGTCAAAAAGTTTTGAAAGCGGAAATGAAAATACATTTTTTTTGGTAAGAAATCACTTTTATTGCTCGGTATAGTCTCCCATAAGATCAATACACTTGGTCCAACGATCTTCCAACTTTGTTGTCCCATCACGGAAGTGACTTTCTGGAAGGCCTGCAAAATACTCCTCTACGACGGCTATAACCTCTTCGTTTGATGAAAAATGCTTTCCACGAAGGAATTTTTTGAGGTGTGAGAACAGCCAGAAGTCAGAGGGAGCTAAATCTGGCGAATAGGGTGGATGCTGCAACAATTCGTACCCCAATTCACTGATTTTCGCGATGGTTTTTTGAGCTGTGCGAGCAGGTGCATTGTCTTGATGAAAAATGATTTTTTTCTTCTGCAAACCGGGTCTTTTTTCACAATTTTTTTCATCCAACTGGTCCAAAAGGTCACAATAATAATCAGAGTGGATTTTTCCATTGTTAAAAAATACACTGACACGTCAACTTCAAATGGCTTGTAAACAAAGAATGAATTGACAGATCGAAATGAAATTTTGAGTACGTTCTTATAAAAGATGAAATATTAAAATGGCGTAGAAATTTTGGTTTTTCTACTGATCCATAGATGTCGCTTTCAAAACTTTTTGACTAGCCTAGTATACTTCTCCAGCATCATATTTCAAATGCATCTATGTTATTATACGTCTGTCGCTTGCTCTCAGAGTTCACGTCTGTGTAACGCACATAAACATTGCAAAGACAAGATATTGGTGTGAGCACGTGCATAAAAATCTTAAGTACCCAAAGCACGAATTTATTTAACCTCTAAATAGAACTTTATTTCCAGCTACTAGTGACAGGAGATATCTGTTAGTTTTCTAGTCGAGCGTGATTCCAGTATTGCTTTTATATTTCTGGTCTTGATATATACACAGGATGGCCCAAAAGTCACACACACGCTGAATATTTTCTTGTAACCTCCCTGAATATGGCATCCCAGAACGTGGCAAATTACTCACATAACCTTTAATTTAAAACAGCCGGACTAAATTAAGTATTGTTTGTTTATATGGTGGTTTTTTGATCTCAAAATGACGAGTGTAAGCACTTTGCGTTAGCACAATTGATTGTAGATTTTCTAGATAAAGTTTGATTATTTTAACCTTTCCTTCCCTGTGTTGGGTATCTTCTACACGTTGCTTCTAATAACCATCAATATCTCTATAAATATAATAAATACAAGGTTAAGATTTTAGGTATTCCTCCATAATATATTTACGCCTTGATTTAAAAAATAATATTAATAATAATCAGAATTTGTCGACTACATCGAGGTGTTTTGTAAAGATCGAAAACAAATTCGCATTTAAACGCTGCGAGTGCCTCGTCTTGACGATAGGTGAAGAGTATGCGGGAAGCGCGACACTATATTCGAATCTCACTCTTGCATACTCCACTGAATTGCGAGGAGCTTAATTGTCTCAATCGTCGCAAACATAAGCCATGCCGGGGTACCGCTCCGCGCCGCAGTATCTTCTGGACTTGCAAATAGATTAGACGTACGCCCGTTCCGTGAGCGTTGCCCGATGGTTTTTTAATGTTTTCAGCAAATAAATCTCAATTATTATAATTTTTATTTTCAATTATAATTAATTAAGGGTATTATCTATGAATGTTCTTATTTTTCCGATTTAAAATCGCTAATTTTTTATTGCGTACTCACTACCCAACACCGGAGCATGCGTTTCAATTTTAACACCGTAAGGGAAGGGTTAACATGTTACTCAGTCGTAAATTTCTTTATGTTTAATTTTCAAGCATTACGCTTTTATGATCTGAAATAAAAAAATTAAATAAACTAATTATAGAAAATTATTTGAGTTTTAAATAGTCTTGCGACTTTTGGGTCACCGCGCCTTAGAGAAAGTGCGTTAGTGTAAATATCAAAATGTTGATTATTTAAAAGATATTTTTTATAAAATTTAATTCAATTAATGTGCAACAATTGTGTTTTCTGTTTATAAATAGTAAATGTAAATTATTAAAAAAATAAAAAATAAATTATATTTTAAAATAGTCTTGTGACTTTTGGGTCATTCTGTATGTAGCACAATGAAACTTTTCTACATAATTGCAATAGATGCACGTTCATTAGCTTGAAAAACAAATACCGTTGCTGAATATTAATGTTGCGCTTCTGCAAGTACTTCAAGCTGTGAGCATTTATTACCAAAGACATATATTTTAACAAAGTTTTAGAAGACAAATGTGATGGCTTACTTCGTTTATATGGAAAAGGAACTTTGCAGATTTTTTTTGTGAAATATGGGTGAATAGTACAATATAAAACACAAATTTTCGTTGCTGAACTTTTCTTCTCCCGTAAATAATTTAAATGAATATCGAAAGGTGATTGTCCGCAGTTTATTCATTGCATATGAGATATTTATTTCTTCCATGAACTTTAGAAAGTCCGTCAGTGGGTATATTCGTTAGGTAAGATCGATATTTTCTATGTGGCATCTTCAGTGAGACCCATGATGGTATTTTGTGATTGAGTAATATTGACCTATGAGTAGTCTCGTCACCTCCGGTCTTTTCCGTCAATATATACGTTGAGGTCAGTTAGAAAAAAAATTCAATATTTGTATTATTGTATTTACAAATGTTCCCTCCCTACGTACACCCCTTGGCCGTAATTATTATAGGTGATGGAATTTATTATTTGTTATTTGAAGGGTTGGGGTAAGATGCCTCATTTTAAATGGGTTATATCAGTGTTTCTTAACGTGGGGCTCACGCTCCACAGGGGGGCAATTTGATTTTTAAGGGGGACAATTTGTTAATTGACTCGTTTAGAGTTTAGTCGTATTTTAATCGCTTTGTCGCGTCACCGTTATGTAGGGGAGGCATAAGAATTTTAGAAAGGCTTAGGTGGGGCATATCACAAAAAATGTTGGGAAACACTGGGTTATATGAATCTCGCGGCATTTTACTCCACTATACAATAATTAAATGAATTATATGTATTTTTTATAATTTTATCACGAAATTAATTTACCACAGCCTGATACCATCCAAGATTTAACCGATATTGCAGTCACATTTATTTATGTGGATGACGTCGCAATATGCGCAGATAATATAGAATAGCTGGAAGCTGCACCGCAGGCCTGGAGATACTAGCTGAGTGGTAGTGGACTGAAGCTAAGCGTCTCAAAAACCATATATATATATATATATATATATATATATATATATATATATATATATATATATATATATATATATATATATATATATATATATATATATATATATATATATATATATATATATATATATATATATATATATATATATATATATATATATATATATATATATATATATATATATATATATATATGGTTCTGAATGACTCTGGCACAGACACAACGTCAATCAACATCAGTGGCCAACAAATAGAAAAGTGTCAGGAGTACAAGTACCTCGGGACTATGATCCACTCATCAGGAGACCTAGATTCAAATATTTAGCACCGAATATCCTCAACTTGGCTGAAATTGCGGGAAGTCACGGGTGTGACTTGTGATAAGATACCCGTCAAACTCAAGGGACTAGTTTACAAGAGTGTCATTCGGCCTGTGTTCAAACCTGGAATATCTCCCTGAGGCACGTTTGTGCCATACAGACAGTTGAGATGAAAATGTTGAGATGTATGTGTGGTGTCACAAGGCTTGACAGGATCCGAAACTCCTACATCCGTGGGAGTCTAGGTGTACGCGACATCTCTGACAAGATTCAAGAGAGCAGGCTGCGATGATATGGACACGTCAGCAGAAGACCACCAAAGTATACAGGAAACAGGGCGCAGACACTAAATGCCCCTGGTAAGAGGTCCCGAGGAAGACCCAAGCGCGGGTGAAGCGAGGTGGTTGAGTGGGACATGAGGGACGCCGATATCGCTCCGGAAGATGCACATAATCGGGCGAAGTGGTGCCGAATTATTGGAAAGGCAGACCCCACCACCATGTGGGAATAATAATGCCAACGAAGAGAGAGCAGTCAGTCACATCATCAAATCAATCCATGGAAGACTCAACACTTGATTCCACTTAATCGGTTTTATTTACAATTCCTCGCGACAGCTTTGAGATTATTATGACAGTTTCGTCATTACCTGGTCCCAGTAAACAACACGCACAAATAGTCACATCGCCTGATATAATCTCCGCGAAACGGACCAGGAAAGAAAAAATAAAGAAACTGCTGCCAGAAAAATGCAGAATAGAGCTAAGAAAAGTAATGCATTGATTTCTCAGAAGAGAGCCAAAAACAAAGACAAAAAAATGTACTATCTAATTATAAAAACACAAACAAAAAACTAATAGAAAGCGAATGCTTAGTGAATTGTCGACTAGTTGTTCATCATTTTAAGAAAGTGGACCTTGTAGTGGCGACGGCGACGTCACAATAAGCGATGAAACTGAGTATTGCAAGGAATGCAATGGAAGTTATTTTGATACGAAAGGACCGAAATGTGACTGAATCCAGTGCATACAGTGCAAGAAGTGGTTCGACTAAACGTGCACTGATTCCAGCCAATTCTGTAAAAAATGTGTATTTTCCTTGTTGTTATATTATCCAACGTCCTGGATAATATGGCAATTTTCAAAATTTTTTAAAACATTTATAATCATGTTATAATAATCATAAAGAATATAATAAACATAAAGTTATAATAAACACGAAGAAGAGAAAAGTTCTTTTTCATCAGGACAATACACCGTGTCACAAGTCGATGGTAACGATGGCCAAATTGCACGAACGTTGAACTTCAAATTACTTCCGCACCCACCGTATTCTCCAAATTTGGCCCTCAGCGGCTATTCGGTGTTCGCAGACCTCAAAAAGATGCTCCAGGGAAAGAGATTTGGCTCCAATGAAGAATTGATTGCCGAAACTAACGCCTATTTTGAAACCAAAGATAAATCGTTCTACACGGCTGGCATAGAAAAGTTAGGAAAGCGTTAGAATGAAGGTATCGCTCTTGAAGGAGGCTATGTTGATGAATAAAGAAGAATTTTGGCAAACAAATGTCGTTTTAGTAGTTAGTCCCGGGCGTTATTGATTGATGTGTTACATACATATATATTTTTAATCTATCGATAACAGCGGGTTTATATCCCGAGGAAGAGTGCCCTTGACGAGAGTCTGTCTCTCCGAATAGCGCTGTATAAATTGTTCTTTTATTAATTTAATATAGTATACTTTCGTTGTAAACAATACGACCTGGCGGGCATATTGCCATGTGGCACTCTGTTGACCACCACCGTGGCCTAGTTTGTAAGACGCCTGTCCTTTAACTTAAAGTTGCGGATTCGATATGGAAACCAGATTTTGAAGTGAAACTTCCATGGGCGTGTTAGGGCAAATAGACCTGAACGTCACGAAAAGTGAAACGCTTCCCCTTCTCCGACTTTAATGGTAATATTTCAATTGATCTTTAATATTTATATATATTTATATAAATAAATAAATTTAATAAATAATACATATAAATTTATAATTATTAATAACATAAATAAATAATTTGATACATAAATAAATTAAAATTTTTTTTGTTTATTAAATATAAAATAAAATATCAAGTATTACATCATAATAATAAATATTTATATTTAATTAAATTAATTAAATAATACGTAATTAAATTAATTAATAATAATATTTATTAATAAATATAATTTAATAAATATAATATATCATAATTAATTAATAATTAATTTATAATAAATATTAATTCATAATAATAATTATTAATAACAATCAGTAATAAAAATAATAATTATGAATAATATTAAAAATTTTAATAATAATAATATTAATAATTCATATTAATAATGAAATTAATAATAATTATTATTAATAATAATTTATAAATTAATATTAATAATTAATTAAGAAATTATAATATTAATATTAATTAATAATATAATATTAATTTTATAATTATTGATTAATATTATTATAATTAATTCTAATTATAAATAATAATTATCATAAACAATTAATTATTTTAATAATTAATTAAATATTTATAAATAATTATAAGTACCAATTAATAATTATTAAACATTTATTAATTAATATTAATTAATAATTAATAAATTAATGAATGAAATTTATGGATTAATTAATTAATATAACCATTTCTTAATATTAAAAAAAAAAACAAATGAAAAAAAAAATGCATAAATCAACTTTTCTTAGCAGCTAAGAAGTTTCACTCCTACCACGCGATAGTAACACGCATCTGTTTTTTTTTTAAAGAAAGATTCGAGTCTTTTTTCATGTAAGGCTCTTTGTAATAATTTTCATGTAAGGCTCTATATAGGAAGTACCGATTTATTTTTTTCATGCTAAATATCCTCAGTGAGATACAGGCAAAATCCTAGTTAACTGGGGACACGACAAATGAAAAGCAACAAATCCAGATCCATTAAAATTGTATGTTCAAATTAAATTACCTGTTGTTTTTTCGCTAATTATGTATATTTCTTGTCATGTGTAAAATAATAATTTTAAATAAATTATTTTGAGTTACGTCAACTCTGCATTACAGGTACGAACGATATAACACATTTTATGGTTTCAGTATGTTTTCATTCTAATGGCGCCCCTTGTTCTCATACTAGAGAAAATCTATTGAAATACTTCAAAAATAAAATACCCGTAAACAAATACGAATGGGTCATTTTCAATGGAAAAATAACTTGACGATTACATGAACCGTTTCTATTCGAGAAAATACATATTGCATTGTTAAGTTTGCCTCTTATTCCTTATTCTCTTTACAAACAAGTTGTGATCATTAGGCGGCTGTTACGGTTCAATTACTTAGAATATTTTGAATCTGGGTTTGTGTAATGTATATATATGCTGCTAATCATAAGTTCTTATAACGTTAGTGAGAAATACAAAAATTGCGACATATAAAAATCTGTCTAACCAAAGGCTACCCCATATTATAAATCTGCTAATTATCTTGAAACTTTAACCCCCTTACCATCGGAATTTTTGGTTTGATTTGAACATAATATGTACATACATACATACACGTATTCCGAAATCGCACATATATGATATCTCAAGATAAAAAGCAAAAAATTATATTAAGAGTGAAGCTATCAAAAGGTTATATCATAGCATCTCTCCGGCTGAGATACAAACTAAAAATATAAGACGAGCACGGCCGCGAGGACGTCAGATGTTTTCAGATGACCCTTTATGTCTGACAACCGTATTCGATCGAAATAACAAGACCTCAGTGATCTAGTTGGTAGGACGCCTCTCTACCAACCCGAGGGTTACGGGTTTGATTCCCGTTGGAACCCAAATAAAATATTATGTCTAGTTTTCACTTCAGACTTCTTAAACGTATTTCTATTTTGTCAGAAGATATTTATTTCCACATGGTAATAATCCCGTTTGGTTGTACTGTATAAAACAAAAGTGTAATAAAAAACAATACAATAAAAATACAATAAAAAAAATCGATTCTTTTCGTTTTGTTATAATTGGAGTTGATTTTGCAAAATAATCGATCGCAATGCAGTCAGTACTTTTCTATTGGGTGTTAACATAAGTAGTGTCCGTTTTTTTTTCAATTTAAAAATGAGCACCAAAAGTAAAACAAAATGGTAAAGGTTATACGTCATTCGAAAGAATATTTTCTGCTCTACAAGATATTGTGTTTGCTTTTACGTTACATATATTATTTTATTTGATTACAAGCCTTCAAAATGGAATGTCAAGTAGACGAAATTGAGCATTTTCGACACCTCCTACAATTGTTGATTTTTGTTGTTTTCACTCAAAACATGTGGGACCCAAGCGCCGAACTTTTAGACTATTCCGATTGATTTAAGATGGCGGTATACAGTCATGTGACTACAATTCATCTGCTCAGCCAATTCTACGGTGGTTTGAAGGGGATCTTCATGAATAATATGGTTTAAGCGGTCCCCATCGAAGTCCACTGGAGGTGTCGAAAATGCTCACTTTCGTCTACTTGACATTCCATTTTGAAGGCTTGTAATCAAATAAAATAATATATGTAACGTAAAAACAAATACAACATCTTGTAGAGCAGACAATTTCGAATGACGTTGTCTGCTCTACAATTTAATTGGAAAAAAAACGGACATAACTTATGTTAACACTCAATATTTTCCTACATAGTTAAATTAGATGTTGCTCTCGTCAACAATTAAAATATATAAGAGACTGAACGCGAACAGGAGGTGTCGAAAATGTTCACTTTTGTCTAATTGAAATTCCATTATGAAGGCTTGTAATCAAATAAAATAATATATGTAACGTAAAAGCAAATACAATATCTTGTAGAGCAGAAAATTTTCTTTCGAATGACGTATAACCTTTACCATTTTGTTTTACTTTTGGTGCTCATTTTTTAATTGAAAAAAAAAAACGGACACAACTTATGTTAACATCTAATACTATATTTTTTGTGTGAGATGTTGCCGATAGTACTTATAAGGTCTGTCCATTACGTTGGTGATTCGGCCCATGATCACCAGTAGATAATATTGCAACATTATTTGATGATTCAAAATTATAGAATAGAATTTTGAATCATCAGATAATATTGCAACATTATCTGATGATTCAAAATTATAGAATAGAATTTTGAATCATCAGATAATATTGCAACATTATCTGATGATTCAAAATTATAGAATAGAATTTTTTGTTAAACTACATGGGAAGACATATATTTAAATTTATTCATGCATCAAGGGCGCTTCTGTGAATTATATTTATTTATTTTATTTAACACTTTCATTGCAAATACAATCTGGTGGGCTTATTGCCAGGCGGCAATCTCTTACAACCAACCAGACAAAAGTAGATGAAGCAAGTTACGTGGTCGCATAAATCATTCAAATGACTATCCATCCCCATGAAATCTATAAACATATACGTGAGCATATGCCCACGAACCCCATAAAGACGGACAATAGCCCGAATATTATTTTCCATATAAAGTGAGATATCATCAATCAAAAGGAAAGGAAGGGATGGTGGAGAGGAAAGGAAAAGAAAAATCAGGAATGAAACACGTTATTTTACTGACTAGAAATAAAGAGTTTTTTCAGCTGCCTTTTAAAGCATGCCAAGGACGGAGCGAGTCTTTATTGGTTTGTAACTGATTCCAGAGTCTCACTGCATGGACAGTAAATGACGGCGTAAAAAAAGAGGAGCGGTGAACTGGAAAAGCCATTAGACAATCTCTGTTTGAGCATAGCGCTAATCCATGATTGGAAAGACGCTGAAATTTTTCGGCGAGATAAGAGTGGGCGGCGGGACAGTTAAAGATATTATACAATAGAGATAGTATGTTAATTTGACACCTATTTCTAACATTCAATCAGTTCAATGCCTTCTGGTATGAAGTTAGATTTATACTGTTCATGGGAAGATAGATATTTTATTTTTTTCATGCATCAAGGCGCGCCTCGGTTACCCGTGGGTGTATCTAAGCCATTAAACTAACTTATTTCTCCCAAAGCATGGGAACTTTAATAACTTTTTTTCTTCAGTCATGCCTCTTTGCTCTGTTATCATTTTTATCAGGATGAACCCGCAGATCACATTTTATGGTACTGAAACGATTATGGAGTTAATAAATTTTGACAAGATTTCCATTTAACTTTATATCGGCACATCTTCCGACGGATTGGTTACTTCAATTTTGTGCGGTCAAAGGATTATGTAAGAACAATTAAAGTTTTCCACGAAAGTTCAAACAACTTGTTGCGCTGTTTGAACTTCAGGTCTTAAGCTGTTTTATAAGTTTAATATTACTTTGCTGGTCCTGTAGTGCGGCATTGTCTGCATCTTGTTATAAGAGATATGGGTGGCTTGTACAGCTTTATAAAGAACTTAAAAAACACCCCATTGTGTGAGATATACGGAAATATGAACACAATACACTTCACTAAACCTTAAACCGAATAAGTTACTATCACATATCGGATACCTTTTTGGTTCGTCTTACCTAAATGCCCGCAGCAGCTACCTTCATTTCCTTACACTTAACGTTTGTGTTTATGTGTCTGTATGATTATACATAAATACTTGCGAAGTAGGCAGAAAGAACAGATCTCTAAAAAATTTCCATCCAATCACACAATTTTCTCTTCCTCCAGATTCATACATCACGTCATGCAAACCTCCAATTATTAATACCTCTCCCTTAACATTCTTTTGAAATCTGGTCCATTTGATCTAGCCACGTTTTTCTCAGCCCACCTCTTCCCCTCACATCTTGCATTTCTTACATGTATACTCGCTTATTCATGCTTTCTTATTTTTTTCTCTCCACGTGTACAAATAATTTTGAAACTTACTTCACCGTCTTACTTAAAATATCTATTTTAATGCTCACCATCCCTAGGGCTAAATCATATTTTGCCCAAAGGCAAAATGCCTAATTAGCTCCCATGACACACAACGGGGTGACGAATTCAATAAAAGTAAAGGGAGGAAAACTGTTTAGGCAGTCGATCGGAGCGTGGTTGTTATTGCGACAGGAGTTTGAATTCAGATAGATCACGCACCTACGCTTCAGATAGATCACGCACATATGCTTCAGATAGATCACGCACATATGCATCAGATAGATCACACACATATGCTTCAGATAGGTCACGCACATATGCTTCAGATAGATCACGCACATATGCATCAGATAAATCACGCACATATGCTTCAAATAGGTCACGCACATATGCATCAGATAGATCACGCACATATGCTTCAGATAGGTCACACACATATGCTTCAGATAGATCACGCACCTATGCTTCAGATAGATCACGCACCTACGCTTTAGATAGATCACGCACATATGCTTCAGATAGATCACGCACATATACTTCAGATAGATCACGCACCTATGCTTCAGATAGATCACGCACATATGCTTCAGATACATCACGCACATATGCTTTAGATAGATCACGCACATATGCTTCAGATAGATCACACACATATGCATCAGATAGATCACGCACCTACACTTCAGATAGATTATGCACATATGCTTTTGATAGATCACGCACATTTGCATCAGATAGATCACGCACATATGCTTTTTTTTCCAGTCAGAGGGATTGTATCCAGTATGTAACACACTCAGGGGCTATACTATCAAACCCTGCAGCCTTCCCTTTATTCACATTCTTGACGGCAACTTTTACCTTTTCTATGGCAATTTCACACATTTCATTTCACTCATACTTGCATATCTTGGATTATTATCGCTCTTCATACTTTGCATCTTTTCTATTTTCCATCTTTTATTCATACTTTCTGTCTCTGTTATTGTCGCTTCATTTTTGTCCTTTATTTCACTCGTTCCTCCTACGTTCGATTTTTCACGAACTTTCTTTATTTCCTTCCAGAAGTTTTTTATACTGTCTCTTAGGTTCTCACTAAGCTTTCTTCCGTCGTCTTCCATTATTTTACGCTTCTTTACCACAACTATTGCTTTCGCATTTATCTTACACTTTTTAATCTTTCTCAGTCTACTTTCCAAATTTACGCTATTTTTTTATTTCACTTCTACAATCTATCTCTATGCACGGTTTTTTTTCCTTACACTCTCTTACATTATCATCCCATCATGCATCACCTTTCATCCTTCTAATCTTTTAAGCCCTGCGTACATTTTTTGCAGTAGAGCATAATATTTCTTTCCCAACTGCCCATTCGTTTTCTATACTTAAGCTTGCACACTTTTCATTTATTCTTACTTCAACCTTTCTATAAAACTCTTTTGCTTCTTTTTTATCTTGTCGCTTTTCGCACAAGATTCTTTCACCTGGAATATGTTTCTTAGTTTAAAAGCGTCAACTCCCAAAAAAGACTTTCTTGATTACTACAAGACATTAGGCATTAACCGTAGGCACACCTCGAAATACCCGCGTGTCTCTTATTTTTCTCCTGAGATCTGCATTCATGCACCACATCTATCATTTACTTTTAATTCATCTTCTCCCATATACACTTGTGAAGCTCCTAGTTACACGTTAGTCACCAGAAACACATCTCCAAGTCGTCTATCTTATTTTATTAATTTTCCCTTTTTCAAATTTTAAGGAGAATTTTGCATAGCGCCATTTAGATAGCAAACTCTCCTCAAAGGCACTCTATCTCGAGACCTGCTCCACTATTATAAAACAAATCAAGTTTGACAGCTACAATAGTCTGGGTTACAGCGAGAATCGAATCCGCAACTTCCGGGTCGGAAAACAGGCATATTACCAACCAGACTACGGAGATCGTCTCTTGATGTCCATGTTTCGGCAACATATATAAAGGTCAATAAAGTCATAACAGTTCAAGTTTTAAAGTAATAAGTTATTTACTTAAGCAGCAGAGTATCCCAAGATGGTCGATCAAAGGCAGAAATAATAAGTAGGGTCCAACAGGCAAGAGTTTCTTTTAAAAAGAAATTCATGATATTTAAATCTCCTAACATTGATATCAATGTTAGGAAGAATTTAGTGGAAACTCTTGTCTGAAGTGGGCTGTTGTATGGCTGCGAAACGTGGACCATCAGCCAGAGGCCATCTGGCTGCCTTTGAGATGTGGTACTACAGGCGCATGGGCAGGTTCCATTGGTCAGATCACATCCGAAACGACGAGGTATTGAGCGGGGTTGGAGAAACATGGTAACTCCTAAATAGAGTTGTCCAACAACGACCCAGTTGGATAGGCCATAACATCAGGCACCCGGACCTGCTCCTTACCATCACCGAGGGAATGATCGAGGGCAATAACCATAGAGGCCGCCCTAGATATAGCTACATGGACCGGGTGATCCGGGATGTGCGCTGTGGCAGCTACCAGGAGATGAAGAGACTGGCGGATGACAGAGATGAGTGGAGGGATCGAGTGCTTGGTGCAGACCAATCCTAGGATTGTAACCTAGATATAGCTACATGGACCGGGTGATCCGGGATGTGCGCTGTGGCAGCTACCAGGAGATGAAGAGACTGGCGGATGACAGAGATGAGTGGAGGGATCGAGTGCTTGGTGCAGACCAATCCTAGGATTGTAACCTAGATATAGCTACATGGACCGGGTGATCCGGGATGTGCGCTGTGGCAGCTACCAGGAGATGAAGAGACTGGCGGATGACAGAGATGAGTGGAGGGATCGAGTGCTTGGTGCAGACCAATCCTAGGATTGTAACCCAGAAAAAAAAAGTCATGAATTTTACTTTGGTACATATATTAATTCCTTTGTCTTGTGATCATAGTTTACTTATGGGTAAACATATGGATATATGTATTGATATTATTAGGGGCTAATTCATATATAATTATTTAAAAGCACAAAGTGAGCTTCTATCCATAGTCTGCATGGTTGTCTGACAACTTGCAAAGGGGGTGACCCCCATTAAATGATTTTCGATAGGTAACATACCTCCATAGATTCCCAAAGAGCTGTAATCCAGACGGCTACATTGCAGGATCCGAGAATAGATATTTATTTCTCAGAAATCGATATACGATGTTTATATTGCTAAACTAACAAAGGCGATTGTTTGCTTTCATGTTTAATTCATTTAGCGATAGTAAACCAACTCTTGGTCGCATTTATTTATAGTAAAACTTTTGAAGGTTATTGCATCCTGTAAACACTTTCGTTGTATACGCATGGCCTTAATTTGAAAACGTCTTTTTTTTTGCATATTCTTAAAGTTTAGACCTTTAACAATATGTTCTCAAAAATAAATTTAAAAAATATAAATATTTACGAAGTTATAGCTATAAACGAGGTAGCAATTACGCCGTGCCGGAATGACTCAGACAATAATATCAAAATTTTAAAAGCGTTTTTCTCGAAACTACTTTATTCAATCTGGTCGACATAAAATCTCAAGTTTTATCCAACCGATTGCCTTCAAATTTAATACAAAACTTTGATACATATTTTTATATCGTATAAAAACTATTTTTTATATATTTTTTAAATTTGAAAAAAAATGGGTAAAAAAATTTAAATATTTTCCAGACAGCCAACATTTTATGATTTTTTTTGTCTGGTACCAACTTTAACGATATTATTTTTTATTGAGAAACTGTATATGATTTTTGTTTCAAATTTACGAAAAAGCTTTAACCATGTCGACCAGTTTACCCTCTTTTTTTTTATGACAAGATATAACAGCTGATAATATCTTAATTTTTCAATTTTTAAAATTTTTTTTTGTTTATTCTCAAATCATCAAGAAACAAACTGTATAAAAATGTATACGAAAAATATTTTTAGGTTTTTTTATTTAGTCTGAAAAAACAGCCAAAATTCACACCTCGAGAGTAGAACACTCCTCCTTAAAACATTCACTGTGATATGTATTTATAGAATAGTGTAGAGGTACTGAAAGAAATCATATTTTCGAAACCTTAAAATCTTACGGTATTTTCGAAACCTTAAAATCTTAAAATATTCGGTACCATACAAACAAAGAGAATCGAATGACGCGCAACGGGCGTCATCAGCGTCTCTACAAAAAATGTGTTGACACCCATGGGGTGTCTTTAGCAGCGAACGTGTTAAGTGATAATCAGATTGAACTAATTTTAAAAGAAATTGGGTACCAACGTGAATCGAACTCATAACACAAGTGTCTTATCAAATAAGGAACGGAGGTCTCCATTTTAACATTGAACAAACTTATAGAAATAATTAAAGAATATTGTAATACCCCTTAATATATCCAAATTAGCGATACAATGCATTTATACATACCATCGAGCCAATTCCCTGTGCGGTTAGGCAGTGAGGATAGAGCGCAAGTCTTAACTATCGCGACACACATCTTTCTCTTATTCTACATATTTATTTATTTATTTAATTAACGTCACAACAGTGTCTTTATATACAAATGAACATGTGACAGTTTATACAAGTACTTAAAATTATTGACAAATAATACAACTTTATGTTAAACTAACATGAAGATACAAAAAGATGATAATAAATTACAGACATCGTTTTAAAATTATTAAATAATCTTTTGAGAATTTTGTGGGAATTTTATGGATAGATATTGAGATATAGAAAACACATGGCCTCAGTAGTAGAATGAGATGCAAGCTGCTTTGCAGAATTAAAACCTTCATACATGTTGATGCAGGGTTACTCAACTCCAGAGGCAAAGTATTGTCCTTAATGTTTTGTTTATATTTCGTTATTTATATTAATAAAGGAGAGCGCACAGTTAGTAGCTATTTCTAAATATTGTTGTGATATTCTGGCGAATACTATATATACTTATATCAAAAATATCTAAATTGCTGCAAAACTCGTTTCCAAGTCTTTGCATATGAATTATAGAGGAGTTGATTTTATAATAAGTATAGCAATTTTCGGTAAAAAAGGGATTGAGCTGTCTTGTGGATCTAGTGGGAATACGACATGAAATACTTGCGAGTCAATGCATAAAATTCCTTCAATTTCTCTGACTTTCTACGTTTTATTCTTCCGAAATATCATTCACTTGATCCAAATGTATTTTCTTTACCGCGTTTTCAACTTTTTAGTCAGTCTTTCTTCATTCATTCGTAGTATATGTCCGAACCATCTAAGAGTTTTCTTCTTTATCCTACTTAATTTATACATTAGTTAACTTTACATTCATATCTTCTTACTTTATCACGTATTCTGTTAAACATTCTCACTCCGTGTATTCTTTACGTCTGCCGCGCGCATTTCTACAGCATTCATTCCGCCCTTTTCAGTATTTTTCACGTAAACGTTTTTTGGCGAATGTCGCTTAAAGGTATATGATGATTATGATTGTTGATAAATAAATAAAACACGTTAGATCGCAATGCGGAAAGAGAGGGGATCCTTTATTTTGATAGTACGTAGGTATTTATAACATTTCAGAATGGGCGCGGGAGTGCGCTCGCGATATGCTTCTATCTCACTTCTGTGAATGCAGAAATGGTCAATTGTAGTATGTAGGTAATAATCTATTTACGGAACCGGCGAGACAGCGTGGTGCGTTATCTCTCTAGTATGTAGTGCAGTCCGCTCGCTACGGGATGACTGGCCGGCGGGTGATCTTTGGACTTGAATGGACGGCGTATGTACTTTGGACTGTTTATTTAAATTTGTCGAGGAATGCGAATCTCATCGGTCATTGACCGTATGTATGCGACAATATTCCGCGACGACCGTGGATCACTACAGTTTCACTTCAACATATCAAATATGGGACTAAAATATTATTGAAAACTACCATCTTAGCACTACGTTTTATAAATTATAGTGTGTGATACATAATTTAGTTATAATTAACTCACTTTAAGATGACAAATTTCCAAGTGTTACCGAAAGTACCTGAGCCATTTGAGATTTGCAGACGATATCGTTATATTCTCACAAAACCCGAATGATCTTCAGCACCAACTGCAAGAGTTAGCTGAGGTCAGTAAAGAAGTTGGTTTAAAAATGAATATATCAAAGACCAAATATATGATGAACAGCTTTGCTACTCCAAAACCAATAAACGTAGACGTAAAGCCGCTAGAACTTGTCCAGGAATATGTGTATCTAGGCCAACTTATTTCCTTTGTAGGTGGCATATCGGAGGAAATAGCACGAAGGACAAAACTGGCGTGGAGCTCATTTGGACGTTTGAACAACATCTTCAAAAGTAATCTCCCAATATCCTTGAAGCGAAAGATCTACAACCAATGTATTCTCCCAGTACTTACGTATGGCTGCGAGACATGGACGGTCACAGTAAAGAACACACAAAAGCTCCAGACCACACAAAGGGACCTGGAGAGATTCATGTTGCGATATACTAAAAGAGACCGTAAACGAAACACCTGGATTCGTAATATTTCAAAGGTAGAAGACGTTGTAAAGATGTGCAAAAGAATGAAGTGGCAATGGGCAGGACAAGTAGCCAGAATGTCAGACTCCCGATGGACATTCGAAATAATCCAATGGTACCCAAGAGGCATAAAGAGGCCCAGAAGAAGACCGAAGGTACGCTGGATAGATGAAATCAGGAAGCATGGCAGCATCACATACCATCAACGAGCAAAAAACCGAACTATTTGAAGTCAACTTGGGGAGACATTTATCCAGCAGTGGATCGACCCTGGTTGACAATGAGGATGATGATGACATACATGCCGAATCGGACGTTAGACTTTCCTATCTACCATATACATATGTCCTTCGCCTCTTTTATATTTGTTTTGATTGTATTTATTTTTACTCCGCTATATTTTTATACACTTGTGAAACATAAAGTGGAGAGAAACTCAATTTTTTTTTTTATGAAATAAATTTTCTGTTTAAAGGTTTTCTGTATAAACGACTTAGCTGCTGAATAAATAAATTGCTTTTAGTCTTGAACTAGTTTATAAGGTTCTGCAGTTAGACGAGTTGTACTTCAACACTTTCAAAAGCAAAGTGATGAAATAGGAAAACTGAAATGTAAACACAACCAATAAATAAAATTGCTCGCTTAAACAAAGGTTTACATCAGGGCTCGTCGTGTTTTATGATAAACAGAACGTGAGTTTTGATTGAAACGATAGATTATTCAATACGTGTGCAATTCCAAAATATAATGCAACTTTGTTCAAAAGGTTGTTTAATTTAGAACACCCTAGAATGATGCAATTTTCTGACATTCTAATCGCTTTTTTTTATCAGGTCATCAACTACCACTTGGATAATTTGTGTCACCACATCAAAGTCACTTATATAATTATATGAGTCAATTTAATAAAAAAAAAAACTGCCAATTTAATACAATTCAAAGCATCAACAGGTTAAACATTAAAAAATTAACAATCAATCTATAAACGGAAAAGTTATTCGAAGAAATAAGGAATTCAACATTCATTTGATGCGGCTAAGATATGACATTTAGAATTTAATACACTTTATATGTCACGTTAAAGTACAACGGAAAAACGTACGATCTACAATTTTATCATCCAGACCACACTTGCAGTTGGGATCCTTCACAATACCCATTCTGTAAAGACAGCTAGCTGCTAAGCAGTGACCTATCCGTATACGACACATGACTGACACTTCTATCTTATTTATTTTCACCATTTTAAACCATATTTTCAAAGGAATATATTGTTGAATGGTTTTATATCTAGAACCTTTATTTATGTCAGTTATATCCCAATTTAAATCCCATCGATTGTAAGTGTCGGGCTTAATTTTATTTAAAAGATCAGTTACTGGCAATGATAAGAGAAATAGAGGATAGCCGGTTGAACATGATTACTTTGTTAACCTTTCCTTCCCTGTGTTGGGTATCTTCTACACGTTGCTTCTAATAACCATCAATATCTCTATAAATATAATAAATACAAGGTTAAGATTTTAGGTGTTCCTCCATAATATATTTACGCGTTGATTTAAAAAAATAATATTAATAATAATCAGAATTTATCGACTACATCGTAAGTATTTCGTGAATATCGGAAACAAATTCGCATTTAAACGCTGTGAGTGCCTCGATCTTGGGTCTTGACGATAGGTGAAGATTATGCGGGAAGCGCGACACTATATTTGCATCTCACTTTTGCATACGTCACTGAATAGCGAAGAGCTCAATTGTCTCAACCTCGCAAGTGTAAGCCACGCCCGAGTTAGCCACCAATCCTGCCGTGCCGCAGTAGCTGTTGAGCTGGCAACGAGACTAGATCTACGCCCGTTCCGTGAGCGTTGCCAGATGGTTTTTTAATGTTTTCATCAAATAAATCTCAATTATTATAATTTTTTACTTCAACTATAATTAATTAAGGGGATTATCTATGAATGTTCTTATTTTTTCGATTTAAAATCGCTAATTTTTTATCGCGTACTCACTACCCAACACCGGAGCACGCGTTTCAATTTTATCACCGTAAAGGAAGGGTTAAGGAATCAACACATTCATTACCCGTGATACCGTCATCGTCGTTGCCGGGCCTCGTAGTCGAGGATCCCTTCGTCACTCCAACATCAATCTTGAACCATTCTTCCAAGTCAATCATGTGATCTTTCGTGAGAAAACAGCCCGATCCTAAATGCACACTCCCTCCCGCAAATGCCACAGACATGTGGACCCTGCTGAGCCGCCTGGCCATGTTGATGCATGTTTGCAGCGCGCTGACTGTTTCTCACACATCATCACCCCGATAACATACGGCTCTCCACCCCTAACGGTCCTGAGCCACCCGCTCCCAGTCCTCAGGTGCCCCGCACAAAGTAAGCGACTCTCGCAGACTGTCCCTATAGCGCTTCCCCTGCCCACCAACTCTTCGCTTGCCCGCCATTTCCTCGTACAAGACGCATTATGGGAGTAAGACCCGTGATACCAATGTGTAAAGGAATCCAATCTTGAGAAACATCCATGTTATTTGACGTCAATTGGAATAATTTGGCTTTTATTTAACAAATAATTATCTGTGTGAGTTTCTCAAATTTCACATGTTCTTTAAATTTGTTTATAACAAATGTCTTGCAGCCCGGAGCACATGGGCTCAATTCTATTTGGTGCCCATTTTATTAAATGTGTTTTTAAATTAAATCTGACTTTAAATTAAATCTTCTTTAAAAAAAAAACAGAATGGTTGAAAGAGATTACTATTAGGCCATCGATCCGCTAGATTATACTATAAATGAATGGTTGAAGTAAAATAGGCAAAGTACCAAAAAAAAAACTCAGTATGCAGTTTCGTTCTACATGCCATAAACTCGTATAATGAAACTGCATATTTAAATGTTTTTGGTTTTTTTTGGTACTTAGTGCCTATTTTATTTCAACCATTCAAATAACGAAAATTTAATGCCCTACACCAGTGTTCCCCAACCTTTTTAGACATGTGGACCGGTAAAAAAAGGAAATTTTTTTCACGGACCACTAATATTGAAATAAAAATGTTTTTTTTATGTAACTATAATTGAAAAATATACATATAACAGTTAAACAATTTTAATTGTAACGTTGTCTGATACAATTAAAATTTAACAAAAACCATGGGGTTTTTGCAACAAACTAATGCGAAAACCTGCTGCAGCACTGCAGCCAAGAATATCCAATATCTTTGCTAATATATTGGATATTCTTGGCTGCAGTGCTGTCTCTGACAGACGAAGTGCTGCAATCACGTCCAGTCAATAGACTGTCCTCAATAAAATCGAAACAAAGGAATACCTTTGTTTCGATTTTATTAAGGACATGGATGAAAATCCTATATTTAATATTTTTGTAAGGCGAATTTCTTGAAATTTGGCATACTGTTTGCGGTCCGGCGGAAAAGCTCTGCGGCCCGGCCACCGGTTGGGGAACACTGCCCTACACTACAAAGATTACCCTATCAATGTTATTATTTTACATTTGTGGAGTGGTACTGGGAAGTCTGAAAACCTCTCTGACATCATAACCTCAACATTTCAGAGAAAGGAATTATCGTGTAACTTGAATTCGAAGAAGCCAATAGAGTTTATAAGCCCATTCACTTGAACTCAATGAGGCAGCATTCATCAAGAGCATACGATTTAGATGTTGCATGCGTTCCAAAAGGCGCATCCCTAACGTATAATCACTTGGCGTTTGCGGCGCCAGGCAATCAAAAGTTTTGAAAACCGTAAAATAAGTTTTAGCTCATTTCTACCTTATTCTAATACAAGTTATACCAAAAACACATGCATTCATTCCTAAGGAAACATCTATTAAATATAATGTAAAGGGTAACGGTGTTGTTGTTGTTGAGTAGTATATTTTTCAAATTAAGGAAGAGTTAAGAGGGATATCGAATGGCATGTAGCGATAGGAGATAAAGTCAATGGGGCACTTAAACATATATTCTCGAACAAGATAGAATAAAAATCTGTTGACATGATTGTCAAAAGTAGTATTTTGGTGCTTTCTTTGATTAACGGGAGTGTAACGAGGACGTTGAAATATGGACCGATAGGAGCCGGATAAATGCTGAAGAAATGCGTACACTGAGGAAAACATATGAGATAACAATGTATGACAAAAAATGAAATGAGTTTTTTTTTTTTTTTATTAAACATAGTAAATTATTGTACAAACATTTGTCAAGACTATACATATATATTATACAAATTTATTACTTAACTAATCTTAATTATACGTTTTCATTTATGTTATGAACTTACTTAATCTTATTTTCCTACATATCATTTTATTTTATTTATTCAATCTTAATATATGACATCTTAGAAATATTTAACACCTACATACTACTTATAACTAGATAACAATTCTTACACTAATTATTTAGCAAAAACAAGTCCACTCGTTCAGGCTACTTGTATTCCATCACATTCACTCAGACCGTCCGGAAGGTTACCGATGTGAACCCCATATTGTGTTACTCCCCTCGAATGGCATAACCATTTTTCTCTGCCTACTATTCGAGGGTTTAACCCTTCCCTTACGGTGATAAAAATGAAACGCGCGTTCCGGTGTTGGGTAGTGAGTACGCGATAAAAAATTAGCGATTTTAAATCGGAAAAATAAGAACATTCATAGATAATCCCCATAATTAATTATAATTGAAGTTAAAAATTATAATAATTGAGATTTTTTTGATGAAAACATTAAAAAACCATCTGGCAACGCTCACGGAACGGGCGTAGATCTAGTCTCGTTGCCAGCTCAACAGCTACTGCGGCACGGCAGGGTTGGTGGCTAACTCGGGCGTGGCTTACACTTGCGAGGTTGAGACAATTGCGCTCCTCGCTATTCAGTGACGTATGCAAAAGTGAGATGCGAATAAAGTGTCGCGCTTCCCGCATACTCTTCACCTATCGTCAAGACCCAAGATCGAGGCACTCACAGCGTTTAAATGCGAATTTGTTTCCGATATTCACGAAATACTTAAGATGTAGTCGATAAATTCTGATTATTATTAATATTATTTTTTAACCAAACCATACTTTCCTTGATCTCCCTGGTACTCGCATTCTACTCACAAATGCACTTTATTATCTGTTTTGTCTTTTTCATAAATTCGTTCCACACGTCCAAACTATCTCAACGTACATGTCTTCATCTTACTTGACGACCTCCGTGACCTGGTGGTAAGACGCTTGTCTGCCGATCCGGAGGTTGCGGGTTTGATCCAGCTCCAGATTTTTTAAAATGGAATTCCAGTCCGGTTTTCTCTTAAGGCCCATTATAACATATTTCTGGTTGATTGGAAGAGATTGCCACATGGCAATAAACTCGCCAGGTGGAAAAAAAAATAACACATTAGCTCAAAGTTCACATTCATTCTTTGCCACTTCAATTCGTGTTTTGTCATACATTCGTATTCCGTGTTTTCTTCTCAATGCAAGCATTCCTCTAGCATTTATTCAGCTTCTTTCTTTATTCACGTGCACGTTACACTCTTATACATCAAAATTGACACCAAACCACTATTGTGAACTGTCAATTTAGCAGATTTTGATACTGTCTTTCTCTACCACACCTCTCATTAAATTAGCACTGCATATTTATTTATTTGTTAGCCTTTCTTCATTCGATTGTTGTATACCATAAACCCAAACCCAATTATGTTTATAAGATTTTCATTTTTAAATAATAAGTTTCAAATACGACATTAAACTTGTGGCTATTTTAATCCGTATAACACTTAGAAATAGATAATTCAACTCTAAAACTGTTCGTAACGTGCAGACGGGAATCGAATCTACAACCTCCAGACAAGAAAACAGACGTCTTACCAACTTAATCGTTTTTAAATTATGGATATTAATATTGAACCTGAAAGTGAAATGAGTTCAAAATAAATTATGGATATTAATATTGAACCTGAAAGTGAAATGAGTTCAAAATAAATTATGGATATTAATATTGAACCTGAAAGTGAAATGAGTTAAAAATAAATTATGGATATTAATACTGAACCTGAAAGTGAAATGAGTTAAAAATAAATTATGGATACTAATACTGAACCTGAAAGTGAAATGAGTTCAAAATAAATTATGGATATTAATATTGAACCTGAAAGTGAAATGAGTTAAAAATAAATTATGGATACTAATACTGAACCTTCAAGGGAAATGAGTTCAAAATAAATTATGGATATTAATACTGAACCTGAAAGTGAAATGAGTTCAAAATAAATCCGAAATCAAACCTAGAATATTTGCGAATCTTAAGACCACTAGTCTAAAAACACATAAAAGACTATCAAAGTTTTATCAATATGTAATTTATTTGCTCCGTGTTAACCTTTCCCTTGTGCTAAAAAAATCCTCGCGTTCCGGTGCTGTGTATTCAATACACATGTAAAAATGAGCTATTTGAAATCATTAAGATTAGAATATTCATAGGCAATCCCTTAAATTAATTAAATTTGAAGTCAAAAGTGATAATAATTGATTTTTAATTGCTGAAAACATAAAAAAAAACATCGGACGACGTTCATAAAACGAGCAAAGCGTACACCTTGAACGAAAGCCCGCTGGCTACTGAGCGAGAGAAGCGAGCGAACTGAGATTCTATTTCTTGTATTCCCACATACCAAATAAGAGTGAGACGTGAAAAGCATCACTTCCTCACTCATATAGTAGTAGTTTTTTTAAATAAAATACCTACGTCACACACTGGCATACGTTTGATTGTATTGGTGAATTTATTCCCGATTTTCACAAAATATCTCTGATGTGGCCGATAAGTGGTAATTATAATTAACATTACTTTTTCATTTAATGCGTAAATGTATTACGGATGAATAAACAAAATTTTAACCCAGTATTTATTATATTTAAATAGATATTAAATTTTTTAGAAGCAATGTGTACTAGTTACACATCACGGGACAGGAATGGTTAAATCCTGGATATATGCATTTAGTTATTAAATTCTTTTTAATTGCCCTTTGAATATTTCATTTTACAAATTATTCAAATACCCGAATTAACTGATAATAATTGTCAAATTAATCCACCCATTCATATTAAAAGCTTGCAACACAACAGCATTTGCAGTACACTTTTTATCATGGCATGACACATGCAACAAAATATATTTACAGGCATAACTCGTTTATACGAATACTGCGGGTAATATTCCAGGCTACTGCTGTATAGTTATATCTTTAGATTGAAAACAACGATCTATAAGTAAACATATTAAATAATTATTAAAGTTATTGCTAACATTACTTACCAACGTATTACACTTTCTTAAAATAAAAAAAAAATAAAATAAACATACCGTCTTAATTGACGCATTCTTTCGCCAAAGGTTTCTCTTAAGCACTAAAGACAATGCACAAATTATTTATGTTATGTTGTTTATAGTTAAGGCATTAACGTTGTGGAGGTTTAAAGACATTGTAATTTATGACAAAACACTGTTTATTCCACTTTTTTGTGACGGTATAATCCTACCGGTTTCAATATGTATGTATTTCAACATCGGTCCGGACATCTGTTGTACAGTTATATCCCAAAAATCTCTCAGCTCTTGGCCGAAATCGTCCCATGCCTCGCTCACCCCTCAGCCCCCAACCGTTGAAGCGTGTATATCGGTACCAGTTCGAACAGCATTTAGTCTTATTTGTGCTCCCCTGAAAATGAGGTGAAAGCCTTGAAACCGGTAGGGTTATACCGGCACAAAAAAGTGGAATAAACAGTGTTTGATAAAAATAAATTACAATATTTAAGTTATTTCGTAAGATGAAATGAAAACACCGAAAATGATAAATGTGAATTAATTCAAGTAAATTTTCAAAGCGGCGTTAAGTTACGTACGCCTGTGTTATAATTAATTAAATTGACTTTCATAGTCACATCATTTGCACTTCGGGAACTTCACCAGAATTTCCTGTAAAGGTGGGGGTACATCAAGGATCGGTACTCAGTCCGCTACTGTTTATCTTAGTCATGGACTATTTAACTAACCAGGAAATGAACGGTCTCCTTAAGATCCTATTATTTGCATAAAAATATTCATAGCCAATCGCTTAAATTAATTAAATTTGAAGACAAAAGTGATAATAATTGAAATTTAATTGTTGAAAACATGAAAAAAAACATCGGCCGACTTTCACAAAGCGGGCGAAGCGACCAACTCAAATGGTTGTCCGAAAGCTACTGAAGTGAGAGAAGCGAGCGAACTGAGATTATATTTCTTGCGTTCCCATATACTGAAGTAGAGTGAGAGTGAGACGTGAATAGCGTCACTTCCTAACCCATAGCGAGTTTTTAGAATTAATATACCTACCTCACACACTGCCACACGTTTGATTGTATCGGTGAATTTATTCCCGATTTTCACAAAATATCGCTGATGTGGCCGATAAGTGCTAATTATTATTAATATTATTTTTTTCATTCAATGCGTAAATGTTTTACGGAGGAATACCTAAAATCAAAAGCCAGTATTTATTATATTTATAGAGATATTCAAGTTTTTAGAAGCAATGTGTACTAGTTACACATCACAGGGAAGGAAGGGTTAAAATGGAGACTTATTAATTAACTGATTATTCAACAAACCAAGCTGTTAAAGTTTTGCCGCCTGTCAAGGTATACTGTTACTTTGTTGAATTACATATAACAACATTTAAAAATAAAGTTTTTAGAAGCAATGTGTACTAGTTACACATCACAGAGAAGGAAGGGTTAATAAGGAGACTTATTTATTAACTGATTAGTCAACCAACCAAGCTGTTATGGTTTTGCCACCTGTCAAGGTATACTGTTACGTTGTTGAATTCCATATAACAACATTTAAAAAATATACCTCGTTTTATACTTATTAGATTTTATCACTGCGACACATGATTCTTTCACGCAACTTGAGAACAATCTACTCGTATTTGTTTACGATAGCAATGATAACGTTCAAATGGTATCATGTTTCAACCATATTATAGAAATGGAAACTAAGTTCATGGTGTTTGGCAGGCAGAATCACGCAGGAGCACGTCTTACATTGAACGGTGCTGATATAGAGAGAGTGGAATCATTTAAATACTTCGGAAGTATCCTAGTGGAAGATCTCGACCCAGAAACCGAATTCAAGTGTAGAATTGAAACGTCTCGTGCGGCTTTTAATATAATGAGAAGCGTATTCTGCGATGATAAACTAAACTTGAAACTTCGATAACGGTGAGTCAAATGTTACGTTTGGTTAGTGTTATTGCATGGAGTGGAATCATGGATCTTCAAAGTTGGTAGTAACTCTCATTAATGAACCGACTGGAAGCATTCGAAATGTGGATACACCGGGGAATGCTACGGGTACTCCGCTGGACGGATATGGTCAGCAATACGAGGGTTCTTCAAAGAGCCAAAGTATGTTATATAGAGAGTTGCTAATTAATATTAAAATCCGAAAGGTGTCCTATTTGGGTCATGTACGAGTACTTAGAGTACTTAGACAAAATAGAGGGTCGAAGAGATGTTGGCAGGAGGCAAATCTCCTGGCTCCGCAATATACGTGATTGAACTGGTATAACGAGTGTTAAGGGCTTTTTCGGATTGCCGGGGACAAATATGTCTACTCTCAGGTGATATTCAGCGTTGAGGGGACCTGAAATGACATTGAGAAGAAGAAGAGAGAAATTAATTATGATTTAAAATAAAATAAAGTTAAAATATTACAGACATGACAAAAACTATACGAAATAATGAATTTACAGACATAAAAAATTCATAACAAAATTAACAAAAAAACAGAAACAAATAACAAAACAATGCTTGAAAAACTCTCATTAATTTATTTTATTTGGGTCAATAGATTGTATTTCCGATGAAACATGACACCAGAAGCGACTGAACATTGCTTTTGCAACAAGCTGAGATAATTCGCTGCCAGTGTAACCGCACTCTTTGACTATCCAATTTCTCTAAATGCCACGGTAAACTCAATAGTAAACTGAGCCGCAATTCTGTTTCTGAAGCGGGGAACGGTGTGTAATTAGTTCGAATCCGAGTGCAACAAATTGGGGCCTCACCAGATCAGAGAAATATGTTAGTTCATGCTTAGAAAGATTTTAAAAAAATTCACCCAGATATATATTCCGAACTCTTCAAACTATACTCTTCAAATTCTATACAAGCAGCATTGAATACACGTATATCGGACGTATGCGTCATCTGGAACATATTTTAATTTTTATTTATTTATTATTACACATGACAAGAAATATACATAATTTTCGAAAAAAACAACATATAATTAAATTTGGACATACAATTTTAATGGATCTGGGTTTGTTGCCTTTCATTTGTCGTATCCCCAGTAAACTGGGTTTTTGCCTGTATCTCACTGAGGATATTTAGCATGAAAAAAATAATCGATACTTCTTTCCGATTATTGATTACACAAAAAAAAATCCCGTTGCACGTTCACATCAACCTGACAAACAGTGACACTCAATTACAACTGGAAACATCATGCGAAATTAAACTCCTCACACATCATCACTCCAGAAAGACCAAAAATATTCATCCCACAATATACCGCACACAATTATAAGAATTAAAACAAAAATATACAGAAACACAAATACAAAAAAAAATTAAAACAACAAGAAGAAACCGACACTCAAGAGCCCACACAAATCTTTTCCACACGTCATTCATCCTGAAAGCTCAAGTACTCAAAATCCTGTCGCAATATATCTTATTTGTTTTCTTGTTGTCCCTTTACATGGTTAAATTCCTGTAAAGATATTGTGACAACATTATACGTGTATTTCTTGGATATTTTGTATGTAAAATATACGTTTGTTGGGGTCCGTGTGGTGTCGCGACCGCAACGGAAATGTACCTTATGCGCGGCTACCGCGAGACTATATCGCAAGCCGGGCGGCCTCTGCATGCGCAAAACTTATAAAAAATGGTGACATTTCGCGAGTTGTGACGGCATGCAGCGGCGAAAACAGGCAATTGCATGAGCGATCGGCCTCATATAAGAAACACCAAAGACCAAATGCATCATTAACAGTTCACTCTGCCTACGGTCTTTTACTTGCGATCATCTAATACCTGCTTAAGATGAATCTCTTTACCCCACTACTTTTTTACTGATCTACACCTTTGAACGTGAGCTGAATTCTCCGAGTATCGAGCAACAGCGATCCACTTATGTTACAGTTCTTTGTACCGGTGCCGTACAACACGAGTAGTTAGTAACAGTTCTTTGTACCGGTGCCGTACAACACGAGTAGCTTGATAAACGTAACACGACCAATTTAATCAAATTTTGAATAAGAGAAGAGTAAGAAGTCTTTATAATAGTACACATGACGAGGTGTGCCAAAATACCCTTATGGAGACAGAGGGATGATGATGACAAACTTTACTCCCCGAAACTCATCCTTTGATGACCTAGAATGGTCTGCGAGATAATGTCCTCATACTTCATAAGTATACGTCAAAGTGTAACCGTTAATAATCGATCAGATGAAAAAAAGAGAACTTTTCAAGGTTTGCAACAGAGATCTGTAATCTTCAATTACGGTAAAATATAGCAAATATCTTTCATAGCATTGTAATTTGTTTTTATCAAACACTGTTTATTCCACTTTTTATAACGGTATAACCCTACCGGTTTCAAGTATTCCACCTCATCATCAGGGAGGACAAACAAGACTCTCCTAACGATGAGATGAAAGCTTTGAAACCGGTAGAGTTATACCATTACAAAAAGTGGAATTAACAGTGTTTGATAAAACAAATTACAATGTTTTTTAACCTCCACAATGTTAATGCCTTAACTATAAATAATATACGATATAAAAATATTGTATTTTTATTTTAATTTAAATGTTTTCATAACTGTTATCACAAAATTACGCGTAGCAAATTCAAAAAATTTAACAATGCACACTCCACTATTTACCGATAAATTTTAAAGCTGGGCATTCAATGCGACCACTTTGTAGGGTGAAAATATCACTGTGTCGCAGACCCCGGTGAGGGAGGAAAATTTTGTTTGGGATATAAGAGGGGATGCTAATTAAATCGCAGAATGACTAGGAATACATAACATGTAATAAACAGTGTTTGATAAAAACAAATAACAATGTATTAGTTTTTATTTTTGTATCTTAAAGAATTTTTTAAGTCATACATGTGTCACATTTTAAGCGTAAAAAATTACGAGTACACAAAAAGATGTATATAAAAATGCTATATTATTCGATGGGTTTTGTATGTATTTAAAAAACCCCTCTCTTCAAATGTGGACCTTTTTTTTCAGGTTAAATGATTCCTGTAAAACAATTATCCCTTTGGTTAAGAAGTTTCTGCACAGCACAAACAAGACTCCCCTGATGATGAAGTGAAAGCTTTGAAACCAATAGGGTTATACCGTTATAAAAAGTGGAATAAACAATGTTTGATAAAACAAATTACAATGTCTTTAAACCTCCACAATGTTAATGCATTAATTCTAAATAATATATTTCATAGCATTGTTTTCAACAGTGTGGGGTTTGTTTCAATACAGTTTTTAAATTTGTTTTTTATTGCAATATGCACTGAAATGATGATGTTATCATATGATAGCAACTAACCTTATTTTTACCTGTATACAAGTATTTGGAATAGCACGATGTGTGCTTCAAATACAGATTTATAACACAATTTATTCGATGTTAGGACGATACGTAAACTACGAGTAATATAAAATTATGTTGTTTATAGTTAAGGCATTAACATTGTGAAGGTTTAAATACATTGTAATTTATTTTTATCAAACACTATTTATTCCATTTGTTGTAACGGTATAACCCTACCGGTTTCAAGGCTTTCACCTCATCTTCAGGGGAGCACAACCAAGACTTGTTTGTGCTCCCCTGAAGTTGAGGTGAAAGCCTTGAAACCGGTAGGGTTATACCGTCACAAAAAAGTGGAATAAACAGTGTTTGATAAAAATAAATTACAAGTACAATGATATAAAATTAACCAAATATTTTAGTGAAGAAAACGTTTCTTTATCCTCTATATTTATCATAATATGTGAAATTGATTTGTTTAACAACAAAATTCGTTAATGCTACTTATTTTAAGTATATTTTACATACTTACCATCACGCTGTTTCCCTGTTGGGGCAGACAGAGAAAACAGAGTACTAGATATTCCCAAATCGATTCACATGCGTACACTTTCTCTATAGCTCTTACGAATTATGTAACTTGTTACGTTTCTTTCTTTCAAAATACTATTACGATTTTTCTGACTTTCTTTTTTGTTCTTTCTTGTTCTTTCAGAACTTTTTTGTTCTTTCAGAACATCGATCTTTATTGTTCTTTCAGAACATAGATCTTTTTTGTTCTTTCAGAAAATCTTTTTTGTTCTTTCAGAATCTTTTTTGTTCTTTCAGAACATCGATCACTTGATCCGACCATACTTTCCTAGATCTTTCTCTACCACACATTCAGTCACATTTGTACTAGATATTTGTTTTGTTAGGCCTTCTTCAATTATTCTGGATACATGTTCATTCCAAAACCTTCATTTCTATCGTCCCCATCTGATAATATCTTCAACTTTGAGTATCGTTTGGATTTCTGTGTTTCGTACTCTATCACGAAGGGTTTTGCCAGCGATACTCCTGAGTACCTTCATTTTGCTGGTTCAAAGGAAATTTTTGGTTCTGACAGTGTCGGCTCTGGACTCTATGCTGTATGCCATTATGGGGCGGACACAGGTCTTGTATATCCTCACCTTGCTTTGAATGTTCATATACTTGTTTTTCCAGATAGTGTTCTTTAAACATCCGGAAATAGCTGCGGCTTTTTGTGATTGTTCCAGCACTTCGCCATAGAGGTCATTATTGCACATTATGTTTGCACCCAAGTATTTAAATTTTGTAACTTGTTCAATAAGTGTGTCGTTGATCGCCACACTGCATCCAACTTGCTCTCTGGCTAGAGTCATGCATTTAGTCTTGCTGATGGATATAGACATGTTGTAACATATTTTTTGGAAGCAGTGTGAAATCGATGTAGCATTTGTTGCAGGTCGTCTTCTGATTCAGCTATGATGATGGCACCGTCAGCATAGCATATGATATTAAGAATATTGTCACCTATGTTGTATCCCAGGTTAAAGTCGGCAACTTCTTTTATAATTTTTTTGAGAAGTTTCCGACCTTAACCTATGAATTAACTGATGAATCATACATGAAAATTAAATAAATTTGTTTATCTAAGCATGCATTCTTAATTCAGGATTCGTCAAAAAAAAGTTTCAATATAATTCAAATAATCGTATTTTGAACATAAACACAATGTTTCAATATTTCATTCCTCTGACATTTTCATTAAGTTGATCATGATGCTACTTCTGTGTGCCTTTGTGCTTTTGAATTGGAACTATGATTGACTTGGTGCGGATATCATTCATCAGCACATCTCATAAAACTGACATTGCTGCCTACGCCTCCACCCTGGATGTACCTGCTGAAGTTTAGGAGTTCTTTGATGACCACCTTGAAAATGTTCTCAAAAGGATTCTTGGCTATGAATGAATCGAACAACATGGCAACTTTTATTGTAGAATGGGTAAAAACTCCGATATTGGGCCGTGAGTTAAGGGTTAAAATGACATGAGAAAAATTATCATCAACGAAGGACTGCTGCTTTGAAACTGTGCTGAACACCATCCTGTCATTGGCAGCACAAACTCTCCACTGAACAATATATTTAAGAGAACACGGTGCCATCCAAGATCTGGTCTTGGCATGCTCGTTAGAATAGGTGACATTAAATATGTGCCAATCACCAAAGCGAGGGAAAACGTTGAATATTGAATGGATTCCCAACTACTAGAAGAATCTCTGAAACCAAAAAAAAAAGGATCTCTGAAACTAAAATTCCTCCATTAATCATCAATATACGGTCAAATTAAAAAAAAACAGGAATGCAAGAACAACTCAGCGCCACGATATAATCAAACTTACCCTATGTAGTGAAAATTATTAATCTTGAAAGCCTTTAGATAAATTTAAGAGATGCAAGTCACGACTCATGCGTGCCAGTGATTGGAATCACAAAAAGTAAGCGAAAGTACTATATTGAACAAATAGAATTTCTACTAGTTTGCAGGTATAAGCTAGCTTCAAGATATCAGTAATAAGCTAGCTTCAAGATCCTTCGCAACCACTAATTACAAAGCTTGCAAACTTCAACTACGGAGAACAATTAGAATGGCCAAGAACGAGCAGTGAACTTATAAACCACACGAGAGAAAAACTCTTGGATTATTCTTGATGTAAATAGTACTCTGCTGAGGGATTAATATCACATTAAAGAAAGTTGAAGGAACCAACACGTCAATTAACTCAACTGTGACACCAACGTTTACATCTTTAGGAACGATTGTTTCTTAAAGGAGAGATGATGAGGATGATTGTTGATAAATAAAAACTTGTTGAAATCGGAATGTGTAAAGAGGAATTTTCTTGACAAACGTCGGTATTTATAATGTTTTTTGAACGTGTGCGGGAATGCGCACGAGATATATCGCTGTCTCGTCTTTGCGCTTACAATACGTTTATTGTCGATGCGTAGGTATCCTTTTGTTTTGAGAGACAGCGCGAAAGATGTGTTGCCCTCTCCTTTCCTCATGGAATGCGGTCTTTACTGGTAGTGAGTTGAATGACCGACCGCGTGGACTTTGGCATTGTTTGTCTCGCATTGTTAAGGTGGGCAAAGGTCGTCTCGTGGGTTCAGTAACCGCGCATATGGTCCCCACACATCAATACAATCTCGTCGATACCTCAATGTCAAAAATCGAATGACCTCGACAACTCCATAACTTGAGAGAAAGTCCTGACAGCTTTGAAAGAGTTGAAACACTATAAAGCCACTGAATGCGACTGAAATTCGGCAGAAGTATTAACACTTTAAAATAAAATTATTGACCAACTCGTAACGGGACTTAATAAGATATGGAAGGAGTCCTAGACCAGGGAGGAGACCCTATCTTCGCCAGCACTGGAATCAGAGGTATTGCTATCCACGAAATACTTATTTATGTTCTTTTCAAAATCGGGAAAACCAAATATTTATAAATTTGTTGTTTATAGTTAAGGCATTAACGTTGTGGAGGTTTCAAGATATTGTAATTTATTTTAATCAAACACTGTTTATTCCACTTTTTTGTAACGGTATAACCCTACCGGTTTCAAGGCTTTCATCTCATCTTCAGGGGAACGCAAACAAGTCTTCTTATGTCAGATCAGCACTATGATAATAATATTATCAATATTGAGGATTCTGGACAAATATCGGGGATGACATTCATAATTCTTGCGTGCACGTGATTGGAATAACAAAATATTAGAGCCAAGAAATTTGGTTTAGGGAAAGTTTTCAACAAATGGAACCTTTATTTGTTTCCAGGTATAAGGCATATCGAAGAGCAATTGACTGACCTCAAGAGCTCATGGCAGCTCCTTATTATAAAGCTTGCAAACTGACATTACCATTAAGTTGATGATGGTTCTATTTTTGCGATATGTGGTGGTTTGCGGTGTGGGCTGAAAAACATCTGGTGTCCCCGTGGCTGGGTTCACCCTATATTGGTGGGATGTATCTTGGCCGAGAGGATGCTATTAGATGAGCTCAGACCTTTTAATAGCTTCTGTATTTAATGTATTATCTGCAATTTATGTGTTTTAGAAGTGTTATTTAAATATAATCTGTACATACTATGTTGCTATTAACAAACCTATTATTTATTTATTTTATTTTATATAGATTGCTAATATGTCGATCGTGTACAACAAAGTGTTCATGACGTTTATCAGTACATTCCGCATAAAATGCACACGAAACTTTTGAAGTCCGAAGTAACCAACGATAGCGCTCATTAAGTTAATCATTGTCACATTTTCGTGATATTGGTTTTGAATATATAGACTCTTGTACAACTAACAGTTAATGTCGTTCAACACCACGTGAAACTTATGGAGTCCAGAGCAGCCAATGATGGCTGACATTACCATTTCGTTGATCATGGTCCTATTTTCGCGATATAGATTGCTAATATGTCGATCGTGTACAACCAAGTGTTCATGTCGTTCATCAGCACATTCCGCATAAAATTCACGTGAAACTTTTGAAATCCGGAGTAGCCAATGCTAGCGGACATTATCATTAAGTTGATCATTGTTATAATTTCGTGATACTTATTTCGAACACTATACAAAAAAATGTTAATGTCGAACATATTGAGTCCGGAGCAGCGAATGATAGCTGATATTATCATTAAATTGACACTATATGTCAAAAAATGACCACAACATACTGAAAATATACAGATATAGTTTTATTATAATATATAAAAGTAAATAAGTATGAAAGTTCCAACTCCATTGGTTTGCTGAGTATAGTAAGGTTACTTTCACGAAAAAAATTCATAAAAAGAGTTAGAAAAAAGACTGAAAACAAAGTGTGGGCTACTAGAGGGGTATTTTCAAGAAGCATTGAAAAATGTACAGAAATAAATAAAAACTACACTGGGTGCATTATAAAAGGCTATCATTAGTAAAATGTTTAAAGAATTTGGTGTTGAATGTACCATAAATTAAAACGCGGCGTTACGTCATTATACGCTGAAAGCAGAGGATGTGAAGAGCGGAGTGGAGATGACCCTAGTGCCCTAGGGCACTAGTTCCAGCTCAAACGTTGCGGGTTCGTATCCCGCTGGAACTCAGAGTCTGGTTTTCACCTTTTTTTTTTAGGTTATTGCCATGTGGCAATCTCTTCCAACCAACCAGAATGATGTTTTTATACGCCCTAAGTGTTAACCAGACTGGAATTATATTTAAAAAAAAACTGGGTTCCAGCGGGGATCGAACCCGCAGCCTCCGGATCGGCAGACAAGTGTCTTACCACCAGGCCACGGAGGTCGTCTTTCTAGTTGGTTGAAAGTAATATATGCGTGCCGGCTGAAATATTAGGTCCTTACATATGAAATTGGCGTTTTGCCGTACTGGCAACTTTGATCTCAAATATCTTCTCTTTGGTTAGGAATTCCAAATTAAAATTTATACAGCTATTTACTCAAGTATTTGTGTTTCGAAAATTATAATTAATTTGTTTTTTCCTCAATTGTTTTTTTTCTTTGCGTCACTCAGTTTACAAAATGGAAAACTTGAAATATCGCGTTATTTACGAGTACGAGTTCCAGCGTGGCACCAGTGCTGCAGAAACGGCTCGAAGGATTAATGATGTGTATGGTGACGGTGCCGCAAAAGAAAACACCGTGCGTTTTTGGTTCCAACGTTTTCGTTCTGGAAATTTCGACCTGCAGAAAAAGCCCCGTGGACGGCCGGAGACCAAAGTTGATAATGAAGAATTGAAGGCTATTGTGGAAGCGGATCCATCGCAAACCACGTCCGAGTTAGCTGCAGGCTGCGGTGTTAGTGATAAAACTGTTAATCCACTTGAAGCAAATTGGGAAGGTGAAAAAGCTTGAAAGGTGGGGGTACCTCACGAATTGAGTGAAGCAAATCAACAAACGCGCGTTGACTGCTGCGTTGCATTACTCAACCGGCACAATAATGAAGGGATTTTGAATCGAATCATTACCTGTGATGAAAAGTGGATCCTGTATGATAATCGGAAGCGCTCATCGCAATGGCTGAACCCTGCCGAACCAGCCAAACCATGCCCCAAGCGAAAATTGACTCCAAAAAAGTTACTTGTGAGCGTTTGGTGGACTAGTGCTGGTGTCGTTCACTACAGCTTTCTTAAATCTGGCCAGACGATTACGGCAGATGTCTATTGTCAGCAACTGCAAACCATGATGGAAAAGCTAGCTGCTAAACAACCGAGGCTGGTTAATCGCTCTAGGCCACTGCTGCTTCATGATAACGCTAGACCACACACTGCACAACAGACGGCTACCAAATTAGAAGAGCTTCAATTGGAATGTCTAAGACATCCACCGTACTTTCCGGACCTTGCCCCGACAGATTACTATTTTTTTCGAAATTTGGATAACTTCTTGCAAGGGAAAAAATTCAACTCCGATGGGGCAGTCCAAACCGACTTCAAAGATTTTATTGATTCCCGTCCGAATGGTTTTTTTAGTAAAGGGATCGATGAACTACCTATGAGATGGCAAAAGTGCATAGATAGCAATGGTACATACTTTGATTAAATAAATATATTATATTAAAAAAAAATCAACTTTATGTTCCTCCCAAACAAAACGCCAATTTCATATGTAAGGACCTAATATTAAACTTCTGCTCAAAACTACGATATCTGGAAACATTGTAAAACCGCAGGATACAGCCGGCTGAAGTACTAAACACGCTCACATATTTTTATACATCTGCTCAAATATCTGGAGAAATTATAAAACCGAAGGTTGCGGCTGAAGAACTGAAAATACTTTTGAATGAATTTATTGACCACCGTGAAGTGTGACTTAACAAGATATGGGAGGTGTCTGACCATTTGAAGTGTGACTTAACAAGATATGGGAGGTGTCTGACCATTTGAAGTGTGACTTAACAAGATATGGGAGGTGTCTGACCATTTGAAGTGTGACTTAACAAGATATGGGAGGTGTCTGACAATTTCCTCACTATCACTGAGGTCCGATAGAACGGTGCCCTGGTCCCAATCTCATAACATGTTGAGGGGCAAGACAATATGAAGAAATATATAAAGTGTGAATCTACCAACTGTGGGGTGTAAATATTCATTATCCTGACGTTTTCATTATGTTGGTTATGGTCTATTTATGTTAATTTAATTTCATCTAGGGTGTAAGGTTCTGCACAACCTATCCATTTAAGGTGTAAGGAGCTGCATTATCCCAAAATTCACCTGGGCGTAGTGCACTTGCTCACAACAGACAAGGCTCTGGCGACCGAGTATCGGCGGTATATCCGATGGTGGAATCCAACGTCTTTCCACGAAGGAGAAGGAAATGTCTCCTTCCAGGGCAGATCACGCTCTAATAACCTTATGGCCTCAGTTCTTCTGTCAAAATAATGTCTCCATCAAGGGCAGATCAAGTTATGTAGATGGCTGAAACATCTCAGTTATTCTATGCCACAGGATAACCACAGTAGATCTGAAGCTCAATTTGTATCGGAAGTGGGACCGGTTTAACTTGATTAATTATGCGCAGCCGGCAAATCAAAGATGGATCGATCGGATGGGAGTATATTATCATCCAGAGGTACAATATACTTCTATTCGGATCTCTGGAAGAGTTTGGCCTATCCGAGCAAATCATCGAAAAAAACACATTTCGAGATACTATGCGTATCCAGAAAGTAAGTGTACTGAGGCTCTCACGACCGGATGGATTTTATTTTCGACATGTTGGCTACACTTCCGTGTAGCCTGACCCTTTCCGGTTTGACCGAGACCGGTTCGAGGTCAGTACGTTGAGAAGTGTCGACGTGACAACACGTTTCGTGAAAAATGTCAATCCAATCTCCCGCCAAGTGCGAAATACGCGGCGTCATCCGTTATCTCGTTTGGAAGGGAAAACCTCCGGTTGAGGTTTATAATGAGGTGAAAACTGCATATGGTGATAAAACTATGAATTGTACGAGTGTGTACAAGTGGTGTCGCGAGTTTAAAAACGGTCACGTCACACCTCTTCACCCTCCGCCAAAAAGTTTAAAACCACAATTTCAGCCGAGAAAATCATGGCTTCCGTGTTTTGGGACTGTCAAGGCATAATTTTAATTGAATATATGCCTCAAGGGGAGACCATCGACTCTGCAAGATACTGTGAGACCCTAAAAAAATTGCGGAGGGCGATTTAGAACAAGAGGAGAGGCATGCTGACAAGGGAGTCTGCCTGCTGCACGACAATGCCAGACCATACACGGCCAACGCCACGAAGGAACTGCTCGCCTCGTTTAAATGGGATGTCCTGAACCATCCCGCGCATTCCCCTGACCTAGCACCTTCAGATTACTATCTCTTTACCTCCCTGAAGCTGCACATGGGTGGAAAAAGGTTTTCAACCGACGAGGAGGTAAAGGAGGAGGTGGAGAAGTGGACGGAGGGGTTGGCGGGAAACTACTTCGAGGAAGGCATCAAAAAGTTGATACCCCGCTTCACCACCTGCATTGAGAGGAATGGCGACTATGTCGAAAAATAGCTTACATATGTAGTACGGTAACCACGTAATTTTTTTGTTTTAATAAAAAAAATTGTAGCCTACAAAAATTCAGTACTTACTTTCTGGATATGCCTCGTATATGATATAACAAAATACTTCACCTTTGACACCACTCATATACAAACATGTTATGACTTACGGAATCCAAGCAAGAGCAGACTTCGTAAGAACGAAACACCTCCCCAGAACAACAGAAATGAAAACACTGCGGCCTATCGTAGATAGAACCCTCAGATATAGGATACCTAATGAGGAAATCTGCAGAAGTTGTAACATTGAAGACATCGAGAGATGGAGTAGGCAGAGAAGACGATTCTGGAGGGACCATGTTGAGAGGATGGACCCCGCGAGAATACCTAAGATTGTAATGCACGAGATTATAGAGGATCGTCGACCAACGGGACGTCCATCAGAGATGTAGAGAAAGTTGGACATCAGATCACAAGATCTATAAGAAGAATAAGAAGACATACAAACACTCTGTCTTTTATACCTCTGCTCACCTGGAAACTAGAACAACCTTTACGGACAGGGATTTCAGCACGTGAATGTTGAGCCTGTTGGATTGGTGAGAGGATGAAGGTAGCATTGAGAAGCACAAGTACAATTTTTACTGGAAAAGGTACCCCGCAAATGCAAATAAACTACATGGTGAAAGATTCGCCATGATGGAAGACGCGTTTTGGGCAATCGTCAATATTGCTGAAGCGATTTCTGGAGGATTCTCGACGGCTTTGAATAATTAATCGTACTCGTAATCTCCAGCGCGCATCTTAGATGCTGGAATTTGCAGACATAGAGTGTGCGCAATATTACAGATGAAACAATAAATAAAGCGTATGCATCAATAACGGAGATTTCAATATTAAAGCACCAATAATTAATTACATTTTAACCGTCTTCAGAAAAAAACTGAAAAATTCGACGAGATAACAGTTGGTATTTTAGAGAGATTAATGCCAAATTGTCTCCAAATTTAATATTCTGTCATTTATGCCTATGCTTCTAGCCTGGAAGTAGCTGCTAATGTAAAGGAGTCCTTGTTAGGCCAGCTTGAAAATGTTATCAAGAGAATAACTATGAGTTTATTTTCCTGTTTGGAAATTTTCATGCTTGAGTGAGTAAACATTCCGATATCTGACAGGGGGCTAGAAGTAGAAATGACACTTGAGAAACAAACATCAACGATGAGTTGCTGGTTTCAATGTGTGCTGAACACAATCTCATCGTTGTCAAAACATACTTCAAAGAAATATAGCACCATCAAAGATCTGGTCACTGGCATACTCTGGATTATACTATAGTTAGAAAATTTGAATCAAGATGTGATTATTACTAAAGAGAGTGTAAACATTAAATGCTGGATGGATAATAAATGCTCACTAGAAGTGTCTAAAATGAAAGTATCTCTGAAATCAAAATTTTTCCGAACACCCAAACACAGTCGAAGTTTTCTCTACACGGTGAAATTAAAAGACGCAGAGATGCGAGAATAACTCTGCACTATAAGATTAATTGACCAAGAAGCTGTCATTAAATTGAAAAATAACAAATCGAAAGGCATACCAATTCAACGTGGAGTCCGACAAGGTTGTATTTTGTCACCTATGTTATTCACTCTGTACTCTGATATAGTTTTCAAGGAAGCACTAACATATATAACTTGAATCTGGGATTCAAAGTGAATGGTGTATGCGTCAATAACATCAGGTACGCAGAGGATACGGTTGTTCTGGCAGACAGTATTGACGACCTTCAAACGCTTATAGATAGAATTAATGAAGCCGGTGTGAGGCTGGGACTGAACATGAACGTGACTAAAACTAAGTTCATGGTGTTTGGCCGGCAGGATCACGCAGGAGCACGTCTTACATTGAGCGGTGCTGATATAGAGAGAGTGAAAACATTTAAGTACCTCGGAAGTATCCTAGTGGAAGACCTCGATCCATAAACCGAAGTCAAGTGCATAATTGAATCATCTCGTGCGACTTTTAATAAAATGAGAAGCGTATTCTGCGATGATAATCTAAACTTGAAACTTCGACAACGGTTAGTCAAATGCCGTTGTCGAAGTTACAAGTTTAGATTATTTGGTCAGTATTATTGCATGGAGTGGAATCATGAACCCTCAAAATAAGTACGAGTAGTATGAACTGACTGAAAGCATTCGAAATTTGGATGCACCGGACAATGCCACGGATACCCTGGACGGATATGGTCAGCAACACGAGGGTTCTTCAAAGAGCCAAAGTTGATAGAGAGTTGCTGATTAATATTAAAATCCGAAAGGTGTCCTACTTGGGTTATGTACTTAGAGGAGCAAAGTACAAATTTCTGCACCTGATCATCCAAGACAAAATAGAAGGCCGAAGAGGTGTTGTCTGGAGGCAAATCTCTTGGCTCTGTAATATACGTGATTGGACTGGTATTAGGAGCGTCGGGGATCTTTTTCTGGCTGTCGGTGACAAAGATGTCTACTCTCAGGTGATATTCAACGTAAGGGGGACCTGACGGGACACTGGGAAGAATAACAATAAGATGAAATTTACTTTCTGTAGCGGATATTGCTAATGTTAAAAGCTTCTTGACAAAATTCAGGGATGCAATTGATTATTCTTGTATATCAACTATTTGAATCACAAAATATTAGAGACAGGAGAATTGGTCCAGAAAAATATTTCAACAAATTGAACCTCCACTAATTTGCAAGTATAAGGCATATATTTAAGTAATGAATCATCCGCAAGACTTCACGGCAGCCACTAAGTATTTAGCTTTAGAAAGTTAAACTGCCAGAAAAATTAGCGTGGCCAAGAACGAGTAAAGGACTAACAAAATTAGAGTGGCCAAGAAGGAGTAAAGGACTAACAAAATAAGAGTGGCCAAGAACGAGTAAAGGACTTACAAAATTAGAGTGTCCAAGAACGAGTAAAGGAATAACAAAATTAGAGTGGCCAAGAACGAGTTAAGGGCTAACAAAATTAGAGTGGCCAAGAACGAGTAAAGGACTAACAAAATTAGAGTGGCCAAAAACGAGTAAAGGACTAACAAAATTGGAGTGGCCAAGAACGAGTAAAGGACTAACAAAATCAGAGTGGCCAAGAACGAGTAAAGGACTAACAAAATTAGAGTGGACAAAAACGGGTAAAGGACTAAAAAAATTATAGTGGCCAAAAACGAGTAAAGGACTTACAAAATTGGAGTGGCCAAGAACGAGTAAAGAACTAACAAAATTAGAGTGGCCAAGAACGAGTAAAGGACTAACAAAATTAGAGTGACCAAGAACGAGTAAAATACTAACGAAATTGGAGTGGCCAAGAACGAGTAAAGTACTAACAAAATTAGAGTGGCCAAGAACGAGTAAAGGACTAACAAAATTAGAGTGGACAAAAACGAGTAAAGGACTAAAAAAATTAGAGTGGCCAAAAACGAGTAAAGGACTAACAAAATTGGAGTGGCCAAGAACGAGTAAAGAACTAACAAAATTAGAGTGGCCAAGAACGAGTAAAGGACTAACAAAATTAGAGTGACCAAGAACGAGTAAAATACTAACAAAATTGGAATGGCCAAGAACGAGTAAAGGACTAACAAAATTGGAGTGGCCAAGAACGAGTAAAGGACTTACAAAATTAGAGTGGCCAAGAACGAGTAAAGGACTTACAAAATTCATAAGGTTCAAAACTTTGCCGATCAATTTGATCGCAGAAAATTTAATTCATCAATATGTTAAGGTCAATCTGGAAATTGAAAACACAAACTTTTGCCTTATTTTTTATACAAATAGTACTCAACTGAGGATTTAATCAGATTTAATAAATGTGAAACAATAATTATGCAAACACACTCAACTTGACACCGACGTTGACATGCACATACATTATTGTTTGTACCTTAATATCCCGTAGGGAATGATCTCGACATGACCATCACAAGAGAAAAAAAATAGATGCGTTAGACTCTCGCGGGGTAGAAGTGAAACTTCTTAGCTCCTAGAAAAAGTTGATTTTATGCATTTAAGTTGATTTTTTCATTTGTTAACAATTTTTATATATTTTTTAAATTTAATTCTAATATAATACGCAAGCGTTTATTGGTTGACTTATGCTACGCATACACACACAGTACACGCGGCGCATGCGTGTAGCGTGTCTATGGTGTATTATTGATTTAAATTAAAAATTAATTTAAATTCAAACTCGACGAAGAAAACAGAGGAATGTGCACGTATGTTATACTCGTATTTAGACCAAATAACGAGCTTTCCAAATAAGGAGAAAAAGAAACAGAAAGAACTATATAAGAATATTTATGGATGTGCAGGAGGTGAAAAATGACCTCCGTGGCCTGGTGGCAAGGCGCTTGTCTACCGATCCGGAGGTTGCGGGTTCGATCTCCACTAGAACCCATTTTTTTTTTAAATCGGAGTCCAGTCTGGTTTTTACTAAGGGTCCATTAAAACATATTTTTGGTTGGTTGGAAGAGATTGCCACATGGCAATAAACTTGCCAGGTTAAATAAAAAAAATAAAAATAAAAGATGTCGTGATATGGAAGTTTAACAATCGGTCCTCTCTACCTGCTTCAAAAGGAAAATGACGTTTATTAACCCTTCCCTTACGGTGATAAAAATGAAACGCGTGTTCCGGTGTTGGGTAGTGAGTACGCGATCAAAAATTAGCGATTTTAAATCGGAAAAATAAGAACATTCATAGATAATCCCCTTAATTAATTATAATTGAAGTTAAAAACTATAATAATTGAGATTTATTTGCTGAAAACATAAAAAAACCATCTGGCAACGCTCACGGAACGGGCGTAGATCTAGTCTCGTTGCCAGCTCAACAGCTACTGCGGCGTGGCAGGGCTGGTGGCTAACTCGGGCGTGGCTTACACTTGCGAGGTTGAGACAATTGTGCTCCTCGCTATTCAGTGACGTATGCAAAAGTGAGATGCGAATATAGTGTCGCGCTTCCCGCATACTTTTCACCTATCGTCAAGACCCAAGATCGAGGCACTCACAGCGTTTAAATGCGAATTTGTTTCCGATATTCACGAAATACTTACGATGTAGTCGATAAATTCTGATTATAATTAATATTATTTTTTAAATCAATGCGTAAATATATTATGGAGGAATAACTAAAATCTTAACCTTGTATTTATAATATTTATAGAGATATTGATGGTTATTAGAAGCAACGTGTAGAAGATACCCAACACAGGGAAGGAAAGGTTAATATCGTTTAATATCAATAGGTACAAATATTCTTCTTCGTTATGCTCTTTATGGAGCAGTCGTTATCATTTGAATTAATATTTCGATCGAATTGACCGCACTGCAGCAATAATGATACAATAAAATTTCTCAAAATCAGTAGTATTTCTACTTTACTTTTAGAGTGAGATGCTGATTACGTTCTTTACCAGATCTGTCCATCGCATTGGTGGTCTGCCTCAATAACCCTATCTATTTTCCCCTGGATTTCCAGTATCTCCATTGTAAATTTTACGTCTAATAAAATAATATGACGGAAGTGACTGAGGATTTGTAGTTGAATTGTGAAAGAAAATACAGGTGCTCCAGAATCTGCCCCAACACTGTTTTCAAGCGTTTCTTTTATCTTAACCTTTCCTTCCCTGTGTTGGGTATCTTCTACACGTTGCTTCAAATAACCATCAATATCTCTATAAATATAATAAATACAAGGTTAAGATTTTAGGTATTCCTCCATAATATATTTACGCATTGATTTAAAAAATAATATTAATAATAATCAGAATTTATCGACTACATCGTAATTATTTTTGGAATATCGGAAACAAATTCGCATTTAAACGCTGTGAGTGCCTCGATCTTGGGTCTTGACGATAGGTGAAGAGTATGCGGGAAGCGCGACACTATATTCGCATCTCACTTTTGCATACGTCACTGAATAGCGAGGAGCGCAATTGTCTCAACCTCGCAAGTGTAAGCCACGCCCGAGTTAGCCACCAACCCTGCCGCGCCGCAGTAGCTGTTGAGCTGGCAACGAGACTAGATCTACGCCCGTTCCGTGAGCGTTGCCAGATGGGTTTTTAATGTTTTCAGTAAATAAATCTCAATTATTATAATTTTTAACTTCAATTATAATTAATTAAGGGGATTATCTATGAATGTTCTTATTTTTTCGATTTAAAATCGCTAATTTTTTATCGCGTACTCACTACCCAACACCGGAACACGCGTTTCATTTTTATCAGCGTAAGGGAAGGGTTAATGTCTTTGTTTCGTCAGCACACAGAAATATTGAGAAAATAAATATTCTTACAAATTTTTTCCTGGTAATGTTCTTGTCTCTCATACAGAAATAAAAAGCCTTTAAAAATGATGTTATATACTTAAAACTGTCTTACTTTCAATTCCATACAAAGAGAATTTGTACTTAGAAAAATCTAAACTCGAGATCAAATCGGGTGCAGCAAAATAAGCTTTATATTTTTCTTGCTGTGGGCAAAATCCCCTTTGACTTCCCTCACAAATCTCCCCTAACAACTTCTATCAAATTAAGTAGGTAAGAGATAGGAAACATGCAGCCTTCAGACTGCATTAAGGTAGCGAAAGTTTTACCTTTAGTCAGCTGATCGCTTTGGAGAACTTAGGGATCCGTCTTGAGTTGGATTCGAAGAAGCGTGGGTATAGAGGGATTATATTAATATGTTTATAGAGGGATTATACTGTAAGGTTCACAATACTGTAGAGTGGATTCTCTAGATGTTTCACAATACTACGTTTGGATTCTCTGGAGTAATATTATACATTCCGCATTAAATACAGTGCTGGGGATTACCAATATAAGCCCCTTGGATGGTTTTTGATCATTTTCAAAGGAACGTGCAGCTACCCTTCCTCCACCCACTTTTTATCTTGGAACGAATTAGGTTTACTTTCAATGCCATCAATAATTTATGTGTACAAGGGTATAAGCTGGAAAATATCTGTCATCCTTGCAGCTGGGCTCATTCTCCTATTGGTGGGGGTGTATCTCAGCTGGGATGATGCTGGAGAACGTAGACCTTTTGATAGCTTATCTCTCGAATGTATTTTATTTTCAGCTGCCTTAACATACTTGAGTATAATTTCAGGATTTTCAGGAATTTACAAACTAACATATATTGCTACTGTAGGGACTACGGTCGTCCCTGAATATTGTCAACACGCACGGTCAACGACCGACGAAACGACCTTCGGACATGCCCAAAGGTCGCATACCAGAACATTAATATTGTTTACCCGCAAATACTATTTACGACACATTCCACAGTAGAAAGAGAACACATCACGCCGTCTCGCCGTTTCGCCAACAAATATTCTACCCACTATATTATTCGCAACGTTTGCGACCACCTCTGCACGCACAGGAGTGAGATAAAAATATATTGCGGACGCACTCACGCGCCCCGTTCTGAATATGTATATATACCTACTTATCGATAAATAAAGAATCACTTATTATTAATCACTTGACCATTCATCGCTGTTTACTATTCATTGATTATTCACTCTCACTTTCCGCATTGCTAATCGAGGTATTTTATTTAAATACCAAACAACAATCATAATCATCAGCACGTCCTACTAGGACATCCGCTTAGCTACCAATAAACAAATTATTTATCTTAAACTTATAAAAAACATTGGATATAGTCATACTTCGATGACGGAGCCTTCCCTGATGAACATCCCTAGGTCTGCTAGTGTCACACGAGAGTGTGAAAACAATAGTAATACCGACAGAGGTCAGATTTAAAATCCGTGTAAGAACGCAATATGGGCGTAAATATGAAAAAAGGACCAGACTTAAATTTTACTTCTTTCAAATTACATGACGAAATATCATGACATTTTGTATGGGTTTGTATGGATAAAAAGAAGACATAATTTGATGCAATATTGCAATACAAAAGGTATCCAGTCCATATGTTTACTGTTGTAAAATAATTGATGAAATATTTCGCAACTTTGTGTGGTACTGTGTGGATAAAAAAAAATTAAGGACATTATTAACCCTTCCCTTACGGTGATAAAAATGAAACGCGTGTTCCGGTGTTAGGTAGTGAGTACGCGATAAAAAATTTGCGATTATAAATCGGAAAAATAAGAACATTCATAGGTAATCCCCTTAATTAATTATAATTGAAGTTAAAAATTATAATAATTGAGATTTATTTGCTGAAAACATTAAAAAACCATCTGGCAACGCTCACGAAACGGGCGTAGATCTAGTCTCGTTGCCAGCTCAACAGCTACTGCGGCGCGGCAGGGTTGGTGGCTAACTCGGGCGTTGCTTACACTTGCGAGGTTGAGACAATTGCGCTCCTCGCTATTCAGTGACGTATGCAAAAGTTAGATGCGAATATAGCGTCGCGCTTCCCGCATACTTTTCACCTATCGTCAAGACCCAAGATCGAGGCACTCACAGCGTTTAAATGCGAATTTGTTTCCGATATTCAGAAAATATTTACGATGTAGTCGATAAATTCTGATTATTATTAATATTATTTTTTAAATCAATGCGTAAATATATTAGGGAGGAATGCCTAAAATCTTAACCTTGTATTTATTATATTTATAGAGATATTGATGGTTATTTGAAGCAACGTGTAGAAGATACCCAACACCGGGAAGGAAAGGTTAACAGAATTATACAAGCGGCAATATATTTTTACTAACCAAAAAAAAAATTAGAGAAAGATTTAAAAAATAAATAAAAATAAACTAAAATATTTTTCAAAAAAATCGGGCACCTATGGAAATCGAATCCGGAATCCCTGCGTAGTAAGATAGACTTTATAACAACTAGGCCAAGTAGGTCGAAATGTTATCAGTCTATATATTTGATGGGCTTGATATTTTCATATAAAAAGAATCTTCATTTTTTAGATATTTTAAATAAACCAAAAAATGGGTTTGAACGTTGGGTTCTTTTCGCATCATCATGTCAAGTTGACGACCTCCGTGATCTGGTGGTAAGACACTTGTCTGCCGATCCGGAGGCTGCGGGTTCGATCCCCGCTGGAACCCAGATTTTTTTAAATAGGATTCCAGTCTAATTAATACTTAGGGCCTATAAAACCTCTTTCTGAGTGGTTGGAAGAGATTGCCACTTGACAATAAACTCGCCAGGTTCAGAGAAAACATAATTTTTTTTATTAACTTTAACTACAAAAAAATACGTAATACTGTCTTATTTATCGTTTTCAGAAAATAAGAAAAATATTTTTTTGGGTCAGGTTCTTTTAGCATAATTACGTTAAATTTAATAACGAAAACCCTGTTATACTAAACTAGCTTATTTTTGGGTCAGGTTCTTTTAGCATAATTACGTTAAATTTAATAACGAAAACCCTGTTATACTAAACTAGCTTATTTTTGGGTCAGGTTCTTTTAGCATAATTACGTTAAATTTAATAACGAAAACCCTGTTATACTAAACAAGCTTATTTTTTGGTACTCGTACATACAAAATTGAGCAAAGTTTTTTGGTATTTAAAAAAAGTGTTTAAGTAGACGAAATAGAGCATTTTCAAGACCTTCTTCAGTTCGCGTTAAATCGAGGGAATAAAGCTGCCAAATCTGCTTGTGATATTTGCGAAGTATACGGTAAAGATGCTACGAATGAAAGGACAGCTCTTCGGTGGTTTTTATCACTTCGAAGACGGTAATTTTGACCTGAAAGGCATGGAGCTTTCCAAACGACCAGTGGACTTCGATGAGGACCGCTTAAATCACACTTCTTCATTCGAGCCAAATCTCTTTCCCTGGAGCATCTTTTTTAGGTCTGCGAACAGCCAAAAAGTCACTGGGGGGCAAATCTGGAGAATACGGTGGATGCGCAAGCAATTCGAAGTCTAGCTCATGCAATTTGGCTATCGCTACCATCGACTTGTGACACAATGCATTATCCTGATGAAAGAGAACTTTTTTCTTCTTCATATGGGTCCGTTTTTTTTGCAATTTCTGTCTTCAAACGCTCCAAAATCAAACGCCGGAATGTCATGAAAGTTTGACACATAACTTCAAAAGGCTGGTACTAACTGAGAATGGTATTGATTTGTTATTAGAGGCGCCATCTGTCGGTTAGTCTCGGGACTTACTGATCGATGTGCTAAAAATTGAATTCGTACGAAAAACAATTTTACTGGTCATGAAGCCCATCATTTGAAAAGATTTTATTTTATTATAAAATAATACTATATATATGACCGAAGTCAAGAGGATACCTATGATTTCGGCCATATTTATTCTCTAAAAATAAAAAAGGGGAAAAACAAGCTGTTGACTAAATGTTGCGTTCTAATCTTCCCACTTTAGGCGTGCCACCGGATACAACACAGCAGTGTATTAAGTGAGTTTGCTGGTGTGCAACACATCTTTAATGGCATTGAAGAAATGCCGCAAATTGAAATTTCCACAGATAACATAAATTTTGTGTTTTTTTTATACTCGCACTGTAAAAGTAAAAGAAATTATTGTTTTTAGTTAAAGTTTCGACAGTAAAATGGTACAACGAAATTAATTTTATTTATATTACAGCGTCTGTTACAAGAATTAATTTGCATTTTAAGATTTTATCATAAAAATGCTACGTTTGGTCAGTGTTATTATATGGAGTGGAATCATGGACCCAAAAAAGTTGGTAGCATGAACCGACAGAAAGCATTAGAAATGTGGATGCACCCGAGAATGCTTCGGATACCCTGGACGGACATTGTCAGGAACACGAGGGTTCTTCAAAGAGCCAAAAATGATAGAGATCTGCTGAGTTATATTAAAATCCGAAAGGTGTCCTACTTGGTTCATGAACTTAGGGGAGCAAAGTACAAATTACTACTGCACCTGATCATCCAAGGCTAAATAGAAGGCCGAAGAGGTGTTGGCAGGATGCAAATCTCCTGGCTCCGCAATATACGTGATTAGACTGGCATGAGGGGCGATGGAGATCTTTTTCGGGCTGCCGGGGACAAATGTCTACGTTGGGTAGACCTGACATGGCACTGGGAAGAAAAATAAAGATATCATGATTGACTAAGTGCAAATGTTATTCAATTGCACATTTCAGAGAGGAAATGCTTATCGAACTCTTAGCGTCTGGAACGGGTTAAGAAAATAGACAATATTACGTTCATGCAAAGGATGTGTCAAGGTGCCAGTCATACGTTTGTGGGGCATATTATTAATTATGATGTGAAATTGATATAGTTTATGATCACAAAATAAGCTTTATTCAAATGCACGTGAAACTGTTGGACTCCGAAGCACCCAACGAGATCTGACATTTTCCCTTCGTTGCCAATGATTCTCTTTTCGTGCTATTGATTGCAAACGAAGGGGCTTATTAACATCTCGGTGGAAATGTTATTAACCAAAACATCTTTGGAGTACAGCGAAGCTAATGATAACTGAGGAAAAATACGCATCATACCCCCCCCCGGCTGGGATAAAAAAATGCAGCTATGTATCTTTCAACAAAGAGTTTTAGAAGCTTGCACGAGATGCCAGACAGATAATTAGTGACACTATGTTTGTCAAAAAGTGACATTTTAAGAGTAAATTAAATAAATAAATTAAAATAAAAAAAATATCAACGGTTTTCAGATAAAATATCAATTTTTAGTAAAATATACTAAGGTGATTTGCGATGTGAGCGACTACATTTTATATAGGGTGTAAGGCGATGCACCACCTATTTTAATGCGCGTATTGCACCTGCTCACAACTGACATGCCTCTGGCGACCGAATATCGGCGGAATATCCGATAATGACATCCAATCTATTTCCACAAAGGAGTACTAAATGTCTCCTTTCAGGGCAGATATAACTCATTGGATGGCCTTATGGTCTCAGTTCTTCTGTGCCACAAGATGATCACAGTAGAGATGCAGGCCAAGTTGCATCGGGACCGTGACTACAATATCCTCCTTTTCAGATATTTAAACGAATCATCGCAAAGAGGTAAACTTCAAAGAATCATACAAAAGACCTCTCCTTTGATACTTTGTTAAGCTTAATTTATGGTAAAGCATTAATCTGTTGTTTGCCAGTATTAAGAATCAATTAACGTTTCATTTCGACCGGAATTGTATAATGAATGAGTATTAAAAATAATTTATTTGGGCGCCTAAAAAAAGAGTAGATTTTATTTATTTTTACTTAAACGCCATCTCATACATACGATGCTTAATTAGGCTAGCTCAAACGGTTAAGTGAAGCATGACTCTTTGATCACAAGGTTTGTTAAGTTTTAACTGCAAAATATGAATCAGCATATACAAGGTTCGTGTTGGGCAAAATTATTGGCTGCAATTGTGTTATCAATAATAATTCGACAAGTGTATCAGTATTAATACAGGAATGCATTAAAATAAGGTTACAAAACGTTATGGTTATATTTTGAAAAAGGTGTGAATACAAACAAGAGAACAGGTTACAGAGTTTATATAAAGCAATATAAGGAAAATTACCAATCGAACACCTTTATAATACAATTTAGCGTATAAATGCGTTGACTCTTGGAGTTTGTTCTTAAAATATGACTTATGATACACTATTGGTTCGAAGACACCAGCAAGTGGTCAGAAAGAGCGTCGTCCTAGCTCTACAAGTACAAGATGTCTGCATTATGTCTGGGTGTGCACCATGGAGTCTTCGAGATGGTCGTTTTGGGGCACATATAAATTCAAGAAAGGACGATCACAGCACGGTCAGCAGGACGGGGCTGAGGGTTGGAGCTAAGCAAGCTATGACGAAGTGATGGATGTCACGGCTTGGGCAAGAGTCAACATCGCTGAACGAATCTCTGGAGGATTCTCGGTTGGCGAATTTCTAATGTTCATTTTGTGACTAATTTCGTTGGTGAAATATTGTTTATACTCGCAGTGTAAAAGTAAAAGAAATTATTGTCTTTAGTTGAAGTTTCGACAGTTAAATGGTATAACGAAATTAATTTTAATTATATTGCAGCGTATGTTACAAGAATTTATTTGCATTTCAAGATTTTATCATGAAAATGCTAAGTTTGGTCAGTGTTATTATATGGAGTGGAATCATGGACCCTCAATGTAAGTAGCATGAACTGACTTAAAACATTCGAAATGTGGATACACCGTAGAATGCTACGGATATCCTGGACGGATATGGTCAGCAACACGAGGGTTCTTCAAAGAGCCAAAGTTTATAGAGAGTTGCTGACTAATATTAATATCCGAAAGGTGTTCTACTTGGGTCATGTACTTAGGGGAGCAAAGTACAAATTACTGTACCTGATCATCCAAGGCAAAATAGAACACCGAAGAGGTGTTGGCAGGAGGAAATAAGACTGGCATAAGGGGCGTTGGCTGCCAGGGACATAGATGTCTCCTCTCAGGTGATATTTAACGTTGGGGGGACCTGACATGACACTGGGAAGAAGAGAAAACATATCATGATTGACTAAGTGCAAATGTCATTTGATTGTACATTTCGGACAAAAAATGTTTATCAAACTCTTGGAGTCTAAAAGACGCTAAGAAAATAGACATAAATAACGCTCCAACAAAGGTTGTGTCAAAGTGCCTGTCAGATGGTCGTGGGACATATTGTCAAGCTGGATGTGAAATTGATGTAGTCAATGAACACAAAAGAAGTTTTATTCAAATGCACGTGAAACTGTTAGAGTCCGAAGCTGTCAATGAGATCTGACATTTTCACTTCGTTGCCTATGATTTCCTTTCGTGTTATTGATTTCAAACGAAGAAAGTCATAGGCAGCGCTGTGCGAATGTTATTCAACAACATATATTTGGAGTACAGCGCAGCTTATAATAATAACTGAGGATAAATTCGCGCCATACCCCGAGGCTGCGATAAAAAAATGCACTTGTGTATTTTTGTCTCAACAAAAATATTGAGAAGCTTGCACGAGACGCTAGACAGATAATTAGTGACACTATATGTTTGTCAAAAAGTGATGCAATAAAATTACATAAAATAAATAAAATGAAAATAAAAAAAAAGATATCTATATACCGTTTTCAGATAAAATATATTATGGTGATTTGCGATGTGAAATCCGGTTTATCCGTACCACGTTACAAATTTTCGTAATCGTTAAGTCCTATTTTTGTTCATGTTTTCATAAGTTTAATAGAAAAAATCTCGATGAAAGAATCGTTAAAAATCCCCTTCTAGAACATAAAAAATGCAAGTATATTGGGCAAGTATATATTGTAAACTAAAGAAATACTGCTTTTATTTCGTCCAAATCATTCCTCAGAAGGAGTCGATCAAGGAGATGTAAAAGGCTGCACCACCTATATAACTGCGCGCATATTGCACCTGCTCACAACTCACATGTCTTTGGCTACCGTATATCGGCGGAATATCCGATAGTGAAATCCAAAATATTTCCACAAAGGAGAAGGAAATGTCTCCTTGGATGGCCTTATAGTCTCCTTAGATAAAACTCATTGGATGGCCTTATAGTCTCAGTTCTTCTGTGCCATAAAATGGCCACCGTAGAGCTGCAGCCCAAATTAATGTTTTCATAAGTTTAATAGAAAAATTCTCGATGAAAGGATCATCAAAAAATCCCTACTAAAACATAAAAAATATGCAAATATATTGGGCAAGTATATATTGAAAACTAAAGAAATATCGCTTTCGTCCAAATCGTTCCTCGGAAAGAGTCGTTCAAGGAGCGAGTACATTTTATATAGGGTGTAAGGGGATGCACCACCTATTTAAATGCGCGTTTTGCACCTGCTCACAACTGACATGCCTCTGGTGACCGAATATCGGCGGAATATCCGATAGTGAAATCCAATGTACTTCCACAAAGGAGAAGGAAATGTCTCCTTCCAGGACAAATACAAGTTATTGGACGGCCTAAAGGTCTCAGTTCTTCTGTGCCACAAGATGATAATCGTGGAAGCGTAGCCCAAATTGCATCGGCAGCGTGACTAGTAAGACTTTATTCAATATACGCCGCCGGCAAACTTAAATTGGCTCCTTCAAACGGGACTCAATTATCAACAAGAGTTACAATATCCTCCCTTTCAGATATTTAAGCAAATCATTGCAAGAGGCACACTTCGAGGAATCATACAAAACATTTCTCCTTTGATACTTTGTTAAGCCTAATTAGTTGTTAAGCATTAATCTGTTGTTTGCTAGTGTTAAAAATCAATTTACGTTGCATTTCGACGAGAATCGTATAATGAATTAATAGTAAAAATAGGCTAGCTCAAACGGGAAAGTAAAGCAGGACTCTTTCATCGCAAGGTTCGTTAAGTCCCGATTGCGACCTGGGAATCTGAACATCCAAGGTTCGTGTACATCAAAATAAAACATAATTATTGACTGCAATCGTAGAATCAATTAAAATTCGACAAGTGTATCAAGGTTAATATAAGAATGCATTTAAATGAGGTTACAAAACGTTATAGTTATAATTTCAAAACAGTGTGAATACAAACAAGATAATCGGTTACAGAGCTCATGTAAGGCAGTATAAGGGAAATTACCAATCGAACACCTTTATAATATAATTTAGCGTATAAATACGTTGATTCTTGGGTTTTTCTCTTAAAATAAGACATGATACAATATGGAATCGAAAACACCTACAAGTGGTCCGAAAGAGCGTTGCCCTAGCTCTACAAGCACACAAGGCTTGCATTGTGTCTGGCCGCGCACCACGAAGTCTTCGAGGTGGTCGTTTTGGAGCAGATATCATTCTTACGAAAAGCCAAAATATTCAATTTCAAACCAGTTCATTGTTAATTTATGATGACGAACTATGTGGTTTAATTAGCAAAGCACCTATCAGTCAATCTTGGTATTACAAGTTCAACTCCCGTTATCACCCTATTTTTCGTCTATAAAATATTTCCTCTCCGGTATTTCTTCCCTCCTTTTTTACAACTTCTAACCTTTCCCTAAGTTTAATTTTCTCTAACAATCAATTGCATCAACATTTGTCTCGGTTTACTTCTACCTGATATATCTTTCAAGTCTTCTATAATTCATTATCTCAATGTCTCCAAATCATTTCAAAGTTCTTATTCTAAATATACCATCCGTCTTTATCCGATCATGTACAATAATGTTATAGCTAAGTTTATATTTATCTGAATCGATGTCGGAATGGCGAGGGGACCCTTAACTACGAGGCCAAGAAATGACGAATCTGCCAAGTTGATGGTCCACCACAATATTCAATACCAACTTTGTTTTTATGGGACTGAAACATGGACGTAAAACAATACTGAAAAGAGTTTAATAAATGCTGTAGAAATGGACAATATATGACAGAAGTTGGAGTGATGACAAGGTATGAAAAAAATATAAAGTTAAGGCTAATGTATGAAGCAAGACAAAGAAGATCCCTCTGAGATGATGTGGACACGTAGAACGAATGAATGAAGGAACACTACCAATACTAATCGTGGAAGGCGTCATAGAGGAAGATCACGGAAAGTACGGCTGGATCAAATGTGAGATATTTTGAAAGACCGAAATGCAAAAGTCAGAGAAATTGTAGGTGCTGTGAAAATGGCATTGAAAAGGAGAAAGATGTGTGTCGCGATAGGAAAATCTGGCACTCTTATTTTGTACCTAACTCGATAGGGAGACAGCGTAACGGTATGTTTGTGTTTATGAAGTCCATGTTATAACTCGATAGGCATTTTAATTTAGAAAACATTCTATGACTGTATATTATTATGTCTTTAGTCATTTACTTAAAGTAATCTTCAAGATTTTCACTAAGTTTTTATATATTTAAAATCCATATTATACGAGTAATTTCTTAGGTCTTTAATTTAGAAAGCTTACAACAGGGTGAGTTTTTAAAGGGAAAATGATTTAAGATTCCTATATCTCTCGGTAGAAGCGGCAGTTGTCAAACTGTCATTGCCATTTTAAGTCAGTAACGTTTGACAATTCATCATGAATAGATATACACCGCAACAACGCACAAAAATCAGCGGTCATCTGTCCAAACTCAAAGAGCACTTTGAAATATTTTTGGTTTACATAATCGACCATCTGAGACAGCGATTTGTCGTATAGTGAATAAATTTCGAACACATTACAATCTTGTGGATGTTGTGCTTCTTTGCCGACAAAGAATGGTGCGTACAGAAGAAGCTATTGCGTCCGTTGAAGACAGTATTGAAGAAGATCCAATTTTTTTCTATTCGCGTGCACAACAAGCTGGCCTCCGTTCGTCTACTAGTTGGACGATTTTACGAAAAGGTCTTGATCTAAACGTCTACCAAATTTGGTTAGTCAAAGAATTGAAGCCAAGGGATTTTCGTTCTCACCGAGAATTTGATATGTGGGCCGAATATCAACTGCAAGATGTACCGCTGTTTTACCAAAAAAAAAATCATTGATGAGGCACATTTTTGGATCAACGGATATGTTAATAGATGAAATTGCCGCATTTAAAGCAAGGAGAATCCTCATGATGTTATTGAACAGCCATTTTATCTACAAAAATATTCTGTTTGGTGTGTTTTATGGATTGATGGAATCATTGGTCCTTATTTCTTCAAAAACAAAGCCAGCCAGAACATTACAGTCAATGGCAATCGCTATAGAGCCATGCTTACTAACTTTTGTATGCCCCAATTAAATGCCGTGGATGTGGAGAAAATGTGATTTTAGCAAGACGGCGCTACATTCTACACACAAACCGTCACAATCGATTTACTGAAATAAACTTTTGGTGATAGCATAATTACTCGAAATGGACCTGTTATTTGGCCACCAAGATCTTGCCATTTAGCGCAAATCTTTTTCGAGGTGCCGGGGACAAAGATGCTACCTCTCAGGTGATATTCAACGTTGGGGGGACCTGACACGATACTGGGAAGCAGAAGAAACATAACATGATTGACTAAGTGCAAATGTCATTCAATTGCACATTTCGGACAGAAAATGCGTATCGAACTCTTGGCGTCTAGAACAGGTTAAGAAAATAGAGAATAAATACGCTTCAGCAAAGGTTGTGTAAAATTGTCTGTCAGATGGTCGTGGGACACACTGTCCAGTTTGATGTAAAATTGATGTTGTCTATGAACACAAAAAAAGCTTTCTTCAAATGCACGTGAAACTGTTGGACTCCGATGCAGCCAATGAGATCTGACATTTTCACTTCGTTACCTATGATCCCTTCTTTCGTGTTATTGATTTCGAAGGATTGAATTGGTCGTATGCAACTTTGTGCAAATGTTATTCAACAACACGTCTTTGGTGAACAGCGCAGCTAATAATAATAACTGAGGATAAATTCGCGCCATACCGCGGGGCTGGGATAGAAAAATTCACTTGTGTATCTTTGTCTCAACAAAGAGTTTGAGAAGCTTGAACGAAACGCTAGACAGATAATTAGTGACACTATATGTTTGTTGAAAAGTGATACAATAAAATTACATAAAATAAATAAATGAAATAAAAAAATGTTATCTATGTTATGTACGGTTTTCAGGTAAAATATCATTTTTCAGTAATATACTATATTGTCGTGATTTGCGATGTGAAATCCGTTTTATCCGTACCACGTTATCCGTACCATTGTAAACAAAAGAAATATTGCTTTTCTTTCTTCCAAATCGTTTCTCAGAAGGAGTCGATCAAGGAGATGTAAGGGGATGCACCACCAATCTATCTGCGCGTATTGAACCTGCTCACAATTGACATGGCTTTGGCGACCGAATATCGACGGAATATCCGATAGTGAAATCCAACGTATTTCCACAAAGGAGAAAGAAATGTCTCCTTCCATTGCAGATACAACTCATTGGATGGCCTTAAAGTCTCAGTTCTTCTGTGCCATAAGATGACCAAGTTAATGTTTTCATAAGTTTAATAGAAAAGTTCTCGATGAAAGGATCATCAAAAAATCCCTACAAAAACTTAAAAAATATGCAAATATATTGGGCAAGTATATATTAAAAACTAAAGAAATATCGCTTTCGTCCAAATCGTTCCTCGGAAGGAGTCATTCCTGGAGCGAGTACATTTTATATAGGGTGTAAAGGGATGCACCACCTATCTAAATGCGCGTATTGCACCTGTTCACAACTGACATGCCTCTGGCGACCGAATATCGGCGGAATATCCGATAGTGAAATCCAATGTATTTCCACAAAGGAGAAGGAAATGTCTCCTTTCAGGGCAGATACAGCACATTGGATGGCCTTATGGTCTCAGTTCTTCTGTGCCACGAGATGATAACCGTGGAGCTGCAGGCCAAGTTGTATCGGGAGAGTGACTAGTCAGACTTAATTCAATATACGCCACCGGCAAATTTAAGATGGATCGTTCAAACGGGACACAATTATCAACAAGAGGTACAATATCCTCCCTTTCAGGTATAATTGTTGGCTGCCATCGTACAATCAATTAAAATTCGACAAGTGTATCAGGGTTTATTAAATAATGCATTAAAATGGGGTTACAAAACCTTATGGTTATAATTTCAAAAAGGTGTGAATACGAACAAGAGAATCGGTTACAGAGTTCATATAAAGCAATATAAGGGAAATTACTAATTAAACACCTTTACAATAAAATTAAGCGTACAAATACATTGACTCTTGGATTTTTCTCTTTAAATATGACTAATGATACACCATGGGATCGAAGACACCAGCAAGTGGTCCGAAAGAGCGTCGTCCTAGCTCTGCAAGCCTATAAGGCCCGCATTGCGTCTGGGCGCGCACCACGGAGTCTTCGAGGTGGTCGTTTTGGTGCAGATATCATTGCAAAAAAGGACAATCACAGCACGGCCAGCAGGACGGGGCTGAGGGTAGGAGCTAAGCAAGCCATGACGGCCTGATGGAAGTCGCGTCTTGGGCAAGAGTCAACATCGCTGAAGGAATCCCTGGAGGATTTTCGGTGGGCGAGTTTCTAATGTTCATTTTGTGACTCATTTCGGATAAATAACTCCACGGCTAAAGCAAAAAAATTCAATTTAAAACAAGTTCATCGTTTATTTATGATGACGACCTGTGCGGTTTAGTAAGTAAAGCGCTTACCAGACAATCTTGGTATTACAAGTTCAACTCCCGTTGTCACCCTATTTTCCGTAACCTTTCCCTTAGTTTAATTTTCTCTAGCAATCAACTGCATCAACATTTTCCTCAATATGATTTGATCGAGGAAGATCACGGAAAGTATGGTTGAATCAAGTGTAAGATATTTTGAAATAAGGAAATGTAAAAGTCAGAGAAAACGTAGGTGCTATATAAGAGGCATAGAAAATATACACCGCAACAACACTACGATATTATTGTGGCACACTTCGAAAATCAGTGTTCAGTTATTTATACTCAAAAACCACTTCGAAATATTTTTGGATTACACAATCGACCATCTGAGACAGCGATTCGTCGTATAGTGAATAAATTTCGAACACATTACACTCTGATGGATATTGTGCCTCTTTACCGACAAAGAAGGGTGCGTGCAGAAGAAGCTATTGCGTCCGTTGAAGACAATATTGAAGAAGTTCCAAATTTTTCTATTCGCGTGCACAACAAGTTGGTCTCCGTTCGTCTCTACTGTTTGGACGATTTTGCAGAAATATCTTGATCTAAAAGCCTACCATATTCAGTAAGTCCAAAAATTAAAGCCTAGTGATTTTCGTTCTCGCCGAGATGTGGACCGAAAATCAACTGCAAGATGATCTGCTGTTTTACGAAAAAAAAATCATTGGTGAGGCACATTTTTGGATCAACGGATATGTTAATAGATGAAATTGTAGAATTTAAAGTAAGGAGAATCCTCATGAAATTATTGAACAACCATTTTATCTACGAAACTGTGCTCATTGGTGTGCTTTATGGACTGATGGAATCATTGGTCCTTATTTCTTCAAAAATGAAGCCAGCCAGAACATTTCAGTCAATGGCAATCGCTATAGAGCCATGATTACTGACTTTTTCATTCCCCACCTGAATGCCATGGATGTGGAGGAAATATGGCTCCAGCAGAATGGCGCTACATTCTACACACCAACCGTCACAATCGATTAACTGATATTCACCAATCTAAGATATTCACCAAACTTTGTTATGGGATTAAGGTACAGACTGTTTCTAAAATAAACAGTTTATGGTGTTACTTGTAAATAGGGCCGGTTCCAGATCAACTATGGACTAACAGTACCCCTTATCCCCATTACTTATTGATACTAATTGGATTTGAAAAACATAAAATTTACGCCTAAGACTTTTGGTGTAAATAATATTTAATGTCATTTAACCACTAGCTACAAGTGTTTTTATGGTATTGAAGTAGTGCTGCAAATTTATATTTCCACAAATAACGTATATTTTGTGTTTTACTTATACTCACACAGTAAATGTAAATCAAGTTATTTTGGTTTTAGTTGAAAGAAGTTAATTTTAAGTACAAAGAAATTTTAATTTTATTACGCCATCTTTTACAACAATTAATTAATTTGTATTTCAGGATTTCATCATAAAAATATTGTTTCTACAAAATTCTTATTACAGTATTTTGCACATGATAATGATGTTGGAATATTTCATCCCCCTGATATTTTCATTGAGCTGGTCATGGTTCTACTTCCGTTCGTTTGCTTTCAAACTAGGCGGATTAACTTCAGAAATATCCTAATGTCTCAATAGGGTTCTCAAGGAACATTTTTTTCGATAAATAATTTACCCTTACATATTCAGGCGCATAAAAAAACGAAGAAATTTATGAAATATACGAACGAACCAACGAACGAGCTTACGAACCATGTTTTAAGCATTCATGCCCCTGACATTATTATTATGGATTCAATTGTTGTCGTTTCGTTAATTTGAATTCGTAACGAGACTCTTAAATTCAAAACAATAATGTCATTCAACTAAACGTCTTAGAAAGGGAAGATGCTATGACATGAGTTCAAACATTTTGATTTTCTGTTAAATGTATTTTTTAATAGCATTTTAGCTGTAAAAAATACATTGAACAAATATACGTGTATATGCAATTTCAGGATATGTGTACATATACTCTGTTCCTATAGATAAACCTGTATTCTATTAATATTTAAGGCATTAATAATGTGGAGGTTTCAATACATTGTAATTTGTTATAACAAACACTGTTTATTTCACTTTTTCTAACGGTATAACACTGCCGGTTCCAAGGATCATCACCAGTGAGCACATACAAGACTGAATTTTGTTCAGACTGGTACCGACATGCACGCTTCTAACGGTAAACATTCGGGTTGGGGACTGTGAGTGGAGGGAGATATGTGTGTTTTCCAGATGTTTCCCTCGATACACTGACTTACGTCACACAAGTTTGATTGTATTGGTGAATTTAATATCGATTTTCACAAAATATCTCTGGTGTGGCCGATAAGTGCTAATTTATTATTGATAATATTTTTTTATTCAACACGTAAATGTATTACTGAAGAATACCTAAAATCTGAACCCAGTATTTATTATATTTATAGAGATATTAAAGTTTTTCCGAATCGTTCCAGCAATCGTTCTTCAGACATTTGTATTAAGTTATTCACGAATTATTGGCGATGATATAATTTCTTTAAAAAGTCATGAATAACTTAATGAAAAATGTTAATCAACACCTCTTGGAATGTAAATGCACATGGAACTGTTAACGTTTAAGGCAACTGATGAGAAATCCTGAACCTGACATTTATTTCCATTAAGTTTGTCATGGTCTATATTATATATGGTATATGTTAATTTTATTGCGTTAACATGTCATGTATCTTAGTGGAAGTATCCAAGTGGAAGAACTCAACCCGGAAACCGAAGACAAGTGCAGAATTGAATCAGCTCGGGCGGCTTTTAATAAAATGAGGAGTGTATTCTGCAATGATAATATAAACTTGAAATTTCGACAACGGTTAGTGAAATGCTACGTTTCGTCAGTGTTATAGCATGGAGAAGAATCGTGGGCCCTCAAAGTTGGTAGTATGAACCGACTAGAAGCATTCGAAATGTGGATGCGCCGGAGAATGCTACGGATACCCTGGACGGATATGGTCAGCAACACGAGGGTTCTTCAAAGAGCCAAAGTTTATAGAGAGTTGTTGAGTAATATTAAAATCCGAAAAGTGTCCTACTTGGGTCATGTACTTAAGGCAGCAAAGTACAAATTACTGCACCTGATCATCCAAGGCAAAATAGAAGACCGAAGAGGTGTTGGCAGGAGGCAATAAGTCTGGTTTAAGGGGCGTTGGATATCTTTTTCGGGCTGCCACATGCCGTGGACAAAGATGTCTCCTCTCAGGTGATATTCAACATTGGGGGCACCTGACATGACACTGGGAAGAAGAAGATACATATCATGATTGACTAAATGCGAATGTCATTCAATTGCACATTTCGGACCAAAAATGTTTATTGAACTCTCGGAGTCTGGGAAAAGGTTAAGAAAATAGACAATAATTACGCTCCAACCAAGGTTGTGTCAAAGTGTCTGTCAAATGGTCGTGGGACATATTGTCAAGTTTGATGTGAAATTGATGTAGTCTATGAACACAAAAGAAGTTATATTCAAATGCACGTGAAACTGTTGGAGTCCGAAGCAGTCAATGAGATTGGACATTTTCACTTCGTTGCCTATGACCTTCCTTTCGTGTTATTGATTTCAAACGAAGGAATTCATACGCAACGCTGTGCGAATGTTATTCAACAACATATTTGGAGTACAGCGCAGCTAATAATAATAACTAAGGATGAATTCGCGCCATACCCCCCAGAGCTGGGATAAAAAAATGCACTTGTGTATCTTTGTCTCAACAAACAGTTTGAGAAGCTTGCACGAGACGCTAGACAGATAATTAGTGATACTTTATGTTTGTCAAAAAATGATACAATAAAATAACATAAAATAAATAAAATAAAAATAAAAAAAGTTATCTATAATATATACGGTTTTCAGATTAAAGATATTTTTTTAGTAAAATATGTTATGGTGATTTGTAATGTGAAACCCGTTTTATCCATACCACGTTACAAATTTTCGTAATCGTGAAGTCCTATTTTTGTTAATGTTTTCATAAGTTTAATAGAAAAATTCTCGATGAAAGAATCGTTAAAAATCCCCGTCTGAAACATAAAAAATGCAAGTATATTGGGTATATTATTAAAAAATGCAAGTATATTATTAAATATTGCTTTTCTTTCGTCCAAATCATTCCTCAGAAGGAGTCGATCAAGGAGATGTAAGGGGATGCACCACCTATCTAAATGCGCGTATTGCACCTGATCACAACTGACATACCTTTGGCGACCGAATATCGGCGGAATATCCGATAGTGAAATCCAATGTAATTCCACAAAGGAGAAGGAAATGTCTCCTTCCAGGGCAGATAAAACTCATTGGATGGCCTTATGGTCTCAGTTCTTCTGTGCCACAAGATGACCACCGTGGAAGTGCAGCCAAAATTGCATCGGCAGCGTGACTAGTCAGACTTATTTCAATATACGCCGCTGGCAAACTTTAGATGGATTATTCAAACGAGACTCAATTATCAACAAGAGGTACAATATCCTCCCTTTCAGATATTTAAGCAAATCATCGCAAGAGGCACACTTCGAGGAATCATACAAAACACTTCTCATAAACGCCATCTCATAAATGCGATGTTTAATCGGGCTACCTCAAACGGGAAAGTAAAGTAGGACTCTTTGATCGCAAGATTCGTTAAGTCCCGACTCCGAAATAGGAATCGGCACATCCAAGGTTCGTGTACATCAAAATAAAACATAATTATGGGCTGCAATCGTATAATCAATAAAAATTCGACAAGTGTATCAAATTTAATACAAGAATCCATTTAAATGGGGTTAAAAAACGTTATGGCTATAATTTCAAAAAGGTATGAATACGAACAAGAGAATCGGTTAGAGCTTTCGTATAAAGCAATACTATATAAGGGAAATTACCAATCGAACACCTTTATAATACAATTAAGCGTATAAATACGTTGACTTTTGGGGTTTTCTCTTAAAATATGACTTATGACACACTATGGGATCGAAGACACCTGGAAGTAGTCCGAAAGAGCGTCGTCCTAGCTCTACAAGCACACAAGGCCCGCATTGAGTATGGCCGCGCACCACGTAGTCTTCGAGGTGGTCGTTTTGGAGCAGATATAATTGCAAGAAACGATGATCACAGCACGGCTAGCAGAACGGGGCTGAGGGTGGGAGCTAAACAAGCTATGACGGCCTGATGGAAATCGCGTCTTGGCCAAGAGTCATGGCCGTTGGGTGAGTTTGTAATGTTCATTTTGTGACTGATTTCGGATAAATAACTCCACGACTAAAGCCAAAATATTCAATTCAAAACAAGTTTATCGTTTATTTATGATGACGACCTGTGTAGTTTAGTAAGTAAAGCGCCTATCAGTCAATCTTGGTATTACAAGTTCATTTCCCGTTGTCGCTCTATTTCTCGTACATATTATCTCTCCGGTTTTTCTTTATATGAGTTTTTCTTCAATATCTTTCCTGTTATCATAGTTGGAAATGAATGTGATATAAAAATTTACTCACTAGGTTGTATTGTTAAATTTAAAACAAATTTTAACGATTCTAAAGTTAACTTTTTAAGATAACTTTTTCAATAACAGTAAAAAGGTGTTTGGAAATATAAAAGAGCCGTTTTCAGTTAAGAAAAAAATTGGAGTATGAAACCATCTTGCATATTTATTTCTGCATCTTTACGAACCACGCTTTGTCCCATTTGAGGTAGACAGAAAGGGAGAAGGAGGGGATCCTCTACTCGAAGCCAAGTAAAGATGAATCTGCCAAGTTGATGGTCCACCACAATACTGAAAATAGTCTTATAAAAACTGAAGAAATTGACAGAATACGGAATGAAGTAATACTTATTCTGTGACTTAAAATCTATACCCCTGTTTAACTTGATTTCGGTAATCTAGATCCCTGTTCAACTTAGTGTGAATGTCATTTAACAGCACATCTCGTTTTAAATTCATGAGAATCTTTTGGAGCCTGTAACAGCCAACGACATCTCAAAATAAACACGTACCATGCACCGGGCTGTAAGGAAAAATTTGCGCCATACCCCGGGGCCGGGATAGAAAAATGCACTTGTGTATCTTTGTCTCAACAAAAAGTTTGAGAAGCCTGCATGAGACGCTAGACAGATAATAAGTGACACTATATGTTTGTCAAAAAGTGATACAATAAAATTACATTAAATAAATAAAATGAAAATAAATAAAAGTAAAAAAAGTAAACATCCCGAGTGTGATTTTTTTTCTTTTTTTGTGAACAGTTAGTAAACATTGCTAGTGTGGATTTTTTTTGTGAACAGTTAGTAAACATCGCGAGTGCAGATTTTTTTTGTTAACAGTTAGTTATTTTTTGTTTGTGTACAGTTTTATTGGATTTCATTTCAATAATTATTATACTGTTGTTTTATACATAAAACACACGTTTTTGTGTTTCTGATATTGGTTGTTTTTGGTGTATACATTTTTTTGTTTTGTTTTTTTCTATAGAACAATGGCAGATGCAGGTTGGAATGCTGCGGATATGTTACTACGTAATAGTACATGCTACCAGTGCATGACCGAGGAGGAAAAACCTGTAGTTGATGAACGATTCGCTAATTATATGGATGAGGCGAGCGATGATGATGGTGTTGATTTGTTTGACGCCGAAGGCGATGATGACGCTGACCTGATATATCGGCCAGAAGGGGTTATTGGTGTGTCCGATGTCGAAGGCGAAGCGAATGTGGAAATTAACGATGAAGACGACGATGATGAAAAAGAGCAGCTTCGTGAAGAAGCTGCTACTGCCATTGCTGCTCTTCCTCGGGCTGAGACTGATGGTGCCCATTTCATTTCTAAAAATGGCACGAAATAGTACAAAGATCCGCCACCGAATACCCGTATTCGTGCTCATAATATCGTCGACTACAGCAGAAGCAAACCAGGGCCATTAAAAAACATCCATGATCCATTCACAATATTCCGCTCACTGATCACCGAAGATATTGCGCAAATCATCATACGAGAAACGAATCGCAAAGCCGTTCAAGTAACAGCTTCGTGGAATGCAGCAAATCCTACCAAGCCGAAAGAATGGAAATCATTGACTCTGAAAGAGTTCGATGCGTTTTTGGCTATCGTTTTGTATGCTGTGCTGTGTAAGTCGAATATCGAGCCTGCTAAGGAACTGTGGGGCCCAATACATGCTCCAATATACAAAGCCGCTATGTCATATGATCGCTTTGTGTCAATAACAAAATTCATTCGGTTTGATAACGTGAATTCACGGCCGGAGCGACTACTCACTAGAACGGACGCCAGCGCAAAACCAGATCATATTGCTATATCTGCAATAAAGCGGTTTGTGCTGAGCATTCAGCATTATTGTATCGGTGCAATACCTGCATTCTTGCGTTAGCTGACCATGAATAAGCAGCACAACAATACATCAATTACAACTTTTAATGTTTACCTGTCAAGTAAAACCTGAATTACCAAAAAGACTTCTTTTTTTTGCCTTTATACTTATATTTTATCCTTCTATATACATTAAGGCACTTTATACAACCATAAGCTAACATACAAAACCAACAAGACAAGCCTGCATGCTGATAATACGATACAATTTTTTGAAGGTCCCTAGAGACCTTGTCACTTTTATAACGCCGCCGGCACCGGGTTAAGAAATATTGATTTTCTTTCGTCCAAATCATTCCTCAGAAGTAGTCGATCCAGGAGGTGTAAGGGAATGCACCACCTATTTATCTGTGCGCATATTGCACCTGCTCACAACTGACATGCCTTTGGCGACCGAATATCGGCGGAATATCCGATAGTGAAATCCAATGTATGTCCACAAAGGAGAAGGAAATGTCTCCTTCCAGGGCAGATACAACTCATTGGATGGCCTTAAAGTCTCAATTCTTCTATGCCACAAGATGACCAATGTGGAGCTGCAGCCCAAAGTAATGTTTTTATAAGTTTATTAAAAAAATTCTCGATAAAAGAATCATAAAAAAATCCCTACTAAAACACAAAAAATATGCAAGTATATTGGGCAAGTATACGCGTATATTGAAAACTAAAGAAATATCGCTTACGTCCAAATCGTTCCTCGGAAGGAGTCGTTCCAGGAGCGAGTACATTTTATATAGGGTGTAAGGGGATGCACCACCTATCTATATGCACGTATTGCACCTGTTCACAACTGGCATGCCTCTGGCGACCGAATATCGGCGGAATATCCGAAAATGAAATCCAATGTATTTCCACAAAGGAGAAGGAAATGTCTCCTTTCAGGGCAGATACAGCACATTGGATGGCCTTATGATCTCAGTTCTTCTGTGCCACAAGATGATAACCGTGGAGCTGCAGGCCAAGTTGTATCGGGAGCGTGACTAGTCAGACTTAATTCAATATACGCCGCCGGCAAATTTAAGATGGATCGTTCAAATGGGACACAATTATCAACAAGAGGTACAATATCCTCTCTTCTTTGTATACTTGTTGGCTGCAATCGTATATTCAATTAAAATTCAACAAGTGTATCAGGGTTAATACAAGAATGCATTAAAATGGGGTTACAAAACGTTATGGTTATAATTTCGAAAAAGTGTGAATACAAACAAGAGTATCGGTTACAGAGTTCATGTAAATCAATATACGAGTAAGGTATAACGCATCCAATATAACGCGTCCAACCACAAAGAATGTCATTGCATACATTAACCTGCAAAAAACTTTTGAAATTCACTTAAACTTTCTCCTAAAAATACATTTTTCAAAATACTTCTTAAATTTTTCACTGAGGAGCGAAGACAACGGTGATCCAATAGCTAAACCATTTATTTGTTTATATATTGAACGGTTGAATATAAAGTAATTTTGTTTGCATTAGTCCATTAGTGAAATTATTTCTGAATTTTTAAGAGTCCTTAATATTGTCATTTACGACTTTTTTTGATCTCTAAAGATCTCCTGAAGATCCTGGTATACTTGGAAAGAGATTAGTGACATAAAAATATACTACGAGTGTGGTCCCAGAAGTACTCGACCTGACGTATATATGGCGGTTGTGGCTTAAAAAAATTACTCTGGTAAAAATTACTAAACTTATAAAGCTTAAGTTTCAAGTTTTAAGACGCTACGTTGTTTAGTATTTGTTTGGCAGCCATCAATAGTGAACGCTCTCAGTGAATTTGTAAACATGGAAAAAATTGGTCATCGTTGTGTGATACAATACTTTCATTTGAAAGGTCTAAGTAAAACCAATATCAAAACCTAGCTTGATTCTTCTCCGGGGGAGTCTGCTCCTTCGTTTACAACAGTAAAATATTGGGTGGCAGAGTTTAAACGAAGCCGTACGAGCTGTCAAGACGAACATCGCAGTGGTCGACCAAATGAGGTGACCATGCCAGAAATGGTAGATAAATCCAAAAAATGGTATTGGATGACCGTCGATTGAAAATGCGCGAGCTAGCAGACATAGTAGTCATTTCAAAAAGTGCTGTACATCGCATATCGACGGAAAATTTGGATATGAGAAAGCTGTGCGCAAGATGGGTGTCGCGTTTGCTCACAATTGAACTAAAACAGCGTCGTGGGGATGTTTCAATCGAGTGTTTGGCGATGTTTCACAGCAATAAAGCCGTCAGTTTTTGCGTCGATTCATAACCATGGATGAAACATGGGTCCATCACTTCACACCTGAGACGAAGGAACAGTCAAAACAATGGACTGAAAGGGGAGAATCGGCTCCAAAAAAGGCGAAGACAGTTCCATCTGCAGGCAAGGTCATGGCGTCAGCTTTTTGGGATGCGCGTGGGATAATTTTCATTGATTATCTTCAAAAAGGAAAAACAATCAACGTCGAGTATTATGCGAACTTATTGCAGCGTTTGAGTGATTAAATCAAGAAAAAACGGCTGTTTTTGGCGAAAAAGAAAGTGTTGTTTCATCGAGACAATGCACCAGTTCACACATCCGTTATCGCGGTGGCCAAAATCAAATAATTTAAGTTCGAATTGCTTCTGGTGTGAATGTCATTGAACAGCACATCTCACATAAAATGTTTGTAAATAATTTGGAGTCCAGAAAAACCAACGACAATCTACTTGTTCATTAAGTTGATGATAGACAATTTGATTCCAGTAATCTATATCCCAATTTAACTTAGTGTGAATGTCATTTAACAGCACATCTCGTTTAAAATTTATAAGAATCTTTTGGAGTCTAGAACAGCCAATGACATCTCAAAATAAATTCGCGCCATGCACCGGGCTGAGATAGGAAAATGGTAATGATTGATAATAATTAGTCGAAAAGGTGCTGCAATCTATTAGTGCGATTTTGTCTAATATAATGTATTATTCAATTTATTTCAAAAGCTTAGAATGAACTTTGTTATATCTAAAAGTTTCCTAAAATTTAGTATCACTCCGTCCACTATTATTTTATAACTTTATTATTTAGCATTGTAATTATGATACTTTAAATAATCTTGCATTCATTTTATCTTTATGTGTTATAATCTAATTAAAGCTGACGAACATTTTTACTTTCTAATACTTGTACTTATGTTTATTTTCAATCTTGAAAATTTCCATTATTGTTGTTTAATGCTTCTTAGAATCTGCTTTCATTTTATTTTTATGATTATTACAAGCTGATTGCATTTTTAATTTACAAACCGTGTGTGTTCATTTCAATTATTGAATATTAAATATTATATTCATATTTTTTTGCTTTTTCCCTTCATTAAAAAAATAAAGTGACAAGTTTTTGTAAACGCGCTGTTACTCACACTATCGCAAAATGACTCTTCAGGCTGAATGATCTATAATAAGCGATATTGCGTTATTGTACGCTGAAAGCAGAACATGTTTTTATGAGAACGGTGTGTTAAAGGAAGAACAGGCTAACTTTGTTGTTTATGTGGATGATATTTTGAAAGATGAAAACGTAGAAAGTCTGGAATATTGTTGGAGTTGTATGATTGTGTTGTACAACACTTTCGTTGTATACACCACAGCTTGGTGATGTTATTGTAATTAATTACTGTTACCACTTTAAGACGAAATTAGTGACCATCTCTTAGTGTGTTTTCAAAAACTGTGGAAGGAATTTGACCCTTTTATCACCAACACCGGGGTCCGTCAGGGATGTGTCCTGGCCCCCGATTCTGTCTTACATATTCAATATAGATCGCTCTATAAATTGTCGTTGACAGAAAGTCGGTAACCAGAGGTGCTGTAATTTACTATAGACACGATGAAGACGTTTTAATTACAGTCGCCTTCATGCCAAAACTAATTACTCACGGACGTGCAGTATGTCGACAACTTCGCTCTGATATTTGATTCAGCTGATTTTATGTCAACATTTGTGTTTTATAGATAAATGGAATCACAATCAACATTTTACGCTTTAAACACAAAATAAGAAACAATTGGTTTAAAGTAAACAAGTGTTTCCCTGGTCAAATATTATTTTATTTCCTGTTTTTTTATTTTAAGACACTTTTAGTTCTCGCAATGTCATCTTGATTCGATGAACACGAGGGTTTCTTCAGCATTATATTTGATTTAAAAAATTATCTTAAGAAATATCTTAATGCCTCAATAAGGTACTCAATGCACAATTCTTTCGATGGATAATTGAACCTTCCATATTCAGGGCAAAAAAACGAAAAAAAAAATATATAAAATATATGCTAACAAACCGTGCCTAAAATATATGCCTAGAAAGCATTCATCCTCCAGACATTTTTATTAAGTTATTATTGGTTTCCTTTACGTTAATTTGAATTCGTATAGGCACTTTTAATTGCTTGACGATAATGCCATTCAACTTCACATCTCGGAAAGGAAAGATGCTATGACATGAGTTCAAACCTTTTGATAGCTTTTCTTTTTAATGTATTTTCATAGACTTCAAGTATAATCATGTCAAGGCTGGAAGGGCATTTAACAAACAGAGACGAACAACAGGGCTTCAGAAAAAATAGATCAACCACGGGCGCACTCTTCGTGATCCGTCAATTAACTGAAAAATCAATAATGTATAACAAACAGCATACCTCTGCTTTGTCGACCTCACTAAGGCATTTGATAGAGTTAGACTGGAAGATGTGATAAAAATACTCAGTGATAAGAATGTCCCCTCGAACTTAATGAAAATTATGCAAGAATTAAATACCAATAGCTACACCAGGATTAAAATAGAGAATGGCCTGACAAATGCCGTTCCTACTCCGATTGGAGTTAGACAATGGGATAGCTTAAGCCCGTTCCTCTTCAATCTAATAATTGACAAACTAATTGAGCAAGTTGCAGACATGGGCATGGGATACAGACTGGGAGACAAAAAAGTCAGCATTGTGTGCTATACAGACGATGCAGTACTCACAGCAGAATCCGAAGATGACCTCCAAAGGATGTTATATACACTCCATCAAACCTGACTTAAATATAGCATGTTGATATCCACGGATAAAACGAAGAGCCTCACAATATCTAAGACCCCGGCCCTGTGAGATGCAAACTAGCAGTGAATAACAAAATAATAGAGCAAGTGATGGAGTTTAGGTATCTTGGAGTGAGCATCAGTAGCAATCGAAATCTGTATGATGAAACCTTGAGACAGGTTAATAAGGCGGCTGCAATATCGGGATGCCTTAGAACATCGCTGAGGAATAATAAACACATGAGAATAGAAAGTATAGTAAGAATATACAAAACATGTGTAACCCCCAAAAGCCACCTACGGAATAGAGACCAGAGCAGACACATCTAGAAAAAAATCTCTCCTGAGAACCTCGGAAATGAAAACACTGATATGTATAACCGGAAAAACACTAAACGAAAGAATCAAAAACACGGAAATTAGGAGAAAGTGTAATACGGAAGACATCGTCAGGTGGGGAAGACAACGAAGGCGATACTGGAACGAATATGTAAACATAATGCAAGACGACAGACTTCCACGTGTCGCCCTTCGAAAGAACCCTACCGGAAGAAGATTACCGGTAAGACCTCCGAAAAGATGGCGTGACAGCTGGCAATCCACGTCACAAGAAGGGGAACAAGTACAACAAACAGATCATGATCTAAAGGAAGAGGAAGAAGAAAAGGAAGAAAATGATTTCGTTAAGGATTCGTGAATAACTAAATACGAATGTTAACCAACACCTCTAGGAATGTAAATGCACATGGAAATCTTAACGTTTAAGGCAGTTACTGACAAATCGTGAACCTGATATTTATTTTTAAGTTGGTCATATGTCAAATTTATTGCGATAACATATGATTGACTAAGTGCATGTGTCATGCAATTGCACATTACGGACAGGAAATGCTTATCGAACTCTTGGCGTCTGGAAAGGGTTAATAAAATATATAATAATTATGTTTTCATAAGTTTAATAGAATAATTCTCCATGAAAGAATAATAAAAAAATCCCTACTAAACATAAAAAATATACAAATATATTGGGCAAGTATATATTGAAAACTAAAGAAATATCGTTTACGTCCAAATCGTTCCTCGGAAAGAGTCGTTCCAGGAGCGAGTACATTTTATATCGGGTGAAATGGGGGTGCACCACCTTTCTAAATGCGCGTATTGCACCTGCTCACAACTGACATGCCTCTGGCGACCGAATATCGGCGGAATATCCGATAGTGAAATCCAATGTATTGCCACAAAGGAGAAGGAAATGTCTCCTTCCAGGGCAGATACAGCACATTGGATGGCCTTAAAGTCTCAATTCTTCTGTGGCACAAGATGACCAATGTGGAGCTGCAGCCCAAAGTAATGTTTTTATAAGTTTATAAAAAAAAATCTCGATAAAAGAATCATAAAAAAATCCCTATTAAAACACAAAAAATATGCAAGTATATTGGGCAAGTATACGCGTATATTGAAAACTAAAGAAATATCGCTTTCGTCCAAATCGTTCCTCGGAAGGAGTCGTTCCAGGAACGAGTACATTTTATATAGGGTGTAAGGGGGTGCACCACCTATCTAAATGCGCGTATTGCAACTGCTTATAACTGACATGCCTCTGGCGACCGAATATCGGCGGAATATCCGATAATGAAATCCAATGTATTTCCACAAAGGAGAAGGAAATGTCTCCTTTCAGGGCAGATACAGCACATTGGATGGCCTTATGGTCTCAGTTCTTCTGTGCCACAAGATGATAACCGTGGAGCTGCAGGCCAAGTTGTATCGGGAGCGTGACAAGTCAGACTTAATTCAATATACGCCGCCGGCAAATTTAAGATGGATCGTTCAAACGGGACACAATTATCAACAAGAGTTACAATATCCTCCCTTTTATGTATAATTGTTGGCTGCAATCGTATTATCAATTAAAATTCGACAAGTGTATCAGGGTTTATACAACAATGCATTAAAATGGGGCTACAAAACCTTATGGTTATAATATCAAAAAGGTGTGAATACAAACAAGAGTATCAGTTACAGAGTTCATGTAAAGCAATATAAGGTATAACGCGTCCAATATAACGCGTCCAACCACAAAGAATGTCATTGCATACCTGCAAAAAACATTTCAAATTAACTTAAACTTTCTTGTAAAAATACATTTAAATTTTTCACTGAGGAGCGAAGACAACGGTGATCTGTATGGTTGAATTTAAAGTTATTTTGTTTAATGCATTAGTGAAATTATTTTTGAATTTTTAAGAGTCCTTACTTTTGTCATTTACGATATTTTTTGCTCGCTCTAAAGATCTTCTGAATATCCTGGTATACTTGGAAAGAGATTAGTGACATAAAAATATACTACGAGTGCGGTCCCAGAAGTACCCGACCTGACGTATATATGGCGGTTGTGGCTTAAAAAATTACTATGGTAAAAATTACTAAACTTATAAAGCTTAAGTTTCAAGTTTTAAGACGCTACGTTGTTTAGTATTTGTTTGGCAGCCATCAATAGTGAACGCTCTCAGTGAATTTGTAAACATGGAAAAATTTGGTCATCGTTATGTGATACAATACTTTCATTTGAAAGGTCCAAGTCAAACCAATATCACAGCCTAGCTGGATTCTACTCTAGGGGAGTCTGCTCCTTCGTTTACAATAGTAAAATATTGGGTGGCAGAGTTAAAATAGTGGGTGGCAGGTACGAGCTGCCAAGACGAACATCGCAGTGGTCGACCAAATGAGGTGACCATGCCAGAAATGGTAAAGAAAATCCACAAAATGGTATTGGATGACCGTTGATTGAAAATGCGTAGTCATTTCAAAAAGTGCTGTACATCGCATATCGACTGAAAATTTGGATATGAGAAAGCTGTGCGCAAGATGGGTGCCGCGTTTGCTTACAATTGAACTAAAACAGCGTCGTGGGGATGTTTCAATCGAGTGTTTGGCGATGTTTCACAGCAATAAAGCCGTCGAGCAATAAAGCCGTCAGTTTTTGCGTCGATTCATAACCATGGATGAAACATGGGTCCATCACTTCCCACCTGAGACGAAGGAACAGTCAAAACAATGGACTGAAAGGGGAGAATCGGCTCCAAAAAAGGCGAAGACAGTTCCATCTGCAGGCAAGGTCATGGCGTCGGCTTTTTGGGATGCGCGTGGGATAATTTTCATTGATTATCTTCAAAAAGGAAAAACAATCAACGTCGAGTATTATGCGAACTTATTGCAGCGTTTGAGTGATTAAATCAAGAAAAAACGGCTGTTTTTGGCGAAAAAGAAAGTGTTGTTTCATCGAGACAATGCACCAGTTCACACATCCGTTATCGCGGTGGCCAAAATCAAATAATTTAAGTTCGAATTGCTTCTGGTGTGAATGTCATTCAACAGCACATCTCACATAAAATGTTTGTAAATTTTTTGGAGTCCAAAAAACCAACGACAATCTACTTGCTCATTAAGTTGGTGATGGACAGTTTGATTTCAGTAATCTAGATCCCAATTTAACTTAATGTGAATTTCATTTAACAGCACATCTCGTTTAAAATTTATAAGAATCTTTTGGAGTCTAGAACAGCCAATGACATCTCAAAATAAATACGCGTCATGCACCGGGCTGAGATAGCAAAATGGTAATGATTGATAATAATTAGTCGAAAAGGTGCTGCAATCTATTAGTGCGATTTTGTCTAATGTAATGAATCATTCAATTTTTTTCAAAAGTTTAGATTGTACTTTGTTATATCTAAAAGTTTCCTAAAATTTAGTATCACTCCGTCCACTATTATTTTATAACTTTATTATTTAGCATTGTAATTATGATACTTTAAATAATCTTGCATTCATTTTATCTTTATGTGTTATAATCTAATTAAAGCTGACGAACATTTTTACTTTATAATACTTGTACTTATGTTTATTTTTAATCTTGAAAATTTCCATTATTGTTATTTAATGCTTCCTAGAATCTGCTTTCATTTTATTTTTATGATTATTACAAGCTGATAGCATTTTTAATTTACAAACCGTGTGTGTTCATTTCAATTATTGAATATAAAACAATATATTTATATTTTTGTGCTTTTTCCCTTCATTAAAAAAATAAAGTGGCAAGTTTTTGTAAACGCGCTGTTACTCACACTATATCAAAATGACTCTTCAGGCTGAATGATCTATAATAAGCGATATTGCGTTATTGTACGCTGAAAGCAGAACATGTTTTTATGAGAACGGTGTGTTAAAGGAAGAACAGGCTAACTTTGTTGTTTATGTGGATGATATTTTGAAAGATGAAAACGTAGAAAGTCTGGAATATTGTTGGAGTTGTATGATTGTGTTGTACAACACTTTCGTTGTATACACCACAGCTTGGTGATGTTATTGTAATTAATTACTGTTACCACTTTAAGACGAAATTAGTGACCATCTCTTAGTGTGTTTTCAAAAACTGTGGAAGGAATTTGACCCTTTTGTCACCAACACCGGGGTCCGTCAGGGATGTGTCCTGGCCCCCGATTCTGTCTTACATATTCAATATAGATCGCTCTATAAATTGTCGTTGACAGAAAGTCGGTAACCAGAGGTGCTGTAATTTACTATAGACACGATGAAGACGTTTTAATTACAGTCGCATTCATGCCAAAACTAATTACTCACGGACGTGCAGTATGTCGACAACTTCGCTCTGATATTTGATTCAGCTGATTTTATGTCAACATTTGTGTTTTATAGATAAATGGAATCACAATCAACATTTAACGCTTTAAACACAAAATAAGAAACAATTGGTTTAAAGTAAACAAGTGTTTCCCTGGTCAAATATTATTTTATTTCCTGTTTTTTTATTTTAAGACACTTTTAGTTCTCGCAATGTCATCTTGATTCGATGAACACGAGGGTTTCTTCAGCATTATATTTGATTTTAAAAATTATCTTAAGAAATATCTTAATGCCTCAATAAGGTACTCAATGCACAATTCTTTCGATGGATAATTGAACCTTCCATATTCAGGGCAAAAAAACGAAAAAAAAAATATATAAAATATATGCTAACAAACCGTGCCTAAAATATATGCCTAGAAAGCATTCATCCTCCAGACATTTTTATTAAGTTATTATTGGTTTCCTTTACGTTTATTTGAATTCGTATAGGCACTTTTAATTGCTTGACGATAATGCCATTCAACTTCACATCTCGGAAAGGAAAGATGCTATGACATGAGTTCAAACCTTTTGATAGCTTTTCTTTTTAATGTATTTTCATAGACTTCAAGTATAATCATGTCAAGGCTGGAAGGGCATTTAACAAACAGAGACGAACAACAGGGCTTCAGAAAAAATAGATCAACCACGGGCGCACTCTTCGTGATCCGTCAATTAACTGAAAAATCAATAGAGTATAACAAACGGCATACCTCTGCTTTGTCGACCTCACTAATGCATTTGATAGAGTTAGACTGGAAGATGTGATAAAAATACTCAGTGATAAGAACGTCCCCTCGAACTTTATAAAAACCATGCGAGGATAAAATACCAATAGCTACACCAGGATTAAAATAGAGAATTACCTGACAAATGCCGTCCCTACTCCGATTGGAGTTAGACAAGGGGATAGCTTAAGCCCGTTCCTCTTCAATCTAATAATACAGACTGGGAGACAAAAAATTCAGCAGTCCTCACAGCAGAGTCCGAAGATGACCCCCCCAAGGATGTTATATAGACTCCATTAAACGTCACTTAAATATAACATGTCGATATCCACCGACAAAACAAAGAGCTTTACAATATCTAGGTTCAATAGAAAAAATCACGATGAAAGGATCGTAAAAAAATCTTTGCTAAAACATAAAGAATATGCAAATACACTGAGTATATTGGGCAATTTTATATTTAAAAATAAAGAAATAATGCTTTCGTCCAAATTGTTCCTCGGAAGGAGTCGTTCCAGGAGCGAGTACATTTTATACAGGGTGTAAGGGGATGCACAGCTTATCTAAATGCGTGTATTGCACCTGCTCACAACTGACATGCCTCTGGCGACCGAATATCGGCGGAATATCCGATAATGAAATCCAATGTATTTCCACAAAGGAGAAGGAAATGTCTCCTTCCAGGGCAGATACAACTTATTGGATGGCCTTATGATCTTCTGTACCACAAGATGATAAACGTGGAGCTGCAACCCAGTTGTATCAGGAGCGTGACTAGTCAGACTTAATTCAATATACGACGCCGACAAATTTATGATAGATCGATCAAACGGGACTCAATTATTAACAAGAGGTACAATATCCTCCCTTTCAGATATAATTGTTAGCTGCAATCGTATAATCAATTAAAATTCGACAAATGTGTCAGGGTTTATACAATAATGCATTGAAATGGGATTACAAAACGTTATGGTTATAATTTCAAAAAGGTGTGAATACGAACAAGAGAATCAGTTACAGAGTTTATATAAAGCAATATAAGGGAAAATACTAATTAAACACCTTTACAATACAATTTAGCGTATAAATACGTTGACTCTTGAGTTTTTCTCTTAAAATATGACTTATGATACACTATGGGTTTGAAGACATCAGCAAGTGGTCCGAAAGAGCGTCGTCCTAGCTCTACAAGCACACAAGGCCTGCATTCCGTCTGGCCGCGAACTTTTTTAAAAGCAATGTCAACTAGTTACACATCACAAGGCAGGAAGGGAAATTGGCAAGATGGTTTGTGTGTGTTTTCAGAATTATAACAATATTTTTTAAGAAACAAAATAGCCTACAAATTGTCCTGATTCTATCAACGGGTGATACAGTGTTCGATTTTTAATAAACAAGAAGAAAAAAACAGAGATTTAAAATTGGAAAAATATAAAGTCTTCCAAATCGTTTCAGCAATCGTTCTTCAGACATTTGTATTCAGTTATTCAGGAATTATTGGCGTTAATATGATTTCTTTAAAAGGTCATGAATAACATAATGAAAAATATGAACCAACACCTCTTGGAATGTAAATGCTCACGGATCTGTAAACGTTTAAGGCAACTGATGAGAAATCTTGAACCTGACATTTATTTTCATTAAGTTTGTCATGGTCTATATTCTATATGGTATATGTTAATTTTATTGCGTTAACATGTCATGTATCCTAGTGGAAGATCTTGAACCAAAAACCGAAGACAAGTGCAGAATTGAATCATCTCGTGCGGCTTTTAATAAAATGAGTAGTGTATTCTGCGATGATTATCTTAACTTGAAACTTCGACAACGGTTAGTCAAATGCTACGTTTGGTCAGTGTTATTGCATGCTGAAAAATTGTGGACTCTCAAACTTGGTAGTATAAACCGACTAGAGCAATTCGAAATGTGGATGCACCGAAGAATGCTACGGATACCCTGGATGGATATGGTCAGCAACACGAGGGTTCTTCAAAGAGCCAAAGTGTATAGAGAGTTGCTTAGTAATATTAAAATACGAAAAGTGTCCTACTTGGGTCATGTTCTTAAGGGAGCAAAGTAAAAATTAGTGCACCTGAGCATCCAAGGCAAAATAGAAAACCGAAGAGGTGTTGGCAGGAGGCAATAAGACTGGCACAAGGGGCGTTGGATATCTTTTCCTGGCTGCCGGGGACATAAATGTCTCCTCTCAGGTGATATTCAACTTTGGGGGGACCTGACATGACACTGGGAAGAAGAATAAACATATGATTGACTAAGTGCAAATGTCATTCGATTGCACATTTCGGACAAAAAATGTTTATCAAACTCTTGGTGTCTGGAATAGGTTAAGAAAACAGACAATGATTACGCTCCAACAAAGGTTGTGTCAAAGTGCCTGTCAGATGGTCGTGGGACATATTGTCAAGTTGGATGTGAAATTGATGTAGTCTATGAACACAAAAGAAGTTTTATTCAAATGCACGTGAAACTCTTGGAGTCCGAAGCAGTCAATGAGATCTGACATTTTCACTTCGTTGCCTATGATTTCCTTTCGTGTTATTGATTTCAAACGAAGGCAATCATGAGTAACGCTGTGCGAATGTTATTCAACAACATATATTTGGAGTACAGCTCAGCTAATAATAATAACTGAGGATAAATTCGCGCCATACCCCGGGGCTGGTATTAAAAATTGCACTTGTGTATTTTTTGTCTCAATAAAAATATTGAGAAGCTTGCACGAGACGCTAGACAGATAATTAGTGACACTATATGTTTGTCAAAAAAGTGATACAATAAAATTACATAAAATGAAAATAAAAAAAGTTATCTATATACAGTTTTCAGATAAAATATATTATGGTGATTTGCGATGTGAAATCCGTTTTATCCGTACCACGTTATAAATTTTCGTAATCGTTAAGTCTCATTTTTGTTCATGTTTTCATCAGAAAGAATCGATCAAGGAGATGTAAGGGGATGCACCACCTATCTATCTGCGCGCGTATTGCACCTGCTCACAACTCACATTCCTTTGGCTACCGTATATCGGCGGAATATCCGATAGTGAAATCCAATGTATTGCCACAAAGGAGAAGGAAATGTCTCCTTTCAGGGCAGATAAAGCACATTGGATGGCCTTATGGTCTCAGTTCTTCTGTGCCATAATATGATAACCGTGAGAGTGCAGCCCAAATTGCATCGGCAGCGTGACTAGTAAGACTCAATTCAACATACGCCGCTGGCAAACTTAAGATGGATTATTCAAACGGGACTCAATTATCAACAAGAGGTACAATATCCTCCCTTTCAGATATTTAAGCGTAATCATCGCAAGAGGCACACTTCGAGGAATCATACAAAACACTTCTCTTTTGATACTTTGTTAAGCTTAATTTGTTGTAAAGCAGTAATCTGTTGTTCGCCAGTGTAAAGAATCAATTTACGTTGCAATTCGACGGCAATCGTATAATGAATTAATATTAAAAATAATTTATTTGGGCGCCAAAAATATGCGTAGTTTTTATTTATTTTAACTTTAACGCCATCTCATAAATGCGATGCTAAATCAGGATACCTCAAACGGGAAAGTAAAGCAGGACTCTTTGATCGCAAGGTTCGTTAAGTCGCGACTCCGAAATAAAAATCGGCATATCCAAGGTTCGTGTACATCAAAATAAAACATAATTATGGGCTGCAATCGTGTAGTCAATAAAAATTCGACAAGTGTATCAAATTTAATACAAGAATGCATTTAAATGGGGTTAAAAAATGTTATGGCTATAATTTCAAAAAGGTATGAATACGAACAAGAGAATCGGTTAGAGCTTTCATATAAAGTAATATAAGGGAAATTACCAATCAAACACCTTTATAATACAATTTAGCGTATAAATACGTTGACTTTTGGGGTTTTCTCTTAAAATATGACTTATGATACACTATGGGATCGAAGACACTTGCAAGTTGTCCAAAAGAGCATCGTCCTTGCTCTACAAGCACACAAGGCCCGCGTTTTGGAGCAGATATCATTGCAAGAAACGACGATCACAGCACGGCCAGCAGGACGGGGCTGAGGGTAGGAGCTTATCAAGCTATGACGGCCTGATGGAAATCGCGTCTTGGCCAAGAGTTAACATCGCTGAACGAATCTCTGGAGGATTGTCGGTGGGTGAGTTTGTAATGTTAATTTTTTGACTTATTTCGGATAAATAACTCCACGACCAAAGCCGAAATATTCAATTCAAAACAAGTTCATCGTTTATTTATGATGACGACCTGTGTGGTTTGGTAAGTAAAGCGCCTATCAGTCAATCTTGGTATTACAAGTTCAACTACCGTTGTCACCCTATTTTTCGTACATTAAATATTTTCTCTCCGGTTTTTCTTTATATAGGTCTTTCTTCAATATCTTTCCTGTTATCATAGTTGGAAAATAATGTGATATAAAAATTCAATCACTAGGTTGTACTGTTAAATTTAAAACAAAGTGTTTGGAAATATAAAAGAGCCGTTTTCAGTTAAGAAAAAATCTGGGGTATGAAACCATCTTGCATATTTATTCCTGCATCTTCACAAACCACGCTTTGTCCCATTTGAGGTAGACAGAAAGGGAGAAGGAGGGGATCCTCTACTCGAAGCCAAGCACAGATGAATCTGCCAAGTTGATGGTCCACCACAATACTGAAAATAGCCTAATAAAAACTGTAGAAATGGATAGAATACGGAATTAAGTAATACTTATTTTGTGACTTGGATTTAAAAAATCTATACCCCTGTTTAACTTGATTTCGGTAATCTAGATCCCTGTTCAACTTAGTGTGAATGTCATTTAACAGCACGTCTCGTTTTAAATTCATGAGAATCTTTTGGAGTCTAGAAAACAGTCAACGACATCTCAAAATAAACACGTACCATGCACCGGGCTGGGATAGCAAAATGTATTCATGTGCATTAAATAAGTGACCATCGAAATAAGTGACCATCTCTTAGTGTGTTTTCAAAAACTGTGGAAAGAAAATTACCCTTTTCTCACCAACACCGGAGTCCGTCAGGGATGTGTCCTGGCCCCCGATTCTGTCTTACATCTTCATTATAGATCGCTCTATAAATTGTCGTTGACAGAAAATCGGTAACCAGAGGTGCTGTCATTTACTATAGACACGATGAAGACTTTTTAATTACAGTCGCCTTCATGCCAACACTTAATTACTCACGGACCTGCAGTATGTCGACAACTTCGCTCTGATTTTTCATTCAGCTGATTTTATGTCAACATTTGTGTTTTATGGATAAGTTGAACCAAAATCATCGTTGAACGCTTTAAACATAAAATAAGAAACATTCTAGTTTAAAAAAAAAACAAGTGTTTCCAATATATTTTATTATTTCTTGTTTTTTTTATTTTAAGAGAATCTTGATTCGATGAACACGAGGGTTTCTTCAGCATTATATTTGATTTTAAAAATTATCTTTAGAAATATCGTCATGTCTCAATAAGGTTCTCAATGAACGATTATTTCAATAGATAATTTAACCTTTCATATTCAAGCGCAAAAAAACGAAAATATATAAAATATGTGCCTACGAACCGTGCTTCAAGCATTCATCCTCCTGACATTTTTATTAAGTAATCAATGGTTTCCTTTGCGTCAATTCTAATTCGTATAGGTGCTTTTGATTATTTGACGATAATGCCATTGAACTTCACATATCGGAAAGGAAACATGCTATGACATGAGTTCAAACCTTTTGATAGCTTTCCTTTTCAATGTATTTTTTTACTGCATTTTCCTGAAATATACGTGAATATGCAATATCAGGATATGTGTATATGTGTACACACATGTAACACTTATACTGTGTTCCTAAAATTTTTGGTTATTTCGAATGATATGTTTTCTTACAAAAAGGACTTTGATTCATTTATAGGTGTCGTTAAATATAGTGTCTTTTCTGTGACACCATACCCGGAAGGGATGGAATTATATTGCTCGGGAATCTGAATGCTTGCATCGAGACTGATCAATTGAGTGGAATTAATCGGAGAAACAATGAGCCCACTATCAATGAAAAGTCTTCTGAGAACCTCGGAAATGAAAGCACTGAGTTGTATAACCGAAAACACACCAAGATATAGAATCAGAAACACCGAAATAAGGAGAAAGTGTAATACGGAAGAAATCGTCAGGTGGGGAAGACAACGAAGGCGATACTGGAACGAATATGTAAACAGAATGCAAGACGACAGACTTCCATGTGTCGCCCTTCGAGGGAACCCAGCCGGAAGAAGATTATCGGGAAGACCTCCGAAGAGATGGCGTGACAGCCGGCAATCCCACGTCACAAGAAAAGGAACAAGCGGAACAAACAGATCATGATCTAAAGGAACAATTTTTCACAATTCTTAAATCCGATATTTCTTTGTTTTCATAAGTTTTAATAGAAAAATTTTCGATGAAAGAATCATAAAAAAATCCCTTCTAAAACATACAAAAAAATGCAAATATATTGGGCAAGTATACTCGTATATTGAAAACTAAAGAAATATCGCTTTCATCCAAATCGTTCCTCGGAAGGAGTCGTTCCAGGAGCGAGTACATTTTATATAGGGTGTAAGGGGATGCACGACCTATCTAAATACGCGTATTGCACCTGCTCACAACTGACATGCCTCTGGCGACCGAATATCGGTGGAATATCCGATAATGACATCTAATGTATTTCCACAAAGGAGAAGGAAATGTCTCCTTCCAGGGCAGATACAGCTTATTGGATGGCCTTATGGTCTCAATTCTTCTGTGCCACAAGATGATAACTAACACATCGATCAATAAGCCCCGGGACTAACTACTTAAACAACATTTGTTTGCCAAAATTCTTCTTTCTTCATCAACAAGCCATTCGAAGTTTAACTCATGCAATTTAGCTATCGCTACCATCGACTTGTGACATGGTGCATTGTCCTGATGAAAGAGAACTTTTTTCTTCTTCATATGATTTTTGCAATTTCTGCCTTCAAACGGAATGTCATGAAAGTTTAAAACATAACTTCTAAAGGTTGGTACTAACTGAAAATGGTATGGATTTGTTATTAGAGGTGCCATCTGTTGGTTAGTCTCGGGACTTACTGATCGATGTGCTAGAAATTGAATTCGTACGAAAAACTGTTTTACTGGTCATGAAGCCCACCATTTAAAAAGGTTTTATTTTTAAATAATGTACGAGTATATGACCGAAGTAAAGAGGATACCTATGATTTCGGTCATATTTATTCTCTAAAAATAAAAAAGGGGAAAAACAAGCTGTTGACTAAATGTAGTGTTCTAATCTTCCTACTTTAGGCGTGCCACCGGATACAGCACAGCAGTGTATTAAGTGAGTTTGCTGGTGAGCAACGTGTCTTTTATGGCGTTGAAGAAATGCCGCAAATTTATATTTCCACAGATAACATATATTTTGTGTTTTGTTTATACTCGCACTGTAAAAGAAATTATTGTTTTTAGTTGAAGTTTCGACAGTAAAATGGTACAACAAAATTAATTTTATTTATATTACAGCGTCTGTTTCGATAATTAATTTGCAATTCAAGATTTTATCATAAAAATGCTAAGGGGATGCACCACCTATTTATCTGTGCGCGTATTGCACCTGTTCACAACTGACATGCGTTTGTCGACCGAATATCGGCGGAATATCCGATAGTGAAATCCAATGTATTTCCACATAGGAGAAGGAAATGTCTCCTTCCAGGGCAGATACAACTCATTGGATGACCTTCCCGTCTCAATTCTTCTGTGGCACAAGATGACCAATATGGAACTGCAGCCCTAAGTAATGTTTTTATAAGTTTATAAGAAAAATTCTCGATGAAAGAATCATAAAAAAATCCCTACTAAAACATAAAAAATATGCAAGTATATTGGGCAAGTATACGCGTATATTGAAAACTAAAGAAATATCACTTTCGTCCAAATCGTTCCTCGGAAGGAGTCGTTCCAGGAGCGAGTACATTTCATATAGGGTGTAAGGAGATGCTTCACCTATCTATAAATATAGTAAATGCGCGTATTGCACCTGTTCACAACTGACATGCCTCTGGCGACCGAATATCGGCGGAATATCCGAAAATGAAATCCAATGTATTTCCACAAAGGAGAAGGAAATGTCTCCTTTCAGGGCAGATACAGCACATTGGATGGCCTTATGGTCTCAGTTCTTCTGTGCCACAAGATGATAACCGTGGAGCTGCAGGCCAAGTTGTATCGGGAGCGTGACTAGTCAGACTTAATTCAATATACGCCGCCGGCAAATTTAAGATGGATCGTTCAAACGGGACACAATTATCAACATGAGGTACAATATCCTCTCTTTTATGTATAATTGTTGGCTGCAATCGTATTATCAATTAAAATTCGACAAGTGTATCAGGGTTTATACAATAATGCATTAAAATGGGGTTACAAAACGTTATGGTTATTATTTCAAAAAGGTGTGAATACAAACAAGAGTATCGGTTACAGAGTTCATGCAAAGCAATATAAGGTATAACGCGTCCAATATAACGCGTCCAACCACAAAGAATGTCATTGCATACCTTAACCTGCAAAAAACATCTGCATACCTTAACCTGCAAAAAACATTTCAAATTAACTTAAACTTTCTTGTAAAAATACATTTTTTAAAATACTTCTTAAATTTTTCACTGAGGAGCGAAGACAACGGTGATCGGTATGGTTGAATTTAAAGTTATTTTGTTTAATGCATAAGTCCATTAGTGAAATTTTTTTTGAATTTTTAAGAGTCCTTACTTTTGTCATTTACGATATTTTTTGCTCGCTCTAAAGATCTCCTGAAGATCCTGGTATACTTGGAAAGAGATAAGTGACATAAAAATATACTACGAGTGTGGTCCCAGAAGTACCCGACTTGACGTATATATGGCGGTTGTGGCTTAAAAAAATTACTATGGTAAAAATTACTAAACTTATAAAGCTTGAGTTTCAAGTTTTAAGACGCTACGTTGTTTAGTATTTGTTTGGCAGCCATCAATAGTGAACGCTCTCAGTGAATTTGTAAACATGGAAAAAATTGGTCACCGTTATGTGATACAATACTTTCATTTGAAAGGTCTAAGTCAAACCAATATAAAAGCCTAGCTGGATTCTACTCTGGAGGAGTCTGCTCCTTCGTTTACAACAGTAAAATATTGAATGGCAGAGTTTAAACGAAGCCGTACGAGCTTCCAAGACGAACATCGCAATGGTCGACCAAATGAGGTGACCATGCCAGAAATGGTGAAGAAAATCCACAAAATGGTATTGGATGACCGTCAATTGCAAATGCGCGAGCTAGCAGACATGGTAGGCATTTCAAAAAGTGTTGTATATCGCATGTCGACTGAAAATTTGGATATGAGAAAGCTGTGCGCAAGATGGGTGCCGCGTTTGCTCACAATTGAACTAAAACAGCGTCGTGGGGATGTTTCAATCGAGTGTTTGGCGATGCTTCATAGCAATAAAGCCGTCGAGCAATAAAGCCGTCAGATTTTGCGTCGATTCATAACCATGGATGAAACATGGGTCTATCACTTCACACCTGAGACGAAGGAATAGTCAAAACAATGGACTGAAAGGGGACTATCGGCTCCAAAAAAAGGCGAAGACAGTTCCATCTGCAGGCAAGGTCATGGCGTCGGCTTTTTGGGATGCGCGTGGGATAATTTTCATTGATTATCTTCAAAATGGAAAAACAATCAACGTCGAATATTAGGCGAACTTATTGCAGCGTTTGAGTGATTAAATCAAGAAAAAACGGCTCTATTTGGCGAAAAAGAAAGTGTTGTTTCATCGAGACAATGCACCAGTTCACACATCCGTTATCGCGGTGGCCAAAATCAATTAATTAAAGTTCAAATTGCTTCTGGTGTGAATGTCATTCAACAGCACATCTCACATAAAATGTTTGTAAATTTTTTGTAGTCCAGAAAAACCAACGACAATCTACTTGCTCATTAAGTTGGTGATGGACAATTTGATTTCAGTAATCTAGATCCCAATTTAACTAAGTGTGAATGTCATTTAACAGCACACCTCTTTTAAAATTTATAAGAATCTTTTGGAGTCTAGAACAGCCAATGACATCTCAAAATAAATACGCGCCATGCACCGGGCTGAGATAGCAAAATGGTAATGATTGATAATAATTAGTCGAAAAGGTGCTGCAATCTATATTAGTGCGATTTTGTCTAATGTAATGTATCATTCAATTTTTTTCGAAAGCTTAGAATGTACTTTGTTATATCTAAAAGTTTCCTAAAATTAAGTATCATTCCGTCCACTATTAATATATTTTATAACTTTATTATTTAGCATTGTAATTATGATACTTTAAATAATCTTGCATTCATTTTATCTTTATGTGTTTTAATCTAATTAAAGCTGACGAACATTTTTACTTTATAATACTTGTACTTATGTTTATTTTTAATCTTGAAAATTTCCATTATTGTTATTTAATGCTTCCTAGAATCTGCTTTCATTTTATTTTTATGATTATTACAAGCTGATAGCATTTTTAATTTACAAAATATATGCCTACAAAACATTCATCGTCCGGACATTTTTGTTAAGTTATTAATGGTTACCTTTGCGTTAATTTGAATTCGTATTGAACTTTTAATAACTTAACGACAATGCCATTCAACTTCACATCTCGGAAAGGAAAGATGCTATGGCATGAGTTCAAACCTTTTGATAGCTTTTCTTTTTAATGTATTTTCATAGACTTCAAGTATAATCATGTCAAGGCTGGAAGGGCATTTAACAAACAGAGACGAACAACAGGGCTTCAGAAAAAATAGATCAACCACGGGCGCACTCTTCGTGATCCGTCAATTAACTGAAAAATCAATAATGTATAACAAACAGCATACCTCTGCTTTGTCGACCTCACTAAGGCATTTGATAGAGTTAGACTGAAAGATGTGATAAAAATACTCAGTGAGAAGAATGTCCCCTCAAACTTAATAAAAACCATGCAAGGATTAAATACCAATAGCTACACCAGGATTAAAATAGAGAATGACTTGACAAATGCCGTTTCTACTCCGATTGGAGTTAGACAAGGGGATAGTTTAAGCCCGTTCCTCTTCAATCTAATAATTGACAAACTAATTGAGGAAGTTGCAGGCATGCACATGGGATACAGACTGGGAGACAAAAAAGTCAGCATTGTGTGCTACGCAGACGATGCAGTACTCACAGAAGAATCCGAAGAAGACCTCCAGATGTTATATAGACTCCATCAAACCTCATTAAAATATAACATGTGGATATCCACGGACAAAACGAAGAACCTTACAATATCTAAGGCCCCGGCTCGGTGAGATGCAAGCTAGCAAGGAATAACAAAATAATAGAGCAATTGATGGAGTTTAGGTATCTTTGAGTGAGCATCAGTAGCAATGGAAATCTGTATGATGAAACCTTGAGACAGGTCAATAAGGCGACTGCAATATCATCGGGATGCTTGAAAACACCGGTGTGGAATAATAAACACATGAGAATAGAAAGTAAAGTCAGAATCTACAAGACATGGGTGAGACCGATAGCCACCTATGGAATAGAGACCAAAGCAGACACATCTAGAACAAAATATCATAAGATAACCTCGGAAATGAAAACACTGAGATGTATAACCGGAAACACACTAAGAAATAGAATCAAAAACACCGAAATAAGGAAAAAGTGTAGTACGGAAGACATCGTCACGTGAGGAAGACAACGAAGGCGATACTGGAACGAACATGTAAAGAGAATGCAAGACGACGGCTTCCACGTGTCGCCCTTCGAGGGAACCCAGCCGGAAGAACATTACCGGGAAGACTTCCGAAAAGATGGCGTGACAGCTGGCAATCCACGTGACAAGAAAGGGAACAAGCAGACCATTATCTAAAAGAAGAGGAAGAAGAAAAAGCAGAATATGATTTCGTTAAGGATTCGTGAATAACTAAATGCGAATGTTAATCAACACCCTTAGGAATGTAAATGCACATGGAAATCTTAACGTTTAAGGCAGCTTATGACAAATCCTGAACCTGATATTTATTAACGTTAAGTTGGTCATATCTCAATTTTATTGCGTAAACATATGATTGACTAAGTGCATGTGTCATGCAATTGCACATTTCGGACAGGAAATGCTTATCGAACTCTTGGCGTCTGGAAAGGGTTAAGAAAATATAAAATAATTACGCTCCAGCAAAGGCTGTGTCAAAGTGCCAGTCATATGTTCGTGTGACATATTGTTAATTTTGATGTGAAATTGATATAGTCTATGAACACAAAATAAGCTTTATTCAAAAGCACGTGAAACCATTGGGCTCCGAAGCAGCCAATGAGATCTGACATTTTCACTTAGTTGCTTATGATTGTCCCTTCGTGTTATTGATTTCAAACGATGGACCTCATAAACAACTGTGTGCAAATGTTATTCATCAAAATATTGGGTGTACAAATAAGTCACCGCCGTTTGACAAAAGTTGGCGCCACCAGTAAGTTGTGGTTAAAATTGTCAGATGTAAAATGTCATTATCGTAAGGTTGGACATCTGTCAACAACATGACTTTGAAATATTAGTGAATTTTTATCAGTATAACATATTTTTTTGTGTTCGAAAATGTCAAGTTTTGAGCCGAATAAGCGTCATTTGCGGGAACTTTTGATTTACTTCTTCAATTTGAAGAAATCTGCAGCTGAGGCGCATCGATTGCTTGTAGAAGCATATGGTGAGGCTGCCTTAAGTGAGAGAAGTTGTCGTGAGTGGTTTCAAAAGTTTAAGAACGGTGAATTTGACATCGAAGACAAAGAACGTAGCGGAAGGCCGAAAGTGTACGAAGACGCGGAATTGGAAGTATTATTGGATCAAGATTCGTGCCAAATCATATCTTTGGGGTACAGCGCAGCTTATGATAAAATATATTATGGTTATTTGCGATGTAAAATCCGTTTTATCCGTATCAAGCTACAATTTTTCAAAATACTTAAATCCGATATTTCTTTATGTTTTCATAAGAGTAATAGAAAAATTTTCGATGAAAGAATCATAAAAAAATCCCTACTAACCATAAAGAAATATTGCTTTTCTTTAGTCAAAATCGTTCCTCAGAAGGAGTTGATCAAGGAGATGTAAGGGGGTTCACAACCAATATATCTGCGCGTATTGCACCTGCTCACAACTGACATGCCTCTGGTGACCGAATATCGGCAGAATATCCGATAGTAAAATCCAATGTATTCCCACAAGGGAGAAGGAAATGTCTCCTTCAAGGGCATATACAACTCATTGGATGGCCTTAAAGTCTCAGTTCTTTTGTGTCACAAGATGGTAACCGTTGAGCTGCAGCCTACGTTAATGTTTTCATAAGTTTAATAGAAAAATTCACGATGAAAGGATCATAAAAAAATCTTTGCTAAAATATAAAAAAATATGCAAATATATTGGGCAAGTTCGAGTATATATTGAAAACTAAAGAAATATCGCTTACGTCCAAATAGTTCCTCGGAAGGATTCGTTCCAGGAGCGAGTACATTTTATATAGGGTGTAAGGGGATGCACCACCTATCTAAATGCACGTATTGCACCTGTTCACAACTGACATGCCTCTGGCGACCGAATATCGGCGGAATATCCGAAAATGAAATCAAATGTATTTCCACAAAGGAGAAGGAAATGTCTCCTTTCAGGGCAGATACAGCTCATTGGATGGCCTTATGGTCTCAGTTCTTCTGTGCCACAAGATGATAACCGTGGAGCTGCAGGCCAAGTTGTATCGGGAGAGTGACTAGTCAGACTTAATTCAATATACGCTATTGGCAAATTTAAGATGGGTCGTTCAAACGGGACTCAATTATCAACAAGAGGTACAATATCAATCGTATAATCAATTAAAATTCGACAAGTGTATCAGGGTTTATACAAGAATGCATTAAAATGGGGTTACAAAACCTTATGGTTATAATTTCAAAAAGGTGTGAATACGAACAAGAGAATCGGTTACAGAATTCATGTAAAGCAATATAAGGGAAATTACTAATTTAACATCTTTATCATACAATTTAGCGTATAAATACGTTGACTCTGGGGGGTTTCTCTTAAAATATGACTTATGATACACTATGGGTTCGAAGACATCAGCAAGTGGTCCGAAAGCGTCGTCCTAGCTCTACATGCACACAAGGCCAGCAATGCGTCTGGGCGCGCACCACGGAGTCTTCGAGGTGGTCGTTTTAGAGCAGATATCATTGCAAAAAAGGACAATCACAGCACGGCCAGCAGGACGGGGCTGAGGGTAGGAGCTAAGCAAGCCATGACGGCCTGATGGAAGTCGCGTCTTGGGCAAGAGTCAACATCGCTGATGGAATTTCTGGAGGATACTTTGTGGGCGAGTTTGTAATGTTAATTTTGTGACTAATTTCGGATAAATAACTCCACGGCTAAAGCAAAAATATTCAATTTAAAACAAGTTTATAGTTTATTTATGATGACGAGCTGTGTGGTTTAGATAGTTAAGTGCCTATCAGTCAATCTGGGTATTACAAGTTCAACTTCTGTTGTCCCCCTATTTTTCGTAACCTTTTCCTTAGTTTAATTTTCTCTTACAATCAACTGCATCAACATTTTCCTCGGTTTACTTCTACCTGCTATCTCTTTCAAGTCTTCTATAATTCATTATCTCAATGTCTCCAAATCATTTCAAAGTTCTTATTCTAAATATACCATCCGTCTTTATCCGATCATGTACAATAATGTTATAGCTTACTTTATTTCTATCTGAATCGATGTCAGAATGTCGAGGAGATCCTCTACGACGAGGCCAAGCAATGACGAATCTGCCAAGTTGATGGTCCACCACAATATTAAATACCAACTTTGTTTTTATGGGACTAAACATGGACGTAAAACAATACTAAAAAGAGTTTAATAAATGCTGTAGAAATGGACAATGTATGACAGTAGTTGAAATGATGACAAGGTTTGAAAAAAATGTAAAGTTATGGCTAATGTATTAAGCGAGACGAAGAAGATCCCTCTGAGATGATGTGGGCACGTAGAACCAATGAATGAAGAAATACTACCAATACAGTGCAAATTTTAGTGAAAGGCATGACAGAGGAAGACCACGGAAAGTATGGTAGGATCAAGTGTAACATATTTTGAAATAAGGAAATGCAAAAGTCAGAAAAAACGTAGGAGCTGTATAAATGGTATCGAAAATATTCACCGCAACAACGCTACAATATTATTGTGGCAGACCTCGAAAATCAGAAAATGAGCGTTCAATTATGTATACTCTAAGACCACTTCCAAATATTTTTGGATGACATAATCGAGCATCTGAGACAGTGATTCGTCGTATAGTGAATACGTTTTGAACACAATACACTCTGATGGATGCTGTGCCGCTTTACCGACAAAGAATGGTGCGTACAGAAGAAGCTATTTTGTCCGTTGAAGACAGTATTGAAAAATATAAAAAATTGTCTCTTCGCCGCTGTGCACAACCAGTTGGTCTCTGTTCATTTACTGTTTGGACGATTTTACGGAAAAATCTTGGTCTAAAAGCCTATAAGATTCAGTTAGTGCAATAATTGAAGGCGAGGGATTTTCGTTCTTGCCGAGAATTTGGTGAGGTATAATAGAATAGGGAATGGATATACCTACGTCACACACTAGCACACGTTTGATTGTATTGGTGAATTTATTCCCGATTTTAACTAATTATCTCTGATGTGGCCGATAAGTGCTGGTTAATAATATTTTTTCATTCAATGCGTAAATGTATTACGGAGGAATATGGTACCTAAAATCTGAACCCAGTATTTATTATATTAATAGAGATATTAAAGTTTTTAGAAGCAATGGACACTGGTTACACATCACAGGGAAGGAAGGGTTAAACAACTTATCAATTGAGTTCAAATACACGGCCATTTAAATAATGTATATGTGTTTTATTTCAAAAACAAATTCTATCACACCCAAAAAAACACCCTTAATAACTGTATATAATATATTTTGGTCATTTACTTAAGGTCTTTAAGATATTCACCAAACTTTTTTTATAGGATTAAGGTACAGACTATTTCTAAAATGAACAGTTAATGGTGTTACTCGTAAATAGGGCTGGTTCCAGATCAACTGGGACTATTGTGAAAAGGCTAAGTCAAACATTTATTATTGCTAACAGTACCCCTTACCCCCATTACTTATTGATACTAATTGGATTTGAAAAACATAAAATTTACGCCCTAGACTTTTGGTGTAAATAATATTTAATGCCATTTAACCACTAGCTACAAGTGTTTTTATGGCATCGAAGAAATGCTGCAAATTTATATTTCCACAAATAACATATATTTTGTGTTTCACACAGTAACAGTAAAACAAATTATTAGTTTTAGTTGAAATAAGTTAATTTTAAGTACAAAAAATTTATTTGAATTATATTACAACATCTGTTACAAGAAATAATTTGCATTTCAGGATTTAATGATAAAAATATTGTTTCTACGAAATTCTTATTATAGTATTTTGCATATGATAATGATGTTGGAATGTTTGATTTCGCTGATATTTTCATTGAGCTGGTCATGGTTCTACTTCCGTTCATTTGCTTTCAAACTAGGGGGATTAACTTCACAAATATCCTAATGTTTTCAATGAACGATTTTTTCGATAAATAATTAAACCTTACATATTCAGGCGCAAAAAAAACGAAGAAACATATAAAATATACGAACGAACCAACGAACGAACCATGTTTCAAGCATTCATCCCCCTGACATTATTTTTAAGCAATTAATTGGCCTTGTTGCGTTAATTTAAATTCGAAACGGGACTTTTAATTACTAAACGATAATGTCATTCAACTACACATCTTGGAAAGGGAAGATGCTATGGCACGAGTTCATACATTTTTTATAGCTTTTCTGTTCAATGTGTTGTATTTTTTTACAGCATTTTAGCTGTAAAAAATACAAAAATACATTGAACACATCTTGGAAAGGGAAGATGCTATGGCACGAGTTTATACATTTTGATAGCTTTTCTGTTCAATGTGTTGTATTTTTTTACAGCATTTTAGCTGTAAAAAATACAAAAATACATTGAACACATCTTGGAAAGGGAAGATGCTATGGCACGAGTTCATACATTTTGATAGCTTGTCTGTTCAATGTGTTGTATTTTTTTACAGCATTTTAGCTGTAAAAAATACAAAAATACATTGAACACATCTTGGAAAGGGAAGATGCTATGGCACGAGTTCATACATTTTGATAGCTTTTCTGTTCAATGTGTTGTATTTTTTTACAGCATTTTAGCTGTAAAAAATACAAAAATACATTGAACACATCTTGGAAAGGGAAGATGCTATGGCACGAGTTCATACATTTTGATAGCTTGTCTGTTCAATGTGTTGTATTTTTTTACAGCATTTTAGCTGTAAAAAATACAAAAATACATTGAACACATCTTGGAAAGGGAAGATGCTATGGCACGAGTTCATACATTTTGATAGCTTTTCTGTTCAAGGTGTTTTCTGTTCAACAAATATACGTGTATATGCAATTTAAGGATATGTGTACACATATGTAAATACTCTGTTTCTATAAATATACCTGTATTCTATTAGCATTTAAGGCATTAATAATGTGGAGGTTTAAATACACTGTAATTTGTTTTAACAAACACTGTTTATTCCACTTTTTCTAACGGTATAAACCTGTTTATTCCACTTTTTCTAACGCTATGACAATTATATTTATAGAGATATTAAAGGTTTTAGAAGCAATGTGAACTAGTTACATATCACAGGGAAGTAAGGGGAATTTGCATTATGGTTTGTGTGTGTTTTCAGAAATATATCAATATTTTTTAAGTAACAAAACAGCCTATAAATGGTCCTGATTCTATCAACGGGTGATACAGTGTTCCATTTTAATTAAGAACAAGAAAAAATAGAGATTTAAAATTAGAAAAATATAAAGTCTTCCAAATTGTTCCAGCAATCATTCTTCAGACATTTGTATTTAGTTGTTCACGAATTATTGGCGTTAGTATGATTTCGTTCAAAGCTCATGAATAACTTAATGCGAATATTAACCAACACCTCTAGGAATGTAAATACACATAGAACTGTTAACGTTTAAGGCAACTAATGAGAAATCCTGAACCTGACATATATTTTCATTAAGTTTGTCATGGTCTATATTCTATATGGTATATGTTAATTTTATTGCTTAAACATGCCATGTATCCTAGTGGAAGTATCCTAGTGGAAGACATCGACCCAGAAACCGAAGACAAGTGCAGAATTGAATCATCTCGTACGGCTTTTAATAAAATGAGAAGTGTACTCTGCGATGATAATCTTAACTTAAAACTTCAACAACGGTTATTCAAATGCTACGTTTGGTCAGTGTTATTGCATGGAGAGGAATCCTGGACCCTCAAAGTTGGTAGTATGAACCGACTGGAAGCATTTGAAATGTGGATGCACGATACCCTGGACGGATATACGATGGCTCTTCAAAGAGCCAAAGTTTATAGAGAGTTGCTGACTTATATTAAAAGTTGTGTCAAAGTGCCTTTCAGATGGTTGTGGGACATATTGTCAAGTTTGATGTGAAATTGATGTAGTCTATGAACACAAAAGAAGTTTTATTCAAATGCACGTGAAACTGTTGGAGTCCGATGCAGTCAATGAGATCTAACATTTTCACTTCGTTACCTATGATTCTCCTTTCGTGTTATTGATTTCAAACAAAGGAGCGCATATGTGACGTTGTGCGAGTATTATTCAACAACATATCTTTGGAGTGCAGCGAAGCTAATGATAACTGTGGATAAATACGCGCCATTTGCCGGACTGGGATAGAAAAATGCACTTGTGTATCTTCGTTTCAACAAAGAGTTTGAGAAACTTGCACAATATGCCAGACAGATAATTAGTGACTATATGATATGTTTGTCAAAAAGTGATACCATAAGATAAAATTAAATAAAAATTATAAAAAATAATCAACGGTTTTACGGTTTTCAGATAAAATATAATATTTTAGTAAAATATACAATATTATGGTTATTTTATACGTGAAATCCGTACCATGTTACAATTTTTCACAATCGTTGAATCCGATATTTTTTTATGTTTTCATAAGTTAAATAGGAAAATTCCTGATGAAAGAATAAAAAAAATCCCTACTTAAACATAAAAAAACCAGATGCGTGAGACTCTCTCGCCGTAAAGTGAAACTTCTTAGCTCCTAGGGAAAGTTGACTTTGTGTATTGCTATTTTTCCATTTGCTAACGATTTGTTTTTTAGGATAAGGAAATGGTTATGTGGAATTTAATTCAAGAAAATCTCTCTTAATTAAATAAAAAATGGTTATGTGGAATTTAATTGAAGAAAATTCAAATAAATAAATTTAAAAAAATATTTCTAAACTTTTTAATAATAAATGATCATAATTTTAAAAATTAATAATAATTTAAATAAAAATATAATACACTTAATAATATTCAATTTGTATTTTTTAATATTAATATTAATATAATATGGTAAACTTAATAATATTAAAATTATATTAATTATCATTAATAATTAAAGAATATGAATATTAAAATAATTAATTGTAATTTATAAATCAATAAAATATTTAATTATAATAAATTACAATTTAATAATAATAATATAAAACACCGTTTCACTTTTCGTGACGTTCAGGCCAATTTGCCCTACGGCGCCTATGGAAGTTTCACTTCAAAAAATATGCAATTATATTGGGCAAGTATATATTGTAAACTAAAGAAATATGGATTTTCTTTCTTCCAAATCGTTCCTCGGAAGGAGTTGTTCCAGGAGCGAGTACATTTTATGTAGGGTGTAAGGGGATGCACCACCTATCTAGATACGCGTATTGCACCTGCTCACAACTGACATGCCTCTGGCGACCGAATATCGGCGGAATATCCGATGGTGAAATCCTATGTCTTTTCACAAAGGAGAAGGAAATGTCTCCTTCTAGGGCAGATACAGCTCATTAGAAGGCCTTATCGTCTCAATTCTTCTGTACCACAAGATGACCACCGTAGAGCTGCAGCCCAATTGTATCGGGAGCGTGACTATTCAGACTTAATTCGAGTTACGCCGCCGGCAAATTTAAGATGTCTCCTTCAAACGGGACTCAAATGTCGACAAGAGGTACAGTATCCTCCCTTTTAGATATCTAAGCGAATCATCGCAAGAGGCACACTTCGAGGAATTATACAAAACACTTATAATTTGATACTTGGTTAAGCTCAATTTATTGTTATGCATTAATCTTTTGTTCGCCAGTGTTAAGAATCAATTTACGTTGCATTTTGGCGGGAATCGTATAATGAATTAGTGTTAAAAATATTTTATTTGGGTGCCAGAAATATGAGTTGATTTTATTAATTTTTACTTTAACGCCATCTCGTACATACAATGCTAAATCAAGATATCCTTGCCTTTTATGTAACAGAATATGTCATTTTCGTTTAGTTGCTCATGATCGTTTGACGTGTATTTGGTTTCGTTAAACATTCATGAACAATTAAGTGCGAATGTCATTTAGCTACAAATCTCGGAATGAAATGCATATAGAACTCTTGGAGATAAAAGCAACTGATGCAAACTCACTATAATAAAGCGTTAGCAAAAGGCTTTTCAATTTCAGACGATCGAAGGAATTTTTAAATTTTTAAACGAAAGTTGATTTAGTTTATATCAGGGGTCTCCAAACTACAGCCCGCGGGCCAGCACCGGCCCGCGAGCACCACCAATCCGGCCCGTCATAGTTTATTTTGATAACATTGTAAAATTTACAATGTAAGTAAATCATACAAAACAATAATCAGATATTTTTATTTAACGACCATTTAAGAAACACAATATCTGCCATATGTACTTTAATGAAATTTAACATATTAACTGTATTAATGATATGAGAACGGAGCGGAGTCCACCCCCAAACCCTGCGCCATAGATATCTCACTCGCCGGCTGGTCCCAATACGAAAATTTGCGCGTAATCAAAACTACAGTATGTTGGTATGATGAGCTAGCTAGGTCTTGGCCCTTGGGGCTTAGTGGAGGAGTCAGTGTGGCCCTTAGGCTAAATAGTTTGGAGACCCCTGGTTTATATGACAGACTCAAAAACAAAATTTTTAATGGGAGATTATTTATTTGCTTTTCTCGATTATTAATCACTGTTTTGTTTATAAAAAATTCAAACTATTGCTTTGTGTAAGTTCTGTGATGAATTTATAATTTAATCTCAATTGTCTTTGAAATTTTGATACTAGAATATAATCATTCATTTTTAGGGATTAGGAAATTTATCAAATGTGTACCAAATATTCATTATCCTGACATTTACATCAAGGTGGTCATGGTCCATTTCGTTAATTTTATTTTATAACAAGTTCATGCAAGAACTTCAAAAAGAATAGGGAACTCTAAGCATCTAGAGCAGTTACTGTTAAGGGACAATGATTACGCTCCAGCAAAGGGTGTTCCAAGTGCCTGTCAGATAGTCAAGGGATATATTGTCAAGTTTAATCGGAAATCGGTGTTAACTAAATTAAACATCGCTTCACTTTTCTTCAAAGTTGTTCTCTGGTGACCAAGTATCGGCGGTATATCCGATGGTGGAATCTAACGTCTTTCCACAAGGAGAAAGAAATGTCTCCTTCCAGGGCAGATCACGCTGTGATGGCCTTATGGGCTCAGTTTTTCTGTGCACAGGGTAACCAGAGTAGAGCTACAGCTCAAATTTTAGAGAAGAGATACAGCTCACTTCTTCGGCCTGGTCGACATAAAATCAAAGTTCTATCCAACCGATTTTTTTTTAAATTAAAAAAGGAGAAAAGAATTCGAAAATGTTTTCAGACAGCCGCCATTTTACAATTTTTTTTGGTACCAACTGTAACGACATTATTTTTAATAAAGAAACTGTGTATAATTTTTATTTTAAATTTACAAAAAGGTTCCAATCATGTCGACCAGCTTACCCCCTTTTTTACGACTATGTTAGATATAACAGCTGATAAACTCTTGAATGTTCAATTTCTTTTTTCAAAAATATTTTTGTATATTCTCAAATCATCAATAAACAAACTTGAAAATGTTTAGTAATAATATTTAAAAAAAACGCCCGAAATTCATGCCTCTAGAGTAGGATATCTCATTAAGGCCGGTTGAAGCACTTTCACAATAGCACAACTGTTATAGTTACCAGATGACAAAGCATAATCAACACTATATTTTGTGTACCTTAGATAATCAAACCCAAAACTCCCACTTAGAGAAACACTTGCTTTTACAATAAAGTCAAGAGGGTTGTCAGTTGTCATTTTTCCCGAATCAGAGATACCAAATTTATATGTACAAGGCTAGTCCCAAAAGTACTCGACCTAACAAAGAAAACACAAAAAAAATGGAAAAAAATATTTTTATTTCTCAACATAGTCTCCTTTCAGCTCGACACATTTTTCCCACCGATGTTCAATAGCTTCGATATCCTGTTTATAGTGAGAACCGTCGAGCGCCTCAAAATAGCCATCAACCGCAGATTCCACCTCTTCATTGTTGGCAAATCTTTTACCACTGAGCCATTTTTACAAGTTAAGAAAAAGAAGACAATCCGAGGGGGCTAAATCTGGTGATTAAGGTGCGTGAGAAAGCAATTCGAACTTTAATTCATTGATTTTAGCCACCGCGATAACGGATGTGTGAACTGGTGCATTGTCTTGATGAAGCAAAACTTTTTCTTTTCTGTTTCAGTCCATTGTTTTGACTGTTCCTTCGTCTCAGGTGTGAAGTGATGGACCCATTTTTCATCCTTGGCTGCTGTGAAACATCGCCAAACATTCGATTGAAACATCCTCACGACGCTGGTTTTGTTCCATTGTGAGCAAACGCGGCACCCATCTTGCGCACAGCTTTCTCATGTCCAAATTTGCAGTCAATATGCAATGTACAGCACTTTTTGAAATGCCTACCATGTCTGCTAGCTCGCGCACTTTCAATCGACGGTCATCCAATACCATTTTGGGGATTTTCTGTACCATTTCTGGCGTGGTCACCTCATTTGGTCGACCACTGCGATGTTCGTCTTGGCAGCTCGTACGGCCTCCTTTAAACTCTGCCACCCAATATTTTACTGTTGTAAACGAAGGAGCAGACTCCCCCAGAGTAGAATCTAGCTCGGTTTTGATATTGGTTGAACTTAGACCTTTCAAATGAGAAACTCCGAACAAGCTATCCATCACTTGTAGATGACCAATTTTTTCCATGTTTACAAATTCACTAAGAGCGTTCACTATTGATGGCTGCCAAACAAATACTAAACAACGTAGCGTCTTAAAACTTGAAACTTAAGTTTTATAAGTTTAGTACTTTCTACCATAGTAATTTTTTAAAGCAACAACCGCCATCTATACGTCAGGTCGGGTACTTCTGGGACCACTCTCGTATATTACCACATCTATCACATATTTTATTTAAACCCGTACGGTAAAATTAATACAATATTAAATATTAATTTGGAGTAAAATATAAATTCAAATTCACACTTAAATTATAAAAACAATTATTAATACTGCATCTTTTTCATATATTCATTAATACGATTCGTATTTCAGGATTCCGTTTTTAACACAATTCGAATCATGCATTTTATAGCTAACCACGATGTTCGAATGTTTCACCCCCGTTACATTTTAATTATGTTGGTCACGGTCCTATTTCCGTTAATTTTCTTTCGAATCTAGTGTGTCATTCTTAACTTAGAGCGAATATTATTCAACAGCATATCTCGTGTAAAATGCATGTGAAGATTTTGGAGTCCTGAGTATCCAGTTACATCTGACATTTTTATTATGCTAGTCATGAAGCTTATTTTGTGATATTGATTTCGAAATAAGTTCATGCCCAGCCGAATGCGAATGTTATGCAACATCACAACAGAGCAGCCAGCGATTACTGAAGGTAAATATAGTACGCGCCAGACCCCCCCGGACTGGGATAGAAAAATGTACTTGTGAATCTTTGTTTCAATAAAAAGGTTGAAAAGCATGCACGAGTCGCCAGGCAGATAATTAGGGACACTATGCTACCTTGATCAAAAAGTTTTAGGACTTTATTCATAAAATCCTAAATACAAGTTTATTCATCAAAATCGATATGGTCCCTTCAAAGTACTCCCCATCGACTGCAACGCACTTACGCCAGGGCTTGATCCAATCCTCGAAACACCGCTGGTACTCAATTTTCGGTATGTCCATCAGAGCCGTCTTCGATTTTTTCATGACATCCTTTCGGGTGCTGTAACGCGTTTCGCGAAGCGGTTTTTTAAGTCGATTGAACAGGAAAAAGTTGCAGGAATCAGGTGAATTCGAAGGCTGCTGGATAGTATTCGTGTTGTTTTTGTTGTTTCCACGAGTTGTTTGCCCACAAATCCGGTCTTTTTTTTGGCGAATTGCTTTACGCAAGTGTCTCATAACGCCCAAATAATTTGTTGCCTGTCTGTTTTTCTGGCAAGAATTCATGATGCACAACACCGTTGTAATTCATGAAAACCGTGAGCATCGCCTTCTTTCTTGACTGAAAACGACGTGGTTTTTTCGGTCTCGGCTCATTCGGTGCACGCCATTCACTCGCTTGATGTCTGGATTGCGTGTCAAACTCATAAATCCACGTCTCGTCTCCAGTGATGATTCGTTTGATAAATGTTGGGTCTAATTTGGCCTTGGAAATCATGTATTTTGCGATTTCAACGCGGTCCTTTTTTTGCATGAAATTGAGGTCTTTCGGCACCAGTTTTGTAGCGACACGTTTGAGGCCCAAATCACTAAACAACATGTCTTGAGCGGATCTATAAGCGATGTTCAAGTCCTCTGCCAGCTCTCTGATGGTCAATTTGAGGTTTTCTTTGATTTTATCGACGTTTTCATCGGTTTTCGACGTCGACGGCCTGCCACTGCGTTCGTCATCCTCGACCGACTCACGACCACTTCTGAAGCGTTCGTGCCACCGAAAAATGTTTGATCTCGAAAGCGTTTCGTTGCTGAAACATTTCTTCAACATTTCTAAGGTCTGCGGACCGTTAAATCTGTTTTTCACACAAAATTTAATGCAAACTCATTGGTGCACAGTTGATGCCATTTTCAAACTTGTAAAAAATCGAAAACACGCACAAAGATAGATGTACTCAGTACAGCGTAACTTTTACAAATGTCAAGCTATGACGCTGAAATTTGGAGAGAAGTGTCAATGACAGATGTGGTAACCTAGCAAAAAGCAAAAATGAATTCCAATCGGGTGACTGATAGCGCCACACGGTGGCCGGTCCTAAAACGTTTTGATCAAGGTAGTATGTTTGTCAAAGAGTGACACCGTAAGATTGGATTGACGCAATGATAGTTCCAGGATTTTATGTAAAAATAAGGGAGGATGAAAGAAGTACGGAAGTTATAGAGCCACCAGTCTTGGATTTGCATGCGCTTATCTAAAAATGTATAGATAAATTATTAAATTTGTATGTAAATGGATACGTGATACTACGTCAATATACGCTAAAAGCAAAACTGTGTAAGTGTTTGAATTGTTCGATGAATATTTTGAATGACAAAGAACGTAGAAAGTCTTAGACATATTGGAAGATTTTTTAGAAAATGTCAAGATATAGTAGAGGAAATGTGTCTTTTTTAAGATATAGTAGAAATGTTTATTCGTATAGATCGGAAAGTCTGTCACTTTACTTTCTTTTTCTATCCCAACCGGTTAATGGTGTGAAGGTTGTTAAGTTTTTTTTTTTCAGAAATATTGCTGTATATTTATATTTAATAAGAAGCTAAAAAAGGTATCGATCATTTCTATAAACATATGATATAATCCTATATTTTTAAGTCAAGAAAAAATAAACTTACGTATGTATAAAAACTTAATTTAGTAACATCATATAGCCGTTCTTTTTTTTTTTCATTGAGTTGCTCATGATAAGCATTTTAATTATGTTGCTCATGATCTATTGACGTTTATTTGATTTTGTCTCCATCTGGTGGATGCGGGCAAGATACTTGATTTTGAAAATTATTTTGAGAAATATTGAAAAGTTCCAACTTCTCCGCCAAGTCAAAGCCAAAACAGGCTTACCCCAATTACTTTGAAAAATATAAGAAGTCTTAACATTAAAAATAAGGAAAAATTATATAGAATAAAATAAAAAATAATGTATTTGCATATATATGATATATATACACACAAACATACACATATATTCAAAGTCACTGAAGTACGTTGATGAGTGCTTTCTAACGCGCTCAATCTTAGAAGAAAATTTACTTTTCATTAATGTGATATGAAATATGTCAATATCCGAAGCAGTCCCGTTCAAAAGAGTTAAGGCCCTTCCAGCAGGCATAGCGGCTGGAAGGCCCGTTCTTGCGTATGTTATTGAGAACAGTTCTTGCCGGCGCAGTCTAGTGTAATTGTTAGGAACATTTAACGCTAATCTTTGTAGTAATGCTGGACAGCTCACAACTCCTCGAACGAGTTTGACAACTTATACCAGGAGACCCAGATCTCTTCTTACGCTCAAGGAGTTATACCCGAGCATGCCCAGCAGGAACTGAGTAGGGTAAAGCCATGGATAGACACCAAACTCACTCATATGTTATAGAGATATCATAGATATTTTTTTTTAACTTTCTTCACCATGAGTGAGTTCTGCGCCCCCACCGGGCTCCAAATGTTATAAAGTTCAGTTGGAAATGTGTATATACTCGTAGCATACTGACCCAAAGGATGTTTTATTGGGAAGTAAAATTTTGCAGGTACATAGCCTTAAAAAATAAATGTAAATTATGGGCTTTGCAAAGAAAATGTGTTTCCCTAATAAAATACCTAATGGGAATTTGAGATTTGAAATCAATTTTTTCGTATCTTATTAACATGGTACTTTTCAAAATTGGGAAACAAATGAAATATTTATTCATGTTTCTAAAACTAAGATAGATAATTATTATACGAAAGAATAACGATATAATTCCTATAAAATCATACAAATATGCAAAGATATTGAGCAAGGATAAGTTGTAAACCAAATTTAATATTGCTTCTATTTTCTTCAAAGTCCTTCCTCGGAAAGAGTCGTCCCGGGAGCGGACAATTTTTATCTTGATTTTATATCATCTATCCATCTAAAGCGTCTGGAGACGCACCATCAAACCAGAAGCCCGAAAGTCAATTTCACTTGCTTGGACCTGACGAGGCTATGGCAACCGAATATCGGCGGTATATCCGATGGTGGAATACAACATCTTTCCACAAGGAGAAGGAAATGTCTCCTTCCAGAGCAACTCGAGCTCTGTAGATGGCCTTATCAAATCATTTCCTCTGTGTCACAGGATACCACAATGGAACTGCAGCAACCAACCGGTCACCGAGAACGTGACCGATTCAATGAATCCAAGAATTAATTATACGAGGCCGGTAAATCAAAGCTCTGATGGAAGTAAATTGTCATCCAGAGATATAATACCCTGCTATTCGGATCTCTTATCCGAGCGAGGCATCGCAAAAGACACACTGCGGGGAATATAACAGAACACTTCACCTTTGGCACATAATACATCGATCAATAAGTCCCGGGACTAACTACTAAAGCAATATTTATTTGCCTAAATTCTTCTTTATTCATCAACATTGTCTCCTTCAAGAGCGATACATTCATTCCAACGCTTTCCTAACTTTTCTCTGCCAGCCGTGTAGAACGATTTATCTTTGGTTTCAAAATAGGCGTTAGTTTCGGCAATCAATTCTTCATTGGAGCCAAATCTCTTTCCCTGGAGCATCATTTTAAGGTCTGCGAACAGCCAATAGTGAATGGGGGGCAAATCTGGAGAATACGGTGGGTGCGGAAGCAATTCGAAGTTCAACTCGTGCAATTTGTCCATCGTTACCATCGATTCGTTATACGGTGCATTGTCCTGATGAAAGAGAACTTTTTTTTTCTTCATATGGGGCCGTTTTTTATTTGCAATTTCTTCCTTCAAACGCTCCAATAACGCTATGTAATATTCGCTATTGATTGTTTCTCCCTTTCCAAGGTGATCGATGAATATTTTACCATGCGCATCACAAAATACGGAGGCCATAACCTTCCCGGCCGACTGTTGAGTTTTTGGTCGCTTCGGACGAATTTCACCGGCTGCTCTACACTCAGCTGACTGCCGATTTGATTCCGGAGTATAGTGGTGGATCCAAGTTTCATCTATTGTCACATACCGACGCAAAAACTCTTGTTTATTTCGCGTAAACAGTGCCAAACAGCGCTCTGAATCATCGATGCGTTGTTGTTTCTGTTCCATTCAGTAAACGAGTAAACGCGGCACCCATTTCGAAAAAACTTTTTCATCTAAAATAGTGTCAACACTACCGAATAATATATTCAGGATTTCAGCTATCTCACGCAACTTTACTTTGCGATTTTCCATCACGATTTTGAGTTTTTTTTATGTATTCTGGTCTTTATTAACAGGGAACTTCAGGTCATGAATTTGAACAATGTTGCTCTCAGAGGGTAAAATTGACGAGAACATGTACACTTTTGAATTGGAAGGATACCCTGCAAATGCCGATAAAACAACGTGTTGGATTCACCATGATAAATTAACTGTCTTGAATACCCGACCTTATATTATATAATTATACGGCGCCATAGATAATGCCTGGCAGCATATGATTTTGAAGGAATTAAAGCTTCTCAATATTCTACAGAACATTTTTCAGTTAATTCAAGACAACTTCAGATATCGCAAGGTGAGGGTTGACTGCGTTTATGAGTTTTTAGATGGCAAGATTAACACGGTATATTGAGTCCTTTGCTCAAGATCGTTCTCATGGACGATCTATTAAAATCCTTTCTAGTGGTATGATTCAAGCCAATGCGGATGATGACCTGGTTTGGCTCCGCTTGATGAAGCCTATATGGGGCCTACCGTTCAGTACGAGCAGAATATACTATAGTACAATATTCTTGGGAACTGTGTGCTATGCAGCCAGGTGTTGGGCGTATAGAAGTGGGATCTCAGATTTCAGGAAGATGCTGATGACGGTCAACAGTGGGTGCTATTGGTTATCGCAAAAGCTTATAGAACATGATCAGCAGAAGCACTCTCGGGGCTCACTTCATTGGAATTTGGAGGTCCAGCGCCGCGATTACTTCTTTAAATGAGTATTAGCCCGCGAGTATAGGTAACGTCCGCCTTCACCCCTTGCCAGGAATGACACTTCACGCGATTAATAAAGCCTGCTTTGAGGCCAAGTTGTCGACTTGGTAACATCGTGGGTCGTCTTCTAACGTAGGAAGGTATACATTTAAATTCTTTCCTTGCATCAAGGCGCGCCTTGGCTCCCCATGGATATAACCAAGCCATTGATCTATCCAATTTCTCTCTGGCCATAAGAGCTTTAATGGCAAACTTTTTAACTTCAAATTTTGTCCCTTCGCCCTGTTGCAATGTTAGCGGCCATCTAGATCAATCCGCAGAGCACATTATGTGGTACTGCGATAAACATCAGTCAGTTATTTCCAAAGGGAACTCCACTTAGCTTTAAATCGGTTCATCTTCGGACCGATTAGCTTCTCTGATCTAATGGCGTCAAAGGATAGTTTTGTTAGATTTGATTTTTTTTGTAAAAGTACTGGCTGTTAAAACTCTAGGCGTGTAGCCACTTCATAAGGGGAAAAATTGCGCTGCTAGTCATTTTCCTTTTTCCGTGATGTTGACCATAAGTCCATTGTCAATTCTATCCTTTTTCCACTCAGGTGTGTCGCCATCGGAGAAGGAGTCCCTTTGGGCAGTTCATTCTTTGTCACTATGTGACGTCGCGCTCATAAAAAAAATAAAGAAGACACGATCTTATAGTGTAGATCGCGCTGGATGCGGACTTGTGTTGTCCCCCATAACAGCGTGGGTGGAGGTGGGATCGAACTGAACTGAACTGAATTGTCTTCTTCCAGAGTAGATCAAGCTCATTGAATGGTCTTGCCGTCCTCGTTCTTTGACTCCACAGTATCACAACGCAAGAAAGAAAAAAAGACTCATACGAGTTGGAAGTACTGAAGGTATTTGCTTTTGATGTAACTACCGTATTAGCTCGACTATAAGGCGACCTTTTTATTTTAAAAGGCGACACAAAATAGGGGGATCGCCTTATATTCGAGTCACAAACATAGTGGATAACAATAAATTCACTACTTGCAATTAGCGAAAAGGCAACACTGTAATGAGAGCATTCAAAAGGCGTCATTGTATACACATAGCCTGTGCGTAGTCATTTCTGACAGTTTTTGAAGTGTTTTGTTTGTACTGTGCTTCGTTTTGCATCTTTGCTACCTAAAAAAACAACCTCCGTGGCCTGGTGGTAAGACACTTGTCTGCCGATACGGAGGTTGCGGGTTCAGTCCCCGCTAGAACCCAGATTTTTTTAAATAGGATTCCAGTCTGGTTAACACTTAGGACCTATAAAAACATATTTCTGGTTGGTTGGAAGAGATTGACACATGGCAACAAACTCGCTAAGTTAAAATAAATATATTATGATTGAGCATATTGCAAGACGAGGAGCTCGAAGAAAATCAAGTGAATCAAGGAATACGCAGAAGCTATGATTCCAATTTGAAGGTTATGGTGGTGTGTGCTGTAGAAACAACCAACAACTGTGCGGCTGACAGACAATTTGGTATCACGGAAAATAATGTTAAACGTGGGCGTTTATAAAAACCTGACTTGATAAATGCACATTTTTCAAGAAAAGCATTCCGGGGGCCTAAGAAAGGACGATTTGAATCGATTGACTGTAAGGTAGCAGACTACGTCATGGAAATACGCGGAAAGGGATTCCCTATAACAAGAGAAACATTGCAGTTGAAAGCTCGTGAAATTAGAAGAAACGAAAATATACCAGAAGATAATTTTAAAGCCAGCATGGGTTGGCGCAGGCGAATGATGGTTCGATATGAGTTGAGTTTGCGGACGTTTGTGATGTACAACTTTAGCGCAGAAACTACCAATTAAATTTGAAGAAAAGCTTTTAACATTTTAACGACATGTTACGGATTTAAGAAAAAAACATAAATATCCATTACATTTGATGGGCAATGCTGATCAAAAACCAATATATTTTTATATGCCTACAAATATAACAGTTAAGAAGAGAGGGGATAAATCAATTTTAATTAAAACTACAGGGAATGAAAAATCAAGAGTAACCTTTCCTTCCCTGTGTTGGTTATCTTCTACACGTTGCTTCTAATAACCATCAATATCTCTATAAATATAATAAATACAAGGTTAAGATTTTAGGTTTTCCTCCATAATATATTTACGCATTGATTTAAAAAATAATATTAATAATAATCAGAATTTATCAACTACATCGAGGTGTTTTGTAAAGATCGAAAACAAATTCGCATTTAAACGCTGCGAGAGCCTCGTCTTGATGATAGGTGAATAGTATGTGGGAAGCGCGACACTATATTCACATCTCACTCTTGTATACTAGACTGAATTGCAAGGAGCTGAATTGTCTCAACGTCGCAAGCAAAGGCGTAAGCGCCGGGGTATGCGACTGACGTTCCGCGCCACTAGTAGCCTCTAGGCTTGCAAATAGGTTAGACGTACGCCCGTTCCGGGGGGCGTTTTTTAAGGTTTTATGATGGTTTTTTAATGTTTTCTGCAAATAAATCTCAATTATTATAATTTTTAACTTCAATTATAATTAATTAAGGGGATTATTTATGAATGTTCTTATTTTTCCGATTTAAAATCGCTAATTTTTTATTGCGTACTCACTACCCAACACCGGAGCACGCGTATTATTTTTATCACCGTAAGAGAAGGGGTAAGAGTAATGCTATCTGTATTAGGAGATGGCACAAAACATCCACCTTCTGTTATTTTGAAAAAAAAAAAAAAAAACTATGCCTAAAGAAAAATTATCAAATGGAATTATTGTAAGAGTTAAAGAAAAGGGGTGCAAAGATGCAAATCTTGCTGTTGATGGGATTAAAACAGTTTGGGGAAGACAAGTTAGATTCAGTAAAAAATAGAAGTTTGCTTGTACTTGATGCATTCAAAGGTCATCTGATTGAGCTTGTGAAAAATTAAATTAAAAAACTCAAAACAGATTTGGTGATCATTCCTGGTGGAATGACTTCGCAACTACAAGTTTTGGAAGTGGTTGTGAATAAGCCATTTAAAGATAACTTGAAAAAAAACAGTATTCAAACTGGTTGATATCCACTGATCATGCTGTAACACCTACGAGTACTGGAAAAATAAAAAAAACCACATGTTGCTAATCTGTGTGAGTTGATCTTGCAGGCTTGGTTATCAAATTTTCAATGAGACCATCATCAATGGATTTAAAAAATGTTGCACATCCCATAAATTGGATGGTGCTGAAGATGATATTTCGTGAGAAAATATGATTGAGGATTCCAACGAAGATAATATCACTGAAGATGAGATGGTACTGATGCTGAGTACTGTGATGAAAATCGAGTCAGTAATTTCCAAAGGGAACTCCATTTAGCTTTACATCGGTTCATCTTCGGACCGATTGGCTACTCCGATCTAGTGGCTTCAAATGATGGTTTTGTTGCAATTGATATTTTTGTCAAAGTATTGGCAACTTGCTGGGCTGTTTCTACACCAGGTCTTAATCTACTTAAAAAGAGAAAAAGAATTGCGCTGCGAGTAATTTCCCTTTTTCTGTGATGTCACCCCTTTTAGGTATTTTGGAGAAGGAGTCTTTTTGGGTAGTTCCATCTTAGTCACTGTGAGACGTGGCACTCATAAAGAAAATAAAGAAGATTTCTTCAAAATTGTTCCTTGGAAAATGTCATTTCGGAAGCAAGTAATTTTGTATTGGGTGTGGGTAACTGAACCACCATCTCAGCACACCAAAAGCATTATTGACTTGCGTGTGGTGCACCTGTTTCCCACTAATAGGGCTTTGGTGACCGTGTATCGGCGGTATATCCGATGGTGGAAATCTACGTCTTTCCACAAAGGAGAAGGAAATGTCTCCTTTCAGGGTGGTCAAACTCTGTAGATGACCTTATGGTATCAGTTCTTCTGTGCCATAGCGTGACCAGATTAGTACAGCAACTCAAGTTGTATCGGTTGTTTGTCCGGTCTTAATCAAATAATTATACGCTGCCAGCAAATCAAAGATGAATCATTTGGATAGGAATGAATTGTCATTTATACGGACCAATACCCGACCATTTAAAAACAAAACAACACTTGGGAATTTGAAACACAACAACATACTTTTATACTGTTCATTGAAGAGAACAGTTACATATTTTTGTGTAAGGAATACCCTGCACATGCAAATAAATATCGATAAATAGAAATATCGACCAAATCCCAGGGGTATTTTGGAGATTTAAGGGATTTTTTGCTACCATTTTTCAGATAATGTAACATTGAAGAGAATGATTACATATTTTTGTGTAAGGAATACCCTACAAATGCCAATAAAATGCATGATGCATGAAATATCGACCAAATCCTCGGGATCTTTCTGAGATTTTAGGGATTTTTCGCTATCATTTTTCAGATAATGTTTCCATTCATGGCATTTATCCCTATGATCCCACCCTGGACGTTGTGGGCGAAATAAAAGGGTCGTTATATGTCTTGATTAAAAATGATCTGAAAGAGAATTGGATATGGTGATTTCAATACGAGAGTGGATAAAGCTCCAATATATATAATATTATTATTGTCGACATCTCAATATTTCGTCGTGAATAACGTCGACAAGTCCATTACTTAGGAGGAAGTTTTAACAACTTCGAAAGTGTTGAATAACAATAAAATCGCAGGTCACATCCTGCCTACTTGGCCACTTCATTGTCCTACTTGGCCACTTCAATGTGAGACTGGGTAACGCTCCAATATCTAGGATATTAATCTTGTTGACATCTCAATATCTCGTCGTGAATAACCTCGACAAGTCCATTACTTAGTAGAAAGTTTTAACAGCTTCGATAGAGTTGAATAACAACAAAACCGCAGGATGTGACGAAATGTCGGCTGAAGTACTGAAAACACTTTCAAATTAAATAATTCACCATCTCAAAGTGTGTTTTAATGAGATATGCGAAGAGTTGGACCGTTCCTTACCAACACTGGGGTCCGGTCATATTATCATAAACGACTAAGTGCGAATGTCATTCAGCTACAAATCTCAGATTAAAATGCATATGGAACTCTTGGATAAGAATAAATGGAAAGATGGAGCATTTGGATAAGAATGAAGTGTCATTTGTGGGGTCCAATTACAGACCACTTGGGAATTAGCAACACATGAACATACTTTTATACCTCTCCTCAGCCTGAAACAAGAATGGTCTTTATTGACAGGGAACATGAATTTGGACATAGAGCACAGAAAGACCCGCCTCCTTGGTGAGGGTTTGCATTGAGGAGAGCAATTACATAGTTTTGTGGAATATTACTTGATTGGCTTTCAGAGAAACTTATATCAATGGACAACAATAACGCGTCAAGTATTCGAGAGATTTGTTTTTAACTAATATTTTGGGAAATGTTGTGACGTGTGTATCACTTTCATCAATGAAGTCCTTTGAAATTTTCACATAGTTGGTCATGGTATATATATGTGCATTTTATTTCGTAATTCCATCATGCACAACTGAGTGCTAATTTCATTCGAATACACATGTGTAAAATTCACGTGAAGATTTTGGAGTCCGAAGTATCAAGTAACATCTGACATTTTCATTACGTTGCCCATGAATGTTGTTTCGTGATTTTGATTTCGACAACCCTTCATGTGTAACTAACTGCGAATGTTATTCAACAGCACAACTCGTATTTAATACACGAAAAGTTTTTGGAGTCCAGAGCAGCTCATGATAACTGAGGATAAATACACGAAATACTCCGGACACCTGTGTATTATATACTACGCGCCATATCCCGGAAAAATGCACTTTTGTATCTTTGATTCAACAAAGAGTTTGGGAAGCTTGCACGAGTTGCCAGACAGATAATTAGGGGCACTATATGTTTGTCAAAGAGTGACACCGTAAGAAAAAAACAGTGCCATAATAGTTGCAGGATTTTATATAAAAAATAAGGGTGCAACACTTTCAGGACAGCCTCAGAAATAATTGCGCAAAGCCTTTGTCGAACTACGAGTATATCATTCTTCAGACTAGCCATATTGAGTTTCCTGGTATTGGACCGGATCATACGCCTTGATAGCTGAACTTGATAGCTAAGGTCACATCCGTGACTACCATTCTGTGATCAGCCCAACAGTCAGCACCTCGCCTTACTCAAGTGACACTGATATTCTCGCGGTCGCACTGCCGAGTTATCACAAAATTGACCAAGCGCCAATATTTGGAGCGTGAATCCTGCCGAGTGGTTTTGTACTTGTATTTTAATTGGAATAGAGTATTTGTAATCATGAGTTCACGCTCAGTCATTTTATAAGCAACAGAACTTCGTTAGAGTTGGCGTTTCCAACACCATATCTACCAAGTACCTCCCTCCAAATTCCGTCGTTGGTGCCAACACGCGCATTAAAGTCACCAAGTAATATCAATTTTCCTGATTGATGATTGAACCTGATCAAGATCAGAGTAGAAATTATTTTTCTCAGCATCTCATGCAATAAGGGTTGGAACATATGCGCTGAGCAAAACCAGGTTTCTGTCTTTGAATATCGGAATTGTCAGGGTCATTTTACGTACAGAATGACCCACGAGTAGTCGGGTAAGTTTCCGAGCCATTCTAGTTTTACCCCAAAGCTAACTCCATGCATACGCGGTTCCTCTAGGTGTTTACCCTTCTAAAAGAAAGTGTACTCACTATCTGTTTCCACAATTTGCCTCTCTCCAGCTAAGCGAGTTTCCGACAATGCAACAATGCCGATATTATATCTCGCCAGCTCATTCGCAACAAGAGCGGTTCTATGCTCAGGTCGGTCACTTGCTTTGCGGTCCATCAGTCAAATAATTTCCATGAAATGGTTCGTTATATTCTCATTTCAGATGTTCGACGAAGAAGAAGGCTTATCAAGTGTGTTCTAGTTATAAATCAAGATTTGCAGGATACAGACCCTAAATTTGTACTTTGCTACCAATTCACTTGTTTTCATTTTCTGAAACAACCAGAGGTCGAGTTTGTCCTAAATAACTGTTCCTTACTTCGTTGTCGAGATCATTGTCGACGGAAATATTGATATTTATGTATTTAAATTGCATCACTCGATTAACAGAGTTTCTATCGATAACTGTTTTGCGCCTTCTTGGCTGTTTTGATGTTGTAAAAGTCTTCTCAAAAACTTCCGTAACTCCGCCTATGCCGGTCCCAAGCCCGGATACGAAAGGAGGAGGGTTTTCGGCTAAGGTCAGTTATCTTCATGATAGAAATTTTTCTCTAAAACTAGACAAACGAAAATCTAACCATAACACAAATGAATTTTTAAAAATACGTTATAAACATGTTATGTTTAAATATTAAGGACGAAAAGTGATAACTACATTATTCAATGTACTCTTTATGATTTCTTGGCCACTGCATGTGTTTGTCAAGGCAGTTAGATATGGAAATAAAACGATAACTTTTTATTTGTTTTATCAAACACTGTTTTTTCCACTTTTTGTATCGGTTTAAACCTTCCGGTTTCGAGGCTTTCACCTCATCATCAGGGGAGCACAAAAAATGCTTGTCTGAGTGCATCCTTAGGGTGTCCACAATGCCAATGTTCCCGATGCCAGCTATCCTTAACCGTTCTCAATTTCACTTTATTTTTAACAAGTCCTCATCATATACCGTAAAGCAGGGGAGCCAAACTGTGGCGCATGCGACAAACGTGGAGCATTGGATGATTGCAAGTGGCGCATTGCATCCTTGCGCTTACTCATTCTTTAAAAATAGGCGCCATAACTAAATCCATCTTAATATTTTCAACACCAAAGTGTTCTCAGTTCAATTCATACAGCCTTCGGTAATGTTCAATTTCACGGTGTCTTGACACTTAGAATGAAACTTGTGAGCTGTCACTTTAGGCGGGTTTACAAACCACGATAGCGATCACCCTATCGTCCAAGAGATCATTTCGGACTATTGTAGATTGGTGCTCCAATAAACGTGTGTGTTTTGAAATGGCGTAAATCAATTAATTGAATTGTTGAGTTATTCCTTTTTCTCCCCTAAGCGAAGCAGATCCTAACCCTATCCCTATTTTACAACCCCAAACGTGAACGTAAAATGGTGAAAAAAGACTTGAGTTGTATGGCGCATCTGAACTCGTCTGTTAAAAAACTGGCGCATAGTACGCAAAAGGTTGGCCACCCCTGCTGTAGAGTGTCCATAAAGAGTATACGGTTTTAAGGTGCCCGATGCTACCTATCCTTAACCGTTCTCAATTCCACTTTCTTTTCAACAAGTCCTCATCCTACACTGTAGAGTGTATCTTTAGGGAGTCCACGGTGCCAAGGTGCCCGATCCTACCCATCTTTAACCGTTCTCAATTCAGCTTTCTTCTCAACAAGTCCTCATCATACACTGTAGAGTGTATCCTTAGGGAGTCCAAGGTACCAAGGTGTCTGATGCTAGCTATTCTAAAACAATCTTAATTCCACTTTCTTCCTAACAAGTCCTCATCACACACTGCAGAGTGTCTCATCAGAGAGTCCACTGAGGCTGGTGGGTGCGGGTATTGCGCACTCAAGGTTTTCGATGCTAACTATCCTAATATATTCGTAATTCCATTTTTCCCAATCAGTTATCATCACTCATTACACTGTGTGTCCTCAGTAAGTCCACTGAGGCTGGTGTTTGTGGGCATTGAGTATCCGAGGTCCCTTTTGTTAGCCATTCTCATCAACTTGTTATTCCTCTTTATTCTCAACAATTTTTCATCACCCAAGCCAGAATGTATCCTCAAAGAGTCGACTGAGGCTTGTGGATGCGGACATTGCGCACTCGAGATCCCTGACCAAATTCCCCGATGTTTTCCTCACTTATCCGTTTCTTACTCATATTTATTTCCTTCAACTCTTCGTTACAAACTATTGAGTGTTTCTTCAGGAAATTCACGAAGGCTGGTGGATGCAGGCACTGGGCACAATAAATCCCTACTTTTCCGGAGCGATGGCCCCCTTAATGATCAAAGGAACGAATATATGTAATATTTGGATAATTGAAATGTTTTTAAAGGTTCCAAACTATCAACGAATTATGTAATCTTAGATTGTCAGAAACAGGAAAGTAAAAGATACGAAATGTATGTTTTCAACCGTCTTCAAACTTTGTTCTTTCTTGCCATTTTCATTAAGTAGTTGACAGTTAGCTTACGTTTATGTGATTTCGTAAGTCAAAACAGAGATATTTAAAATGACTTTTTTGTTTTCTGAATCGGCACATCCAGCGTTATTTTTCTCTATCATAAATAAGTCGTTACATTTTCTATCGAGACATTATTTCTGGCCTCTTTTCTTTATGAGTTTTTTTTTCCCTCGAATCTTTATTCAAATTATTATATTTTTTTATGAATCTGTAAAATCAATATTTTAAGAATTTATGATTATTTATTAAAAAATCTTGTTTGAAAAGACGAAACAGATTAATAAATTCTTTTCACAGAGTCGCACCTCACCTTCAAAGACCGAATCATGGGATCTACAGACATTTTCACTAAGTTGTGCACGATTGTCTTACCGTTTATTTTATTTCGGAACTCAATCATGGATAACTAAGTGCAAATGTTGTTGAACAGCACATCTATAAAAATTCACATGAAACTTTTGGAGTCCAGAGCAGCTTATGACAATTGACAATTAATCGAGACTTTCAACATACTCTGACAGGGAGATGCACTGGTTTGTATTATTTCAACATAGCATTCATTTTATTTTGAATTTTGTACGGATTTTTATGAACGCTATTTAACTCCAAATTAAGGCAGATAATAAGGGGACTATATAACATGAGTTTCATAACGATGTTCGTCCATAAGATGGTCCGTCCTAGTCAAAGATATAGCTAGTTCGTCCATTTGACGGTCCGTCCTAGTCAAAGATATAGCCAGTTCGTCCATAAGATGGTCCGTCCTAGTCAAAGATATAGCCAGTTCGTCCATAAGATGGTCCGTCCTAGTCAAAGATATAGCCAGTTCGTCCATAAGATGGTCCGTCCTAGTCAAAGATATAGCCAGTTCGTCCATAAGATGGTCCGTCCTAGTCAAAGATATAGCCAGTTCGTCCATAAGATGGTCCGTCCTAGTCAAAGATATAGCCAGTTCGTCCATTAGACGGTCCGTCCTAGTCAAAGATATAGCCAGTTCGTCCATAAGATGGTCCGTCCTAGTCAAAGATATAGCCAGTTCGTCCATTAGACGGTCCGTCCTAGTCAAAGATATAGCCAGTTCGTCCATAAGATGGTCCGTCCTAGTCAAAGATATAGCCAGTTCGTCCATAAGATGGTCCGTCCTAGTCAAAGATATAGCCAGTTCGTCCATAAGATGGTCCGTCCTAGTCAAAGATATAGCCAGTTCGTCCATAAGATGGTCCGTCCTAGTCAAAGATATAGCCAGTTCGTCCATAAGATGGTCCGTCCTAGTCAAAGATATAGCCAGTTCGTCCATTAGACGGTCCGTCCTAGTCAAAGATATAGCCAGTTCGTCCATAAGATGGTCCGTCCTAGTCAAAGATATAGCCAGTTCGTCCATTAGACGGTCCGTCCTAGTCAAAGATATAGCCAGTTCGTCCATAAGATGGTCCGTCCTAGTCAAAGATATAGCCAGTTCGTCCATAAGATGGTCCGTCCTAGTCAAAGATATAGCCAGTTCGTCCATAAGATGGTCCGTCCTAGTCAAAGATATAGCCAGTTCGTCCATAAGATGGTCCGTCCTAGTCAAAGATATAGCCAGTTCGTCCATTAGACGGTCCGTCCTAGTCAAAGATATAGCCAGTTCGTCCATAAGATGGTCCGTCCTAGTCAAAGATATAGCCAGTTCGTCCATTAGACGGTCCGTCCTAGTCAAAGATATAGCCAGTTCGTCCATAAGATGGTCCGTCCTAGTCAAAGATATAGCCAGTTCGTCCATAAGATGGTCCGTCCTAGTCAAAGATATAGCCAGTTCGTCCATAAGATCGTCCGTCCT
>OX463843.1:4859835-5084138 GCA_949825065.1 Odontocerum albicorne
CCGGTCCCAAGCCCGGATACGAAAGGATGAGGGTTTTCGGGTAAGGTCAGTTATCTGCTTGATAGAAAATTTTCTCTGAAACTAGACAAATGAAAATCTAACCATAACACAAATGAATTTAAAAAAATGCGCTTTTAACATGTTATGTTTAAATATTAATAACGAAAAGTTGTTCTCGTTTTATAATAAATTATTCGTTTGACTCATGATAACTACATTATTCAATGTACTCTTTATGATTTCTTGGCCACTGAATGTGTTTATCAAGGCAGTTAGATACAGAAATAAAACGATAATAACTTTTTTATTTGTTTTATCAAACACTGTTTATTCCACTTTTTGTATCGGTTTAACCCTACCGGTTTCGAGGCTTTCACCTCATCAGGGGAGCACAATAAATACTTGTCTGAGTGCATCCTTAGGGAGTCCACGGTGTCAATGTGCCCGATGCCAGCTATCCTTAACCGTTCTCAAGTTCACCTTATTTTCAACAAGTCCTCATCATACACTGTAAAGCAGGGGGGCCAAACTGTGGCGCATGCGACAAACGTGGCGCATAGGATGATTGCAAGTGGCGCATTGCATCCTCGCGCTTACTTATTCTTTTAAAATAGGCGCCATAACTAAATTCATCTTCATATTTTCAACACCAAAGTGCTCTCAGTTCAAGTTGAATTCATACAGCCTTCGGTAATGTTCAATTTACGGCGTCTTGACACTTAGAATGGAACTTGTGAGCTGTCACTTTAGGCGGGTTTACAAACCACGATAGCGATCACCCTATCGTCCAAGAGATCATTTCGGACTATTGTAGATTGGTGCTCCAATAAAAGTGTGTCTTTTGAAATGGCGTAAATCAATTAATTGAATTTTTGAGTTATTCATTTTTCTCCCCTAAGCGAAGCAGATCCTAACGTTATCCCTATTTTACAACCCCAAACGTGAACGTAAAATGGTGAAAAAAGGATTTGGGTTGTATGGCGCATCTGAACTCGTATGTTAAAATAATTGGCGCATGGTACGCAAAAGGTTGGCCACCCCTGCTGAAGAGTGTCCATAAAGAGTATACGGTTTTAAGGTGCCCGATGCTACCTATCCTTAACCGTTCTCAATTACACTTTCTTTTCAACAAGTCCTCATCCTACACTGTAGAGTGTATCTTTAGGGAGTCCACGGTGCCAAGGTGCCCGATGCTACCCATCTTTAACCGTTCTCAATTCAGCTTTCTTCTCAACAAGTCTTCATCATACACTGCAGAGTGTATCATCAGAGAGTCCATTGAGGCTGGTGGATGCGGGTATTGCGCACTCAATGTTTTCGATGCTAACTATCCTAATATATTCGTAATTCCATTTTTCCCAATCAGTTATCATCACTCATTACACTGTGTGTCCTCAGAGAGTTTACTGAGGCTGGTGTTTGCGGGCATTGAGTATCCGAGGTCCCTTATGCTAGCCATTCTTATCAACTTGTTATTCCTCTTTATTCTCAACACTTTCATAACCCAAGCCAGAGTATAGTTTTAAAGAGTCTACTGAGGCTTGTGGAAGCGGATATTGCGCACTCGAGATCCCAGACCAAAATCCCCGATGCTTTCCTCCCTTATCCGCTTCTAACTCATATTTATTTCCATCACCACTTCATCACAAACTATCGAATGTTTCTTTAGGAAAACCACTGAGGCTGGTGGATGCAGGCACTGCGCACAATAAATCCCTAAATCTGGCCATCATTATATTCTCCTACCTTTCCAGAGCGATGGTCCCCTTAATGATGGAATGAACGAATATATGTAGTATTTTTACGATTTTAATGTTTTTAAAGGTTCCAAGCTATCAATGAATTATGTAATCTTATACTGTCAGAAACAGGAAAGTAAAATATAGAAAATGTATGTTTTCAACCACCTTCTAACTACTTTGTACTTTCTTGCCATTTTCATTGAGTAGTTGACGGTAAGCGTACGTTTATTTGATTTTGTAAGTTAAAACTGAGATTGTTCAAGCGGTTTTTTACTGAATCAGCACATCCAGCGATATTGTTCTACGAGTATATCATAAATAAGTCGTTACATTTTCTTTCGAGACATTATTTCTGGTATCTTTTCTTAATGAGATCTTTTCCTTCGAGTCTTTATTTAATTTTTTTATTTTTTTATAAATCATAATCAATATTTCACTAATTAATGATTATTTAATAATGAATCTTGTTTAAAAAGACGAAACAAAATTTATACATTCTTTTCACAGTGTCGCACCTAACCTTCAAAGACTGAATCATGGGATCTACAGACATTTTCACTAAGTTGTGCACGATTGTCTTACCGTTTATTTTATTTCGGAACTCAATCATGGATAACTAAGTGCAAATGTTGTTGAACAGCACATCTATAAAAATTCACATGAAACTTTTGGAGTCCAGAGCAGCTTATGACAACTGACAATTAATCGGAGACTTTCAACATACTCTGACAGGGAGATGCACTGGTTTGTATTATTTCAACATAGCATTCATTTTATTTTGAATTTTGTACGGATTTTTATGAACGCTATTTAACTCCAAATTAAGGCAGATAATAAGGGGACTATATTACATGAGTTTCATAACGATGTTCGTCCATAAGATGGTCCGTCCTAGTCAAAGATATAGCTAGTTCGTCCATTTGACGGTCCGTCCTAGTCAAAGATATAGCCAGTTCGTCCATAAGATGGTCCGTCCTAGTCAAAGATATAGCTAGTTCGTCCATTTGACGGTCCGTCCTAGTCAAAGATATAGCCAGTTCGTCCATAAGATGGTCCGTCCTAGTCAAAGATATAGCCAGTTCGTCCATAAGATGGTCCGTCCTAGTCAAAGATATAGCCAGTTCGTCCATAAGATGGTCCGTCCTAGTCAAAGATATAGCCAGTTCGTCCATAAGATGGTCCGTCCTAGTCAAAGATATAGCCAGTTCGTCCATAAGATGGTCCGTCCTAGTCAAAGATATAGCCAGTTCGTCCATAAGATGGTCCGTCCTAGTCAAAGATATAGCCAGTTCGTCCATAAGATGGTCCGTCCTAGTCAAAGATATAGCCAGTTCGTCCATAAGATGGTCCGTCCTAGTCAAAGATATAGCCAGTTCGTCCATAAGATGGTCCGTCCTAGTCAAAGATATAGCCAGTTCGTCCATAAGATCGTCCGTCCTAGTCAAAGATATAGCTAGTTCGTCCATTTGACGGTCCGTCCTAAACAAATATATAAACCGTCCTAGACAAAGATAAAGCCAGAGTAATTGGATTGGAGGAAATTGTTATTGGCCATTGAAGTATAATGTATGACATTACTTCATAATAAGCAAGAAATGAGTTGACGTGTTGATAGTGAAGGGGGTTTTTTATATAGGGAGGTCGACATCGGGTGCCAGCAGGGCGGAATATTGGATCCTTTGCTTCGGATCATTCTCATTAACGATCTTTTAAAAACCTTTCTGCGCCCAGGTTGTATGATTCAGGTCCACGTGGCCTATGGCCTAGTTCTGATCGGAGCCAGCATCAGGGCCTCAATATAGAGAGCCTCTCAGCGGTCTCAATGAAGAGTGAAGGTCCAGAAATAGGCTTAACTTCGTTCCACATAAAACCTGCAGTATACTGTTGTTAAGTTCTCTCTTGCCCGCGCTCCTACAATTTCCTTTACATAAACAAACATTCGTGTCGTGCGGGAGGTAACAAATTGGATAAGCAATCGACCGTGACCTGGGTACGTAACACCACATAAGATGGTACCTGCTGAGTGCAAGAAGGATTTTTCAAACTGTTTTTCGCTTGGCGAAGCCCATATGGGGCTTACCGTCCCATATTACCAGACTCTACGATAGTGCAGTATTCTTGGGAATTGTTTCATATGCAGCCAGGTGCTGGGCATATAGAAGTTGTCTCGCAGATACCAGGAGGATGCTGATTGGTGGTCAACGGTGGGTGCCGTTAGTTATCGCCAAGATTTATAGGCCATGCTCGGTAGAAGCACTCTCAGTCTTAACGGGGCTAGCTCTATTGGAGTTAAGTTAATCCTTCTAAGTAAAAATCAACCCGCAAATAAAGGTGACGTCCATCTACACCCCTTGCCAAGAGAGATCACTCACGTGATTTTTAAAGACTGCCTTGAGGCCCATTCATCAACTTGATCACTCCGCAGAGCACATTCTGTGGTACTGCGATGAAAATCAAGTGAGTAATTCACAAAAGAAATTCCACTTAACCTTACATCGGTTCATCTTCGGACCGATTGGTTACTCCGATCTAGTTAGTGGCTTCAAATTATGGTTTTGTTGCATTTGATATTTTTGTCAAAAAACTGGCAACTTGCAGGGCTGTTTGAATTCTAGGACTAAAGCAACTTTTAAAGAGAAAAAATTGCGCTGCGAGTCATTTCCTTTTTCCTGTGACGTCGGACCTTTTGGGTAGTCTGGAGAAGGAGCCCTTTTGGTAAGTTCGATTTTCGTTACTATGAGACGTGGCACTCATAAAAAATCAAAAAAGATTTCTTCAAAATTGTTCCTTGGATAATGTCATTTCGGAAGCAAGCAATTTTATATTGGGTGTAAGTAACTGAGCCACAATCTCAGCACACCAAAAGCATTATTCACCGGCGCGAGGTGCACCTGTTTTCCAATAACAGAGATCTGGTGACCGTGCATCTGTGCTATATTCGATGGTAGATTCCAACGTTTTTCCACAAAGGAGAAGAAAATGTCTCCTTCCAGGGTGATCACGCTCTGTAGATGGCCTTATGGTATCAGTTCTTCTGTGCCATAGGGTGACCAGATTAGTGCTGCAGCTCTAGTTGTATCGGTAGCTTGTCCGGTCTTTATCAAATAATTATACACTGCCAGCAAATTAAAGATGGATCATTTTGATAAGAATGAATTGTCATTTAGACGGTCCAATACTCGACCATTCAAAAACAAAACAACACTTGGGAATTTGAAACACAAGAACACACTTTTATACCTCTGCTCACCCGAAAACAAAATAGGACTTTATTGACAAGGTATATCAGCACGTGAATTTGGAAAAAGTTGCTTTCGGCAGGACTCGCTTTCTTGGTGAGGGTAACATTGAGGAGAACAATTGCATATTTTGGTGGAAGAATACCCTGCACATGCCAATAAAATCCAGGATACATGAAATACCGACCAATTCATGGAGGTATTTCGGAGATTTAAGGGATTTTTTGCTATCATTTTTCAGATAATGTTTCTGTTCATCGCATTTATGTCTATGATCCCACCCTGAACATAGTTGGTGAAATAAAAGACTCGTTATATTTCTTAATTGAAAATGTTCTGAAAGAGAATTTCTGGAAATAAGCGTATTGTCCTACTTGGCGACTTCAATGCTAGAATGGATAAAGCTCCAATATTTATTAAGCTTGTCGACATCATAATATCTCGTCGTGAATAACTTCGACAAGTCCATTACTTAGGAGGAAGTTTTAACAACTTCGAAAGAGTTGAATAACAACAAAACCGCCGGATGTGACCAAATGCCGGCTTAAGTACTGAAAACACATTCAAATGAAAAAAATCACCACCTCAAAGCGTGTTTTAATGAGATATGCGAAGAGTTGGACCGTTCCTTACCAACACTGGGGTCCGGTCATATTATCATAAACGACTAAGTATCACTTTTCATCAATGAATTCCTTTAAAATTTTCACTAACTTGTTCATGGTGTAATGATGTGCATTTTATTTCATCAGTGCGTCATGAACAAGTCAGTGTGAATTTCATTCAACAGCACATCTCGTGTAAAATGCTTGTGAAGATTTTGGAATCCGGAGGGCCCAGTAACATCTGACATTTTCATTACGTTTCATATGAATCTTATTTCGTGAATTTGATTTTGAAAAAGCCTCGTGCGAATTGAGTGCGAATGTTATTCAACAGCACAACTCGTATTCAATGCCGGAGGAACTTTTGGAGTCCAATGATAACTGAGGATAAATACACGCAATACTCCGGATACCTGTGTATACTACGCGCCATACCCCCCCGGACTAGGATAGAAAAATGCACTTGTGTATCTTTGTTTCAACGAAGATTTTAACGAGCATGCACAAATCGCCAGACAGGTAATAAGATATACTATATGTTTGTCAAAGAGTGACACCGTAAAATTGGAACGGCGCAATGATATACTCGTACCTAAAGAGCCACCAGACTTGGATTTGCATGTGCTTGTCTAAAAGTGCATCAATAAATTTTAAAATGTTAACGCGTGATAATTGCCTAGCATTGAAAAATATTGCATAAATTTGGTGTAGTTTGTAAATGAATACGTGGCACTGCTTTATTTTACGCTGAAAGCAGAACTGTGTATGTATGAACGGTGTGTTAAAGGAAAAAGAATTCATCTATCTTTGGATTGTGTGTAAATTGCCTCGATTTGTCCATCACCAGAGAGGATGTTCTAACAGTTTTGAAAGAGTTTAGAAACCATTAAACCGTAGGATGGGACCAAATTTGGCTGCAGTACCTTGAACACTTTCAAATGATATTATTGATTTCCTCAAGGTGGGATTTAGCAATATATGGGAAGAGTACGGATACCATGGACGGATATGGTCAGCAACACGAGGGTTCTTCAAAAAGCCAAAGTTAATAGAGAGTTGCTGACTAATATTAAAATCCGAAAGGTGTCCTACTTGGGTCATGTACTTAGAGGAGCAAAGTACAAATTATGGCACCTGATCATCCAAGGCTCGTTCTCATTGACGATCTTTTAAAAACCTTTCTGCTCCCAGGTTGTATGATTCAAGCTTATGTGGACAGTGGCCTAGTTCTGATCAGAGCCTCGATCGAGAGCCTCTCAGCGGTCTGTTTTGCCAGAATTGGAGAGTGGAGGTCCAGAAATAGGCTTAACTTCGCTCCACATAAAACCTGCGGTATACTGTTTAAGGTGTTTGTTGCATGCGTTCCTACAATTTCCTTAAGATGAACCAACATGGGTGTCATGCATAGTAGGTGACGTCCGTTTACACGCCTTGCCAGGGGGGATCTCTCGCACAATTTTTAAAGCCTGTCTTGAGGCCCATTTGTCGACTTGATCAATCCGCAGAGCACATTCTGTGGTACTGCGATGAAAATCGAGTCAGTAATTTCCAAAGGGAACTGCACTCAGCCTTACATCGGTTCATCTTCGGACCGATTGGCTTCTCCGATCTAGTGGCGTCAAATACTGGTTTTGTTGCATTTGATTTTTTTGTCATAGTATTGGCCACTTGCTGGACTGTTTGACCGCCAGGTCTAAAACCACTTCAAAATATTGCGCTGCGAGTCACTTCCCTTTTCCTGTGATGTCAAGCATTTTGAGTTGTTTGGAGATGGAATCCTTTTGGGTAGTTCCATCTTCGTCACTTTGTGACGTCGCATTTTATAAAAAAATAAAAAAGATTTCTTCATAATTATCCTTGGAAAAGGTCTTTTCAAAATGAATATGGAACTCTAAGCATTCAGAGCAGTTAATGTTAAGTGACGATGATTACGCTCCAGCAAAGGGTGTTCCAAGTGCCCGTCAGATGGTCAAGGGACATATTGTCAAGTTTGATCGGAAATCGATGTTAACTAAATTAAACATCGCTTTATTTTTCTTCAAAGTTGTTCTCTGGTAACCGAGTATCGGCGGTATATCCGATGGCGGAATCTAACGTCTTTCCACAAGGAGAAGGAAATGTCTCCTTCCAGGGCAGATCACGCTGTGATGGCCTTATGGGCTAAGTTTTTCTGTGCACAGGGTAACCAGAGTAGAGCTAGAACTCAAGTTGGATCAAGAGCGAGTCCGGTCTCACTTAATTAATTATACGACGCCAGCAAATGCAAGATGGATCATTTGGAAAAGAATGAATTGTCATTCATGTGGTCCAAAACCCGAGTAATTTTCATATTGGGTGTAAGTTACTGAACCACCGTCCAGCAGCTCTAAAGCATTATTCACCTGCACGTAGTGCACCTGTTTCCCATTAACAGGGCTCTGGTGACCGTGTATCGGCGGTATATCCGATGGTGGAATACAACGTTTTTCCACAAAGGAGAAGGAAATGTCTCCTTCCAGGTCACGATCACGATCACGCTCTGTAGATGGCCTTATGGTATCAGTTCTTCTGTGCCATAGGGTGACCAGATTATTGCTGCAGCTCAAATTGTATCGGTAGCTTGTCCGGTCTTAATTAAATAATTATACACTGCCAGCAAATCAAAGATGAATCACTTGGATAAGAATGAATTGTCATTTATACGGTCCATTACCCGACCAATCAAAAACAAAACAACACTTGGGAATTTGAAACACAATAACACACTTTTATACCTCTGCTCACCCGAAAACAAAATGGGTCTATATTGACAAGGGATATCAGCACGCAAATGCCAATAAAATGCATGATGCATGAAATATCGATCAAATCCCAGGGGTATTTGTGAGGTTTTAGGGATTTTTCGGTACCATTTTTCAGATAATATTTCCGTTCATGGCATTTATTCCTATGATCCCACCCTGGACGAAGTTGGGTGGTGAAATAAAAGGGTTGTAAAATGTCTTGCTTGAAAATGTTCCGAAAGAGAATTCCTGGATAAAAGCGTATTGTCCCACTTTGCGATTTCAATGCGAGAGTGGGTAAAGCTCCAATATCTATTTATCTTGTCGATATCTCAATATCTCTTCGTGACTAACCTCGACAAGTCAATTACTTAGGAGGAAGTTTTAACAGCTTAGAAAGTGTTGAACTACAAAAAACTGCAGTATGTGACCAAATGCCAGCTGTAAACAGGCATTGGAGAGATTTGTTTTTAACTATTATTTTGAGTAAATGTTGTGACGTGTGATTCACTTTTCATCAATGAATTCTTTTGAAATTTTCACTAAGTTGGTCATGGTTTATTTATGTGCATTTTATTTCGTAAATTGATCATAACTAACTAGGTGCGAATTTCATTCAAATGCACATCTCGTGTAAAGTGCATGGGAAGATTTTGGAGTCTGGAGTATTAAGTGACATCTGACATTTACATTTCGTTGCCCATGAATCTTATTCCGTGATTTTGATTGCGAGCTTGATTCATGGAAAACTAAGTGCGATCTTTATTCAACAGCACAACTCGTATTTAATACACTTGTGTATCTTTGTTTCAACAAAGAGTTTGGGAAGCTTGCACGAGTTGCCAGACAGACAACTAGGGGTACTATATGTTTGTTGTCAAAGAATGACACCGTAAGATTGGAACAGCGCAATGAAAGTTTCAGAATTTTATATAAAAAATAAGGGTGCAACACTTTCAGGACAGTAAACCCTGAGAAATCATTGCGTAAAGCCATTGTCGAACTGTATCATTCTTCAGACCAGCCACATTGAGTTTCCTGGTATTGGACCGAATCATACGCATTGATAGCTAAGGTCACATCCGTGACTTCCATTCTGTGATCAGCCCAACAGTCAGCACCTCGCCTTACTCAAGTCACACTGATGTCCCCGCGGTCGCACTGCAGAACTCCATTAGAGCTGGTTTTTTCAGCCCCATGTCTACGAAGTGTCCCCCTCCAAAGTCCGTGGTTGGTGTCAACACGCGCATGAAATTCATCCAGTGTAATCAGTTTATCAGTTTTTCTGATTGATGATAGAACCTGACCCAGATCAGAGTAGAAATTATTTTTGACAGCATCTCATGCAATAAGGGTTGAAACATATGCGCTGAGCTAAATCAGGTTTCTGTCTTTGGATATCGCCATTGTCAGGGTCATTATACGTTCAGAATGACCCACAAGTAGTTGTGTAAGTTTCCGAGCCATTGTAGTTTTTGCCGCAAAGGCAACTCTTTTTACCCTTCCTAAAGAAAGTGTACTCACAAGCTGTTTCCACAATTTGCCCCTCTCCAGTAAAGAAGGCTTATCAAGTGTGTTCTGGTTATAAATCAAGATATGCAGGGTACATACTCTCAATTTATACTTTGTATCGATTCCCTTGTTTTCATTTTCTTTGATAACCAGAGGTCGAGTTTATCCTAAATATCTGTTCCTCACTTCGTTATCGAGATCATTGTCGACGGAAATATTTATACTTAAATATTTAAGTTGCATCACTCGATCAACAGATTTACTACCGATAACTGCTTTGCAACTCCTTGGCTGTTCTTATGAATCATAAGGTACTCAAAAACATTCTTATGACTCATTGTTTTACTACAATAAACAGTTTGAATCATTTCAAAAGTTTTTTGGCGTTTTGGTGTTGTTAAAGTCTTCACGAAAACTTCCGTAACTCCGCCAATGCCGGTCCCATGCCCGGATATAAAAGGAGGAGGGTTTTTGGGTAAGGTCAGCTACCTACCCGATAAAATAAGATTAAATTTTCTCTTAGATTATAGAAAAACCGATATGGAAACAAAAAAAGTGGTTGAGGTTTGGTGTAAGAGGCGAAAGAGCATGAGGTTAAGGTACATAATTCCGTGCGTGTGTAAAAAGAATTTAACATATCATTTGAATAGATTTTGCAAGATTTGAAAAGATTTTGCACTAAGTGCGAATGTCATTCAGCTACAAATCTCAGAATGATATGCATATGGAACTCTTGGATAAGAATAAACGGTAAGATGGATCATCATACCTCTCCTCAGCTAGAAACAAGTATGGTCTTTATTGACTGGGAACATGAATTTGGACCTAGGACACAGAAAGACTCGCCTCGCGTCAGCAACAGGCATACGAGTATCAATGTCAGGTATTCGAGAGATTTTTTTTTAACTATTATTTCGAGTTAATGCTGTGACGTAATATTGGAACGGCGCAATGATATAACTAAAGAGCCACCAGACTGGAATTCTCGTGTGCTTGTCTAAAAGTGCATAAATAAATTTAAAAATGTTAACGCGTGATAAATGCCTAGGCATTTATGCTAGCATAGAAAAATATTGCATAAATTTGGTGTTGTTTGTAAATGAATACGGGGTACTGCGTTATTATACGCTGAAAGTAGAATTGTGTAAGTGTGTTAAAGGAAAAACAATTCATTTATCTTTGGATTGGGTGTAAATTGTCTCGATTTGTCCATCACCAGACAGAATGTTCTAACAGTTTTAAAAGAGTTTAAAATCCATTAAACCGTAGGATGGGACCAAATTTGGCTGAAGTACCTAAAACACTTTTAAATTATATTATTGACTACCTCAATGTGTGATTTAACAAGATACCATGGAAGAGTACGGATACTATATGGTATATGTTAATTTTATTGCGTAAACATGTCATGTATCCTAGTGGAAGACTTCGACCCAAACACCGAAGACAAGTGCAGAATTGAATCATCTCGTGCGGTTTTTAATAAAATGAGAAGTGTATTCTGCGATGATAATATATACTTGAAACTTCGACAACGGTTAGTCAAATGCTACGTTTGGTCAGTGTTATTGCATGTAGAAGAATCGTGGACCCTCAAACTTGGTAGTATGAACCGACTTGAAGCATTCGAAATGTGGATGCATTGGAGAATGCTACGGATACCCTTGATGTATATGGTCTCAAACATGAGGGCCAAAGTTGATAGAGAGTTGCTGACTAATATTAAAATCCGAAAGGTGTCCTACTTGGGTCATGCACTAAGAGGAGCAAAGTACAAATTACTACATCTGATCATACAATGCAAAATAGAAGGTCGAAGAGGTGTTGGCAGAAGGCAAATCTCCTGACTCCGCAATATACGCGATTGAACTGGTATAAGGAGCGTCGGGGATCTTTTTTGGACTGCCGGGGAAAAATATAACTACTGTCAGGTGATATTCAACGTGAGAGGGGCCTGACATGACACTGGGAAGAAGAAAATGGGAAGAGCCTGATCGTTTCCTACCAGCACTAGGGTCTAACAATGTGTCCTGGTCCAAATCTCAAAGCATCTTTATGGACAAGAAAATAGAAAGAAAGATTTTGTCCTACATAACTGTTCCTTACTTCGTTGTCGAGATCGTTGTCGACGGAAATATTGATACTTATGTATTTAAATTGCATCACTCGATTAACAGAGTTTCTATCGATAACTGTTTTGCGCCTCTTTGGCTGTTTTGATGTTGTAAAAGTCTTCTCGAAAACTTCCGTAACTCCGATTACGCCGGTCCCAAGCCCAGATCCGAAAGGAGGAGGATTTTCGGGTAAGGTCAGTTATCTACTTGATAGGAAATTTTCTCTGAAACAAGACAAATGAAAATCTAACCATAACACAAATGAATTTTAAAAAATACGTTATAAACATGTTATGTTTAAATATTAATAACGAAAAGTTGTTCACGTTTTCTTAATAAATTATTCGTTTGACTCATGATAACTACATTATTCAATGTACTCTTTATGATTTCTTGGCCACTGAATGTGTTTATCAAGGCAGTTAGATACAGAAATAAAACGATAATAACTTTTTTATTTGTTTTATCAAACACTGTTTATTCCACTTTTTGTATCGGTTTAACCCTACCGGTTTCGAGGCTTTCACCTCATCATCAGGGGAGCACAAAAAATACTTGTCTGAGTGCATCCTTAGGGAGTCCACGGTGTCAATGTGCCCGATGCCAGCTATCCTTAACCGTTCTCAAGTTCACCTTATTTTCAACAAGTCCTCATCATACACTGTAAAGCAGGGGGGCCAAACTGTGGCGCATGCGACAAACGTGGCGCATTGGATAATTGCAAGTGGCGCATTGCATCCTTGCGCCTACTCATTCTTTTCAAATAGGCGTCATAACTAAATTCATCTTAATATTTTCAACACCAAAGTGTTCTCAGTTCAATTCATACAGCCTTCGGTAATGTTCAATTTTACGGTGTCTTGACACTTAGAATGGAACTTGTGAGCTGTCACTTTAGGCGGGTTTACAAACCACGATAGCGATCACCCTATCGTCCAAGAGATCATTTCGGACTATTGTAGATTGGTGCTCCAATAAAAGTGTGTCTTTTGAAATGGCGTAAATCAATTAATTGAATTGTTGAGTTATTCCTTTTTCTCCCCTAAGCGAAGCAGATCCTAACCCTATCCCTATTTTACAATCCCAAACGTGAATGTAAAATGGTGAAAAAAGGACTTGAGTTGTATGGCGCATCTGAACTCGTCTGTTAAAAAATTGGCGCATTGTACGCAAAAGGTTGGCCACCCCTGTTGAAGAGTGTCCATAAAGAGTAAACGGTTTTAAGGTGCCCGATGCTACCTATTCTTAACCGTTCTCAATTCCACTTTCTTTTCAATAAGTCCTCATCCTACACTGTAGAGTGTATCTTTAGGGAGTCCCCGGTGCCAAGGTGCCCGATGCTACCCATCTTTAACCGTTCTCAATTCAGCTTTCTTCTCAACAAGTCCTCATCATACACTGTAGAGTGTATCCTTAGGGAGTCCAAGGTACCAAGGTGTCTGATGCTAGCTATTCTAAAACAATCTTAATTCTACTTTCTTCCTAACAAGTCCTCATCACACACTACAGAGTGTCTCATCAGAGAGTCTACTGAGGCTGGTGGGTGCGGGTATTGCGCACTCAAGGTTTTCGATGCTAACTATCCTAATATATTCGTAATTCCATTTTTCCCAATCAGTTATCATCACTCATTACACTGTGTGTCCTCAGAGAGTTCACTGAGGCTGATGTTTGCGGGCATTGAGTATCCGAGGTCCCTTATGCTAGCCATTCTCATCAACTTGTTATTCCTCTTTATTCTCAACAATTTTTCATCACCCAAGCCAGAGTATAGTCTTAAAGAGTCGACTGAGGCTTGTGGATGCGGACATTGCGCACTCGAGATCCCTGACCAAATTCCCCGATGCTTTCCTCACTTATCCGCTTCTAACTCATATTTATTTCCATCACCACTTCATCACAAACTATCGAATGTTTCTTCAGGAAAACCACTGAGGCTGGTGGATGCAGGCACTGCGCACAATAAATCCCTGAAGCTGGCCATCATTGTATTCTCCTACCTTTCCAGAGCGATGGTCCCCTTAATGATGGAATGAACGAATATATGTAGTATTTTTACGATTTAAATGTTTTTAAAGGTTCCAAGCTATCAATGAATTATGTAATCTTATACTGTCAGAAACAGGAAAGTAAAATATAGAAAATGTATGTTTTCAACCACCTTCTAACTACTTTGTACTTTCTTGCCATTTTCATTGAGTAGTTGACGGTAAGCGTACGTTTATTTGATTTTGTAAGTTAAAACTGAGATTGTTCAAGCGGTTTTTTACTGAATCAGCACATCCAGCGATATTGTTCTACGAGTATATCATAAATAAGTCGTTACATTTTCTTTCGAGACATTATTTCTGGTATCTTTTCTTTATGAGATCTTTTCCTTCGAGTATTTATTTATTTTTTTTTATTTTTTAATAAATCATAATCAATATTTCACTAATTAATGATTATTTATTAAAAAATCTTGTTTGAAAAGACGAAACAAAATTAATAAATTCTTTTCACAGTGTCGCACCTAACCTTCAAAGACTAAATCATGGGATCTATAGACATTTTCACTAAGTTGTGCACGATGGTTTTACCGTTTATTTTATTTCGAAAATCTTTCATGAATAACTAAGTGCGAATGTTGTTGAACAACACATCTATAAAAATTGACATTAAACTTTTGGAATCCAGAGCAGGTTATGATAACTGACAATTAATCGGCGACTTTCAACATACTACAACAGGGAGATGCACTGGCCCACCATGAAGCTGACCATCCTAATCCACTACTCATTCCCCTGTATTCCCAAAGTCCCTGTTATTCCCAATAACTCATCATACACTGTGTTACATACAAGCGTTATATCTAGGCTTTCATAGAGGCTGGTTGGTGCGGGCTTTGCCCACCCAAGGTATCCGATGTTAACCATACAAATCCTCTTCTTATTCCCCTTTATCCCCGATAACTTCTCATCATGCACTGCAGAGTCTATCCTAAGGGAATCCCCTGAGTGTGGTGGATATAGGCATTGCGCACCCGAGGTCATCCTACTCCTTTCCTTATTACCCTTTATTCCCAATCTTCCTCTATTTCCAACAACTCCTCATCACACACTGCCGAGTATATCCTCAGAGAGTCCACTGGGTCTGGTGGATGCTAGCGTTGTGCACATGAGGTACCTGATGCTTAGCATCTTAATCAAAACTTTAATCTCCTTTATTTCCAGCAACAGCACTGCCGTGTGTATCTTCAGGGAGCCAACTGGGTCTGGTGAATGCGGGCATTTCACACCCGAGGTTTCATATGTTAACCGTCCATATATGTTTGTGATTCCAGTTTCTTTTCAACATGTCATCATCACACACTATAGTGTGTATCTTCAGGGAGTCCACTGAGGCTGGTGTTGGCGGGCATTGAGTATCTGATGTCTTCAACGCTAATCATTCTTAACAACTTCCTATCACCCGAACCAGAGTGTATCCTCAAGGAGTACACTGAGGCTTGTGAAAGCGGACATAGCGTACGCCTCATCTAATCTTCAAGGACCGAATCATGGGATCTACAGACATTTTCACTAAGTTGTTCACGATTGTCTTACCGTTTATTTTATTTCGGACAATGATCATGCTCAGCTTGGTGCGAATGTTGTTGAACAACACATGACGTTGGAGTCCAGAGCAGCTAATGATAACTGACTATGAATCGGGAGTGAAATGAATTTTTTTTTCTGTTATGTAACTTAATATTTTCAAAAGTACTAACTGCTTTAATGGTAACCTTTTATGTTATAAAGTTTCTCTATAAAACATGTTATTCAATATTTTGCATGACAGTGCATGTCGACAGATAATAAGGAAGTTTTAAGGGAAAAGAAAAAAATGTACAAAATCTAAGTTGAGAAACTATGTGTCAAGCGTGCGTACTCCTGATATTTTCACTAAATTGATAATTGTCTATTTACGTTGATTTGATTTCCTAATAATTCATGGTGACTTTGTGCAAATGTCATTCAACTGCATCATCTCGGGATGTAAATGCATATAGAACTCTTGGCGTCCAGAGCAGCTGATGAAAAGTGACATTTTGATTATGTTAAATTTGAAACTTCTAGCGTTTATTTGATTTACAATGAGAGGTATCATTTTTAACTCAGTGCGAATGTCATTAAAATACACATCTCGTATAAATAATCATTTGAAAACATTTAGAGCCCAGAACAGTTGATGACAACTGACAATAAATACAATACTCAAAATGAAAACTGAAAATGATAACGCTTCGGCAAAGGATGTGTCGACGTGCCTCTTATGTTAGGTGATGGAATGACACGGTGTCATGTTTCATTGGAAGTTTGAGTAGTGTATTCACACAAAGGAAAAGTTTCATTAGAGGGTGATGTATTCGCATTCGTTGGTTATTTAACATATTACTACTCTCTTTTTACTGTGAGTATAATGTATCTTTAATATTTTTAAACGTACTGCACTCGTCTCTCTCTTGACGCGGATATGAATGAATTAAGTGAAACTTTTCAGTATTCGGAGGTAATTTAGTTTGTACTTTAATGATTTCATTTATTTTAATTTAATAACATTTTAATATTGATATAGTTTATGCTTTATGATATTATTTATAAAGAGTGGAGAATGCTATTTATTGAGTCAATACATTTTTAACCGTATAATGATAATCAAAGATTTTAAATAAAAAATATTATTGCTGTTCTCTGTAAAGACATTTGAATAATTTCAATACAATATATACTTGAAAAAAAAAATAGTTTTAGTCAATCCATAGATTGTTGAGAAATTTCAAATTGTTTAAACTTTTTTTTAATCTTGTTTTTTGTTATTCAAAAAAAAAATTATTAAAAATTAATATCTTCATTCGTATATCTCAGTGGGTGCACTGAGGTTAGTTGATGCGGGCATTGCTTACCAAGGCCCCCGATGTTATCCTTCCTTATGTGGAGGGGCCACATTCATTTTTAATTCTTTAAAAAAATCTTCTACATTCGTCTCTCCTCATCAACGCTCTTCTTAAGCTTTCAGTTTCACTGCTGCCTTGCAGTTCTTCTTCGTGTTCTGCATTTCTCCTTCACACACTGTGTCTTTTTCAACTAGTTTTCATTAAACACTTGTTATTCTTCACTATATGTACAACCAGCGGGGGCAGGTCCTGAGGTAAGCTGGTGCCCTAAGCACCAACGCACATCGAGACGCTTAGCGAATATGAAATATCGCTGTCTCACGTGTTGCTTTGTCTCATCCCCTGTTACAACGCTTGAAATTAAGTCTGGATCCATAACAGCCGGACTTTGCAGGTATATGCAGTGATCCACTCTGCTAACTTCTAGATCGTCAGTCAGTGTATGACCTCTCATATGACCAAATTTTCCGTTCAAGTGAGATGAACATTAGCTTTAGAAATGCCGGTGAGCTCCTCGATAAGCCTAGTAGACGCACAACGATCATTTTGAAGAATTTTAGCCACTTTTGGAAATAAATCTTCAATTCGAACTGTTAATGATGGTCTAGGCCATGGAACATCTTCAATGCTCTCTCCACTATCATGAAATCTTGCATACTTCTTTAAAACGTTGTTGTGACCCATTGCTTTACTACAATAAATAAAGATTATTTTAAATTTTAGTTCAATTTTTATTCCGGTTTTGTGTAATTTTTTTTAAGTATTTGTGATTTGAAACTTGGATTGTCGTCAGATCACAGGCGTTTGTGCTCCCCGCGGGGAACACGTTAAAGAATCAACATCAGCACATCTCAACGTATACCAAAGAAACAAAAGTACACCTCGACACCCTTATTAGGGAACAACTGCGCATCTCTACAGCTGTTGCATGTTTTGAAAGATAATAAGGAAAACCACATGAAATGAGACTGAAATTAATGTGCGTCGATTAGATGGAGCTTGAGCAAGTAGGTTGACCATTGCTGTAAACGCCTGTAAAAGGCATGCAAAAAGAAAACCAGGGCGTTCTCTAGAAGTGAGCATAGAAATAATAGTACATGGGAGTGAACGAATGATGCAATCAAAATGACAAATTTAACATATATATCACCGTTTAGAGAGGAAACTCTCCTCAACGGCGCTGTAACTCAGACATACTCGTACTATATATGTTAGTAAGTGACTGCATGTGCCGGTAATTGTGACTGTGGACCAAGTCATATGTTATATTTTTTGAATTGAGATATTTTTACCTTCGCGTTTGTGTGTAATGAAAAATATTTTTCTGTTATGTAAACTCAATATTTTCCAAATTACTTACTGCTATAATGTTAATCTTTTAAGTTATGAATTTTCGCGAGTTTCCAGCAAAAATATGTTTTTCGATACTTCGGGTGACTTCACATCTCGACAGATAATAAGGAAGTTTTTAGGGACAAGAAAAAAAATGTACAAAATCTAGGTTGAGAAACTATGTGTCAAGCGTGCGTCCTCCTGATATTTTCACTAAATTGATAATTGTCTACTTAATACTAGGTATGCTGATCGGGAATTGGCTAACATAATCATTTACGGTGGTACCAATGTAGGTACTTTGATCATCAACTTGTATGTAACTAGGTATGTTTATCGGGAATTGGCCAACATAATCATTTATGGTGATACGAGTACCAATGTCAGGTACTCTGATTATCAACTTTTATGTAACTAGGTATGCTTATCGGGAATTGGCTAACATAATCATTTACGGTGCTACCAATGTAGGTACTCTGATCATCAACTTTTATGTAACTAGGTATGTTTATCGGGAATTGGCCAACATAATCATTTATGGTGATACGAGTACCAATGTCAGGTACTCTGATTATCAACTTTTATGTAACTAGGTAGGCTTATCGGGAATTGGCTAACATAATCATTTACGGTGCTACCAATGTAGGTACTCTGATCATCCACTTTTATGTAACTAGGTATGCTTATCGGGAATTGGCCAACATAATCATTTATTGTGGTACCAATATCAGGTACTCTGATCATCAACTTTTAATTGTGCCTTATATTTTACTCACCACAATATTTGATCTGTTTAAATCTCGTACCAAATCATTTGATATACATTTCGCAAACCTTCGTTGTATTATTATCTTCATCAAACAACTCATTTGCCTCATTGGTGTCTGATTTATCCCCCGAATTTGATATAAAATTCTCTGATGATATTGATGGTGTTGGAAAAGATAGGTCTAAACCAAAATACCCATGTTCGATAAAGGAAACGTACGAGTGACATATATCAGTCATGGGAATACCGAAATCACTATGAAACACACAAATAGCGAAGCCTAAAATTGACACTGGACTAGTGTTAATGTTGTGACGTGTGTATCACTTTTCATCAATGAATTCCTTTAAAATTTTCACTTAATTGGCCATGGTGCAATAATGTGCATTTTATTTCGTAATTACGCCATGCCCAACTGAGTGTGAATTTCATTCAACAGCACATCTCGTGTAAAATGCATGTGAAGATTTTGGAATCCGGAGTGTCCAGTAACAACTGACATTTTCATTACGTTTCACGTAAATCTTATTTCGTAATTTTGATGTCGAGAGAGCCTCGTGCGAAACTAAGTGCGAATGTTATTCAACAGCACAACTCGTATTCAATGCAGGAGGAACTTTTGGAGTCCAGAGCAGCCAATGATAACTGTGGATAAATACACGCAATACTCCGGATACCTGTGTATACTACGCGCCATACCCCCGGACTTGGATAGAAAAATGCACTTTTGTATCTTTGTTTCAACGAAGATTTTGACAAGCGTGACACCGTAAAATAGAAACGGCGCAGTGATAAAAGTAAAGAGCCACAATAGTTGGATTTGCATGTGCTTGTCTAAAAGTGCATAAATAAATTAAAAAATGTTAACGCGTGATAAATGCTTAGCAAAGAAAAATATTACATAAATTTTGTGTTGTTTGTAAATGAATACAGTGTACTGCGTTATTATACGCTGAAAGCAGAACTGTGTAAGTGTGAACGGTGTGTTAAAGGAGAAACGATTCATCTATCTTTGGATTGTGTGTAAGTTGCCTCGATTTGTCCATCACCACAGAGGATATTCAAACAGTTTTGAAAGAGTTTAAAAACCATTAAACCGTAGGATGGGACTAAATTTGGCTAAAGTACCTTAAACACTTTTAAATGATATTATTGACTGCCTCAAGGTGTGATTTAACAAGATATGGGAAGAGTACGGATACCATGGACGGATATGGTCAGCAACACGAGGGTTCTTCAAAGAGCCAAAGTTGATAGAGAGGTGCTGACAAATATTAAAATCCAAAAGGTGTCTTACTAGGGTCATGTACTTAGAAGAGCAAAGTACAAATTACTGCACCTTATCATCCAAGGCAAAATAGAGGGTCGATGAGGTGTTGGCCGGAGGCAAATCTTCAAACTCCGCAATATACGCGATTGAACTCTCAGCCTCTTAGCGGTCTGTTTTGCCAGAATCGGAGAGTGGGGGTCCAGAAATAGGCTTAACTTCGCTCCACATAAAACCTGCAGTATACTGTTGAAGGTGTCTTTCGCATGCGCTCCTACGATTTCCTTTACAAACATGCGTGTCGTGCGGGAGGTAACAAATCGGATATCTTATTGACCGTAGCCTGGGTATGTTACACCATATAAGATCGTCCCTGCTGAGTGCAAGAAGGACTTTTCAAGCTGTTTTGCCCTTGGCGAAGCTAATTTGGGGCCTACCGTTTCATAATACCAGGCTCTACGGAGAGTGCAGTGTTCTTGGAAATTGTTGAATATGTAGCCAGGTGCTGGGCACATATGTTAGAAGTTGTCTCTCAGATACCAAGAGGATGCTGACTGGTGGTCAACGGTGGGCGCCGTTGGCTATCGCCACAGTTTTATAGGACATGCTCGGTGAAAGCACTCTCGGTCTTTACGGCGTTAGCTCTGTTGGATTTGGGTTTATCTTTCTAAGTAAGAATCAGCCCGCGAGTATAGGTGACGTCTGTCTACACCACTTGCTAGGGGGGATCACGATGAGACGTGGCACTCATAAAGAAAATAAAGAAGATTTTTTCAAAATTGTTCCTTGGAAAATGTCATTTCGGAAGCAAGTATTTTTATATTGGGTGTAAGTAACTGAACCACCATCTCAGCAGCCCAAAAGCATTATGGACCTGCGCGTGGTGCACCTGTTTCCCACTAACAGGGCTCTGGTGACCGTGTATCGGCGGTATATCCGATGGTGGGATCCAATGTCTTTCCACAAAGGAGAAGGAAATGTCTCCTTTCAGGGCGGTCACGCTCTGTAGATGGCCTTATGGTATCAGTTCTTCTGTGCCATAGGGTGACCAGATTAGTGCTGCAGCTCAAATTGTATCGGTAGCTGGTCCGATTTTCATCAAATAATTATACGCTGCCAGCAAACCAAGATGATTCATTTGGATAAGAATGAATTGTCATTTATAGGGTCCAATACCCGATCATTCAAAATCAAAACAACACTTGGGAATTTGAAATACAACACACTTTTATACCTCTGCTCACCTGGAAACAAAATGGGCCTTTATTAACAAAGAATATCAGCACGTGAATTTGGACAAAGTGGCTCTCAGCAAGATTCGCCTTCTTGGTGAGGGTAACATTGAAGAAAACCATTACATATTTTTGTGGAAGGAATACTCTACAAATTGCCAATAAAATGCATGATGCATGAAATATCGATGAAATCCCATGGATATTTCTGAGATTTTAGGGATTTTTCGCTATGATTTTTCAGATAATGTTGTGTTCATGGCATTTGTCCCTTTGATCCCACCCTGGACGTAGTTGGTTGGTGAAATAAAAGGGTCGCTATATGTCTTGCTTGAAAATGTTCCGAAAGAGAATTCCTGGATATAAGCGTATTGTCCTACTTTGCGATTTCAATGCGAGAGTGGGTAAAGCTGCAATAACTATTTATCTTGTCGACATCTCAATATCTCGTCGTGAATAATCTCGACAAGTCCATTACTTAGGAGGAAGTTTAAACAGCTTTGAAAGAGTTGAACTACAATAAAACCGCAGGATGTGACCAAATGCCGGCTGAAGTAAGGCATTCGAGAGATTTGATTTTTTGCTATTTTTTTGAGTAAATTTTGTGACGAATGTGTTTCACTTTTCATCAATAAATTCCTTTGAAATTTTCACTTAGTTGGTCATGGTATATTTATGTGCATTTTATTTCGTATGTAAATCATGGCTAACGAAGTGCGAATTTTATTCAAATGCACATGTGAAGATTTTGGAGTCTGCAGTATCAAGTGACATCTGACATTTCCATTACGTTGCCCATGAAACTTATTTCGTGATTTTGATTTCAACAGGACTTCATGTGTAACTAATTGCGAACGTTATTCAACAGCACGACTCTTATTTAATACACGAGAAGATTTCGGAGTCCAGAGCAGCCCATGATAACTGAGAATAAATACACGCAATACTCCGGACACCTGTGTATCAAAAACTACGCGCCGTAGCCGGGAAAAATGCACTTGTGTATCTTTGTTTCAACAAAAGTTTACGAAGCTCGCACGAGTTGCCAGACAAATAATTAGGGGCACTATATGTTTGTCAAAGGGTGACATCGTAAAATTGGAAAAGTGCAATGATCGTTCCAGGATTTTATATAAAAAATAAGGGTGCAACACTTTCAAGACAGTAAACCCTCAGAAATAATTGTGCAAAGCCATTGTCGAACTGTATCATTCTTGAGACCAGCCATATTGAGTTTCCTGGTATTGGACCGGATCATACGCCTTGATTGCTGAACTTGATAGCTAAGGTCACATCCGTGACTACCATTCTGTGATCAGCCCAACAGTCAGCACCTCGCCTTACTCTTGTCACACTGATATCTCCGCGGTCGCACTGCCGAGTTATCACAAAATTGATCAAGCGCCAATATTTGAAACGTGAATGCTGCCGAGTGGTTTTGAACTTGTATTTTAATTGGAATAGAGTATTTGTAATCATGAGTTCATGCTCAGTCATTTTGTGAGCAGCAAAACTCCTTTGGAGTTGGCCTTTTCAGCGCCATGTATACCAAGTACCCCCCTCCAAATTCCGTCGTTGGTGCCAACACGCGCATTAAAGTCACCCAGTATTATCAATTTTCCTAATTGATGATTAAACTTGATCCAGATCATAGTAGAAATTATTTTTCTCAGCATCTCGTGCAATCAGGGTTGGAGCTTATGCGCTGAGCAAAACCAGGTTTCTGACTTTGAATAACGGTATTGTCAGGGTTATAAGACGTTCAGAAAGACCCATGGGTAGTTGGGTAAGTTTCCGAGCCATTCTGGTTTTTACCGCAAAGCCAACTCCATGGATACGTGGTTCCTATAGGTGTTTACCCTTCCAAAAGAAAGTGTACTCACTATCTGTTTCCACAATTTGCCCCTCTCCAGCAAAGCGAGTTTCCGACAATGCAGCAATGTCGATATTGTATCTCGCCAGCTCATTCGCAACGAGAGCGGTTCTGCGCTCAGGTCAGTCATTTGCTTCGCGGTCCATCAGTCAAATAATTTCCATAAAATGGTTCGTTATATTCTCATTTTGGATGTTCGACGAAGTTGTTGTTGTCAAGTCGGTTCTGGTTATAAATCACGATTCGCAGGATACAGACCTCTAATTTGTACTTTGCTATCAATTGCCTTGTTTTTATTTTCTCAGATAAGCAGACGTCGAGTTCGTCCTAAATATCTGTTCCTTACTTCGTTGTCGAGATCATTGTCGACGGAAATATTGATACTTAAGTATTTAAATTGGATCACTCGATCCACAGATTTATTATCTATAACTGCTTTCCGCTTTCTTGGCTGTTTTGATGGTGTAAAAGTCTTCTCGAAAACTTTCGTAACTCCGCCAATGCCGGTCCCAAGCCCGGATACAAAAGGAGGAGGGTTTTAAGGTAAGGTCAGTTACCTACCTAAAAAAATAAGATTAAATTTTCTCCTAGATTAGAGAAAAACCGATATGGAAACAAAAAAGGTTATGGAGGTTTGGTGTAAGAGGCGAAAGAGCATGAGGTTAAGGTACATCTTTCCGTGCTTGTGTAAAAAGAATTTTAAAAATCTTACACAAAGGTCTTAACTACACAATTTAATGTACTCTTATGGTTTCTTGGCCACTGCATGTGTTTATCAAGGCATTTAGACACGGAAATAAAATGACAATAACTTTGTTATTTGTTTAATCAAACACTGTTTATTCCACTTTTTGTAACGGTTTAACCCTACCAATTTCAAGGCTTTCACCTCATCATCAGGGGAGCACAAAAAATACTTGTTTGCTGAGTGCATTCTTAGGTGGTCCTCGGTGTCCAGATGCTCGATGTTACCCATCCTTAACCGTTCTCAATTGCACTTTCTACTCAACAAGTCCTCATCACACACTGTTGAGTGCAGGCACTGTAACTCAGACATATATGTTAGTAAATGACTCTATGTGCCGGTAATTGTGACAGTGGACCAATTCATATATTTGATGTATTGAGATATTTAGACCTTTGCGTTTGAGTGAAACGAAAAATATTTTTCTGTTATGTAACTCAATATTTTCTACTAACTGCCATAATGGTAACCTTTTGTGATATGAATTTCCCTTTAAAACATGTTATTCGATATTTTGCATGACAGTGCATCTATACAGATAATAAGGAAGTTTTTAGGGAGAAGAAAAAAATGTACAAAATCTAAGTTGAGAAACTATGTGTCAAGCGTGCGTTCTCCTGAAAATTTCACTACCATAAATTGATATTTAACTATTTACGTGATTTGATTTCCTATTAATTTAAGGTGACTTAGTGCGAATGTCTTTCAACTGCATCATCTCGGAATGTTATTGCATATGGAACTTTCGGCGTCCAGAGCAGCTGATGAAAAGTGACATTTTTATGGTGCTTGTTTTGAAACTTCCATCGTTTATTTGATTTCCAATTAGAAGTTGCATTTCAAACTCAGTACGAATGTCACAAGAAGACACATCTCGTATAAATATGAATTTGAAACATTTGGAACCCAGAACAGTTAATGACAACTGACAATAAATACAATTCTCAAAATGAAAACTGAAAATGATAACGCTTCGGCAAAGGATGTGTCGACGTGCATCTTATGTTAGGTGATGGAAGGACACGGTGTCATGTTTCATTGGAAGTTTGAGTAGTGTATTGACACAAATGAAAAGTTTCATAAGAGGGTGATGTATTCGCATTCGTTGGTTATTTATTACTATTCTCTTTTTACTGTGAGTATAATGTATCTTTAATATTTTCAACGTACTGTACTCGTCTCTCTGTTGTCGCGGATATGAATGAATTAAGTAAAAAAATTCAGTATTCGGAGGTGATTTCGTTTGTACTTAAACGATTTCGTTTTTTTTTTAATCACATTATTAACATACACGTATATTGATATTAACATACTCGTTTATTGATATTAACATACTCGTATATTGATATTAACATACTCGTTTATTGATATTAACATACTCGTATATTGATATTAACATACTCGTTTATTGATATTAACATACTCGTATATTGATATGGACATACTCGTTTATTGATATTAACATACTCGTATATTGATATTAACATACTCGTATATTGATATTAACATACTCGTTTATTGATATTAACATACTCGTATATTGATATTAACATACTCGTATATTGATATTAACATACTCGTTTATTGATATTAATATACTCGTATATTGATATTAACATACTCGTTTATTGATATTAACATACTCGTATATTGATATAAACATACTCGTATATTGATATTAGCATACTCGTTTATTGATATTCACATACTCGAATATTGATATTAACATACTCATATATTGATATTAACATACTCGTTTATTGATATTAACATACTCGTATATTGATATTAACATACTCATATATTGATATTAACATACTCGTGTATTGATATTAACATACTCGTAGATTGATATTAACATACTCGTATATTGATATTAACATACTCGTTTATTGATATTAACATACTCGTATATTGATATGGACATACTCGTTTATTGATATTAACATACTCGTATATTGATATTAACATACTCGTATATTGATATTAACATACTCGTTTATTGATATTAATATACTCGTATATTGATATTAACATACTCGTTTATTGATATTAACATACTCGTTTATTGATATTAACATACTCGTATATTGATATTAACATATTCATATATTGATATTAACATACTCGTTTATTGATATTAACATACTCGTATATTGATATTAACATACTCGTATATTGATATAGTTTATGGTTTATGACACAAATATCACAAGTGGAGAATGCTATTTATTGAGTCAATACATTTTCAACCTTAATAAGGTAATCAAAGGTTTAAAATAAAAACATTATTGTATTATACAACATATATTTGAAAAAACTCTAGTCTTTGTCAATCCATAGATTATTGAGAAATGTCAAATTCTGATAATTTGTTTTTCAAATTGTTTTTTTGTTATTCACAAAACATAATTAAATATCAATATCTTCATTCGTATACAGTATCTCAGCAGGTCCACTGAGGCATGTTGATGCGGTTGCTCACCCGAAGTGTCCGATGTTAACCTTCCTTATCCACTCCACATTCATTATTCATTCTTTGAATTATTTTCTTACATTCATCTCTCCTCATCAACGCTCTTCTAAAGCTTTCAGCCTCACTGCTGCATTGCAGTTCTTCTTCTTGTTCTGCATTTGTCCTTCACACACTGTGTCTTTTTCAACCAGTTCTCAGCAAACCCTTGTTACTCTTCACTATATGTACAACTACAACTTCAAACTGCTGCTCCAAGCATTCATACATGTTAAAGAACATATTGATTTCATTTTTGATTATCCAGCTGTCAAACCAACCTATTGCATACAGAGTTAAAATATCATTCAAGTGCACATGTCTCAACTCTCGGCGTAACTATTGACTACTGACAATCATAACGAAACTTTGCACAATTAAACCACACAATCGAATGTTTTTATTTTATATAATCTGTTGCAGTACCTGTTCCAAGCGTTTCTTTTTCTTTCAGCCCATTTCCATTTAACATGTCAGCCCATTTCCATTTAACATGTGAAAGCGGATATAGCGCATGCCTCACCTAATCTTCAAAGTACGAATCATGGGATCAACAGACATTTTCACTAAGTTGTGCACGATTGTCTTACCGTTTATTTAATTTCGGACAGTGATCATGTATAGCTTGGTGCGAATGTTCTTAAACAACACAGCTAATAACAAATGACAATTAATCCGCGGTTTTCAACATACTCTGATGGGGAAATGCACTGGCGTGTCTTTATTTCAACGTAACATTTATTTTGCTTTGAATTGTGTACAGCTTTTTATGAATGCTAACTACAAATTACGTCAGATAATAACATTAAATGAGTTTCATTACGATGCTCGTCCATTAGACGGAGCGTGAACAACTGCACATGTCAGCAGATATGCGGTCGTTCACGCTCCTAATAAATCAACATCAGCACATCTCAAATTAAAGAATCAACATCAGCACATCTCAACATATAACAAAGGAACAAAAGCACACCTCGACACCCTTATTAGGGAACAACTGCGCATATCTACAGCGTTTTGAAAGATAATAAGGAAAACCACATGAAATTATACTGAAATCGATGTTCGTCGATTAGATGGAGCTTGAGCAAGTAGGTTGACCATTGCTGCAGATGCCTGTAAATGGCATGCAAAAAGAAAAAAAGGGGGTTCTCTAGAAGTGAGCATAGAACTAACAGTATATGGGAGTGAACGAATGATGCAATCAAAAGGACGAATTTAACATATATATCGCCGTTTAGAGAGGAAACTCTACCCAACGGCGCTGTAACTCAGATATATATTGTAGTAAGTCATATATTTTTTGTATTGGAATATTTAGACTTTTGCGTTTGTGTGTAAAGAAATTTTTATTCTGTTATATACCTCAATATTTTCCAAAGTACTTAATGCTATAATGTAAATATTTAAAGTTATGAATTTTCGCGAGTTTCCCGTAAAAACATGTTTTTCGATACTTCGTGTAACTGCACATCTCGACAGATAATAAGGAAGTTTTTAGGATAAAGAATAAAAAATGTCAAAATCTACGTTGAGAAACTATGTGTCAAGCGTGCGTCCTCCTGATATTTTCACTGAACTAATAATTATCTATTTACGTTGATTTTCGGCAAAAGATGTGTCGATGTGCCTGTTAGGTAATGGAAGGACACGGTGTCATGTTTCATTGGAAGTTTGAGTAGTGTGTTGACACAAATGAAAAGTTTCATAAGAGGGTGATGTATTCGCATACGTTGGTTATTGATTACTGTTCTCTTTTTATTGTGAGTATAACATAATATTTTTAAACGTACCGTACTCGTCTCTCTCTTGTCGTGAATATGAATGAATTAAATTATTTTTTTTCAGTATTCGTTTGTGATTTCGTTTGTACTTTAATGATTTTATTTATTTTAATTTAATCACATTATAATATTGATATAGTTTATGCTTTATGACATAATTTATCAACAGTGGAGAATGCTATTAATTGAGTCAATACATTTTCAACTTTATTATGGTAATCAAAGATTTTAAATAAAAATATTATTGCGGTTCTGTAAAGAAATTTGAATTAATTTAATAAATTATATACTTTAAAAAATCTTGTTTTTGTCGATCCATAGATTATTGAGAAATGTCAAATTCTTTTTATGTTTTTAATTTCGTTTTTTGTTATTCACAAAACATAATAAAAAATAAATGTTTCAACAAGTTTTCATTTTCAACTAGGCTTGTGGATGCGGACATAGAGCACGCCTCACCTAACCTTCAAATACCGAATCATGGGATCTACAGAAATTTTCACTAAGTTGTGCACGATGATCTTACCGTTTATTTTATTTCGTATTGTTCTCATTCACAACTAAGTGCGAATGTTGTTGAACAACACATATAAAAAAATTTAACTGAAACTTTTGGAGTCCAGAGCAGCTAATGACAACTGACAATTAATCGGCGACATTTAACTTACTCTGACGAAGAAATGCACTGGCGTGTCTTTATTTCAACATTTGATTTATTTTATCTTGAATTGTGTACAGATTTTTATGAATGCTTTTTATCTGCAAATAACGATAGATAATAAGAGGGCTATACAAAATGAGTTTCATAACAAATTTCGTCCATCAGACGGAGCGTGAACAACTGCACATCTCAAAAGATAACTAAGGAACAATACCACATTTCAACAGATAACAAAGAAACAATAGCACATCTCGACAATTTATAAAGGAACAGTTGCACATCTCTACAGATAATTAGAGAACGACTGCACATCTATATAGATACATTATTATATTGATACAGTTTATGCTTTATGACATCATTTATCTAAAGTGGGGAATGCTATTTATTGAGTCAATACATTTCTAACCTTATTATGGTAATCAAAGATATAAAATGAGAATAATATTGCTGTTCTGTAAAGAAATTTGAATTATTTTAATACAATATACGAGTATACTTGAAAAAAATCATGTTTTAGTCAATCCATAGATTGTTGAGAAATGTCAAATTCTTTTAATTTGTTATTCAAAAAACATAATTAAAAATGAATATCTTCATTCGTATATCTCAGCGGGTCCTCTGAGTTGATGAAATATTTCCTCAGGTTGATGCGGTCGCTCACCCGAGGTCCCCGATGTAAGCCTTCTTAATCCACTCCATAATAATTTTTACTTGTTTAAAAAAATCTTCTACATTCATCTCTCCTCATCAACGCTCTTCTCAAGCTTTCAGTGTCACTGCTGACTTGCAGTTCTTCTTCTTGTTCTGTACATGTCATCCACACACTGTGTCTTTCTCAACCGGTTCTCATTAAACACTTGTCATTGTTCACCATATGTACAATACAACTACAACTTCAAACTGCTGCTCCATGCATTCACACATATTTATGAACATTTTAATTTCATTTTTTATTGTCCAGCATCAAACCAAAATATGTGAACTGCACTACAGAGTGAAAATATCATTCAACTGCACATGTCTTAACTCTCGGCGTAACTAATGGCTACTGACAATTATAACGAAACTTTGCACAATAAAACCACACAGTCGAATGTTTTTTTAATCTTTTCTATCATCTGTTGCAGTACCTGTTCCGAGTGTTCCTTTTTCTTTTAGCCCATTTCTATTTAACATGTCACTGTCCTATTTTCAATAGAACATTTATTGGAAAAAGAAAGGTTTCTATAACAAAACACTTGATTTTTAAATTATTTTCATTTTTTTTTGTAAAAATAGCATATAAGGAATCAGAACAAACTATTATTTCACCGCACAATAGAATTCTATGTTTTCAGGGACAAGAAAAAAGAAAGAAAGATATGAAATCGAAGTCGGCAAATCATGTTACAAGAATTCGTTCTCTTGATATTTTCATTGAGTTTTGGTCACGATATATTAACGTTTATTTGATTACGTATATATCGTAATCAACTAAATACGAATATCACTCAATTGCATATCCCTTAATCAAAATGGATATGGAACCCCTCTTATCCAGACCAACAAAGGAAATCTGACCATAACTACGCTCCAGCAAGGAGTGTGTCAAGGTGCTCTTAAATGATCAAAGAACATGTCCTCATGTTTAATCAGGATGTCTTTGTAGATTTTTGACCAAAAAGAAAAAATTTAATGCTATATGATGTTTTTTCCATTATTTGTTCCTTTATAATACTCGTATAACCATTTTATATATCACTTATATTTCGAAATGTCTATATGTGTAAATATATCCTCCGGAGGTTCGTCTGTCCGACGAATACGGGTTTAGCGATCCCGAGGTCTCCGAGCTGGTCACTATCACTCCATGTCCTTTCCGATAGTGATTCTCCTCACCCTACTCCCATCGTTGTCTATTTAAAGAAAGTTCTCTCTTTTTATGCTTTCCCTTTCCTTTATAAACTTCCAGCAGAATATAATATCAACACGCATGTATAGTGGTTTAGCGGAATGCTTTACTGGTACATCGTGATGATTATGATTGTTTTGTATTTAAAATAAAGTACGTCGATTAGGAATGCGGATAGTGAGAGTGAACAATCAATGAATAGTAAACAGCAATGAATGGTCAAGTGAATAATAATCTTTATTTATCGATAAGTAGGTATTTATAGATGTGCGTGAATGCGCCCGCAATATATACTTTATCTCACTCCTGCGCGTGCAGAGGTGTTTGCGGACGTTGCGAATAATATAGTGGGTAGGTAATTTGTTGACGAAAACGGTGAGACAACGCGATGCGTTCTCTTTCTACTGTGGAATGTAACGTAAATAGTATTTGCGGGTAAACAATATTAATGTTCTGGTATGCGACCTTTGGACATGTCCGAAGGTTGGTTCGTCGGTCGTTGACCGTGCGTGTTGACAATATTTAGGGACGACAGTATTCCCTACAGTGGTATAAGGGGACGCCATAAAGCTCCCTACCCACAAACCCACAATACAACCAATATATTATAGAATAACTCCCTTTGGAAACGTCCGAGATAGAGATATAGCCGGAGTTTTGGATTGTATTGGAGGATTTTTAACGACTTATTTGACTTGAATATTGCAACTTTTAATGCTCGAACATTATCAAGTTCATATAACTGAAACTTCAAAATAACTAAACCGCATCAATTGGGATATCGTAGGGCTAGGTTTAATCAGAAAAAAGGAGAGCTAATGAAAGATTTAAAAGATAGACAGCTTCTGTGTTTTGGAGATACAGAACCTGGAATAACATCATTAAATTTAAAAGCTCATCTGAAAGAGTAGTTTGGTATTGTTGATTAATTTAGTAAGTTTAAATTTATCAACAATACCACATGCAAACATTTCAGTCATATTCCCCCTTAGAAAGTTATTCTGATTAATTTATTGAAATACAAAATGCGTATGACACGGACACATACAGTATAACTTAAACTAATACTCATAGTTAGAGATTTCAATAAAAAAATAGATAGTGACTACAAAGATGACGAAACAATAAAACAATTGGTTTATGCATCCGTGATGAAAGAGGAAACAGGCTTATAGAATTCGCCCAAAGCAATTCACTTTGTGCTATGAACTTATAATCAAAAAGTTAAACTAAAGATTTGACTATCTGTACACGGTGAATGTCGATTATCTAAAGTCTTACATTTCAAAGGCCAACACAAATGAAATTGCTGCAAAATGATGCAAAAAAATAATGTGTTATACTTCTTATCAACAAATTTAAATGATAATAATAAATTGATTGATTGTTGGCGTTCTAATCTACGTAATCTGTATAAATATTTTGGCATTTCGTTGCTGGTATACTCGTTTAGCTTCCACAAATCTAGTACTGGTACTGATCCATGGGGTAAACCATTGTCGGGACGCAACTACTTCCAACTGCACACGGAAATATCTGGAGTGGAGCATGATCTCCGTGCTTTTGGAAGTGAATAGTTCATATCTACGTATTCAGCCGTAAGGTTTTCTTTTCAATATATACTACTGTTGTTCAATCAAATACTACTGTTGCTGAGTATTATGCTTCCATTACTTGATGCCCACGAGGAGGTTCCGTATAAAATGGAGAGATTTATAGTTTTTCAGGTTTAAACCATACATTCAGTATTTATTAACATTTACACTTTTGATTACACACATTGAATTTTATGGTGACCATTAAAATAAGTTTTATTTAAAATATGCATATATTTCATACTGTTTGATTCATCGACACAAAGTTAAATGCGCTGACCAAAGTCAACTTCATAATTTGGACATGTCAAATCATATTCTATTTTAGCAAACACCGTTTTGAATTATGACATATGCGTTATTAAGACCAATTGTTTTAACAATTGTGAACTAGAAAGATTCAACGACTTAACTGTATAAAGACGTTTGAACTTTCACTTCTACTAATACACGGATCCAGCAAGGAGTGCACGATGAAAGATGCAATAAATTATAACAATTTCTGAATGCAACATTGAATTAAATTATTTTTAACAGACGATTCTAATTTAAAGCCTCTTACTTAATAAGCAAATTTATCAATGCGCCGTTCACTAGCCTTGGATTTGCATGTGCTTGTCTAAAAGTGTATAAAGAAATTTAAAAATGTTAACGCGTCATAAATCCCTAGCATAGAAAAATATTGCATAAATTGGGTGTTGTTTGTAAATGAATACGGGGTACTGCGTTATTATACGTTGAAAGCAGAATTGTGTAAGTGTGAACGGTGTGTTAAAGGAAAAACAATTCATCTATCTTTGGATTGTGTGTAAGTTGCCTCGATTTGGCCATCACCAGACAGGATGTTCTAACAGTTTTGAAAGAGTTTAAAAACCATTAAACCGTAGGATGGGACCAAATTTGGCTGATGTACCTTAAACACTTTCAAATGATATTATTGACTTCCTCAAGGTGTGATTTAACAAGATATGGGAAGAGTACGGATACCATGGACGGATATGGACAGCAACACGATGGTTCTTCAAAGAGCCAAAGTTGATAGAGAGTTGCTGACTAATATTAAAATCCGAAAGGTGTCCTACTAGGGTCATGTACTTAGAAGAGCAAAGTACAAATTACTGCACCTTATCATCCAAGGCCAAATAGAGGGTCGAAGAGGTGTTGGCCGGAGGCAAATCTTCTGACTCCACAATATACGCAATTGAACTGGTAAAAGAAGCGTCGGGAAACGTTTTTAGACTGCTGGGGACAAATATACTTACTCTCAGGTGATATTCAACGTAAGAGGGACCTGACATGACACTGGGAAGAAGAAAATGGGAAGAGCCTGATCGTTTCCTACCAGCACTGTGGTCTAACAGGGATGTGTCCTGGTCCAAATCGCAAAGCATCTTTATGGACAAGAAAATAGAAAGAAAGATCTCAAATGTGAATCTACCAACTGTGTTCGAAGTATTCATCGACCTGACATTTTTATTTAGTTGATCATGGGCGTTTTATGTTAAATGTATTTCGTCAAACTCTCATAATTTACTAAGTGCGAATGCCATTCAATTCTACATCTCCGAATCAAAATGCATATGAAACTTTTTGCGTCTACATCAGACAAAAATGAAAATTGATAATAATCACGCTCCAGCAAAGATAAATAAAAGTTTCTGTCAGGTGGTCGATGAACATATTGTCAAGTTAAATTGGAAATATTGAAGATGCAGTCCGTGGACACAAAATAAGTTTTATTGTGTTAATATTTTGCATTCTTCGGTAACACAGACCTAAAAATAATTTGTAGGATTGGCAAGAAAAAGTATTTTCAGTAGAAAATCTAAGGGTGATATGAGAATTGAATTCCATTTTCTCGTATCGTGTAAGTATTTTTAACCGTCCAAAGTCAACCTCTTCTGCATGTTGTGTACCGGTTGACAACTGAATAAGCTCTGGCAACCAAATATCGGCGGTACATTCAATGCTGGAATTAAACATCTTTCCACATAAGAGGAGAAAAGAATGTCTCTTTCCAGGGTAAAATCTTGGAAAAACTCGTCAGTAATTGGCTCGTTTCTCACGTTGAATAGAACTGCCCACTTGTTCCTTCACGATTTCGATTCGGAAGAGGAAATTCTTGTGAGGATGTCACTTGCCACCTTCAACGGTACGTGGCGGACTCGAGAGAGAAATATGTGTTCTTGATTACTCTCGATATCTCAGGCGCCTTCGATAAAGCCTGGTGGCCTAATACATTAAATTAATTAAAGCTCTATATACCATGGAACATTTTTAAATTTATTCAGGATGACAACTTCATAAAACGCAGGATGAGGGTTGACTTCAGTTGTGATTTTTGAGATAAGGAGGTCGACATCGGGTGCCCGTAGGACGGAATATTGGATCTTTTGCTCTGGATCATTATCATTGACGATCTTTTAAAAACCTTTCTGAGCCCAGGTTATATGATTCAAGCCTAAGTGGGCAGTGACCTTGTTCTGATCAGAGCCTCGATAGAGAGCCTCTCAGCGGTCTGTTTTGCCGGAATTGGAGAGTGAGGGTCCAGAAATAGGCTTAACTTCGCTCCACAATATACTGTTGTACCTGCAATATACTGTTGAAAGTGTGTTTCGCATGCACTTCTACAATTTCCTTTACAGGAACAAACATGCGTGTCGTGCGGGAGGTAACAAATCGGATATCTTATTGACCGTAGCCTAGGTATGTTACACCATATAAGATCGTCCCTGCTGAGTGCAAGAAGGACTTTTCAAGCTGTTTTGCCCTTGGCGAAGCTAATTTGAGGCCTACCGTTTCATTATACCTCTACGATAGTGCAGTGTTCTTGGGAATTGTTTTATATGCAGCCAGGTGCTGGACACATATGTTAGAAGTTGTCTCTCAGGTACCAGGAGGATGCTGACTGGTGGTTAACGGTGGGCGCCGTTGGCTATCGCCACAGTTTTATAGGACATGCTCGGCGGAAGCACTCTCGGTCTAAACGGCGTTAGCTCTGTTGGATTTGGGTTTATCTTTCTAAGTAAGAATCAGCCCGCGAGTATAGGTGACGTCCGTTTACACTCATGCGATTTTTAAAGCCTGTCGGGGATCACTCATGCAATTTTTTGTCTTGAGGCCCATTTGTCAACTTGATCAATCCGCAGAGCACATTTTGTGGTACTGCGATGAAAATCGAGTCAGTAATTTCCAAAGGAAAATGCACTTAGCCTTACATCGGTTCATCTTCGGACCGATTGGCTACTCCGATCAATTGGCTTCAAATGATGGTTTTGTTGCATTTGATTTTTTTTGTCAATGTATTGGCAACTTGCAGGGCTGTTTGGACTCTAGGTCTTAAACCCCTTTAAAAGAGGAAAAATTGCGCTGCGAGTCGTTTCCCTTTTCCTGTGATATCGGACCTTTTGGGTAGTTTGGAGAAGGGGTCCTTTTGGGTAGTTCCATCTTCTTCACTATGAGACGTGGCATTTATAAAAAATCAAAGAAGATTTCTTGAAAATGGTTCCTTGGATAATGTCATTTTAGAAGCAAGTAATTTTATATTTGGTATAAGTAACTGAACTACAATCTCAGCACCCCAAACGCATTATTCACCTGTGCGTGGTGCACCTGTTTTCCACTAACATATCTCTGGTGACCGTGTATCGGCGGTATATCCGATGGTGGAATCCAACGTCTTTCCACAAAGGAGAAGGAAATGTCTCCTTCCAGGGTGATCACGCTTTGTAGATGGCCTATGGTATCAGTTCTTCTGTGCCATAGGGTGACCAGATTAGTACAGCAGCTCAAGTTGTATCGGTGGCTTGTCCAGTCTTAATCAAATAATTATACGCTGCCAGCAAATCAAAGATGAATCATTAGAATAAGAATGAATTGTCATTGATACGATCTAATACCCGCCCATTCAAAAACAATTGTTCAGATAATGTTTCCATTCATGGCATTTATCCCTATGATCCCACCCTGGACGTAGTTGGTGAAATAAGACGTCAAAAAATTTCTTGGTTGGTGAAATGAGATGCCAACAAGAGTCTTGATTCGGTTTTTCTGCATGCGCACTTTCATCGGTTTCGTAGATTTTGGACCTTTCCATTCCGAGCTATGGCACATTGTAAGTGACTCGTGCTAAAAGCACTATATTTCATCAACTTTTACAATGCTTGACATGAAGTCTGGATCTATATCAGTTACCCTTTACATGTCTCTGCAGTGATGCACTCTGCAACTTCTTGGTCGTCATTCAGTGTGCGACCTTTCATTTGACCAAATTTTTAAAATGAGATAAACGTCAGATTTTGGAATGCCAGTGATCTCCTCGATGACCCTAGTAGACGCACAAAAAAAACCTTTTTGAAGAATTTCAGCCACTTTTGTAACATTTTCTTCCATTCAAACTGTTAATGATGGTCCAGGCCATGGATCATTTTCAATGCTCTCTCTACCATCACGAAATATTTTATAGCACTTAAAAACATTCTTTTGGCCCATTGCTTTACTACAAAAAACAGTTTGAATTATTTCAAAAGTCTCCTTGGTTGTTTTTATGTTATTAAAGTCTTCTCGAAAACTTCCGTAAAAGGCTAATGATGGTCCAGGCCATGGATCATCTTTAATGCTCTCTCTACCATCACGAAATATTGCATACCACTTCTTATGACCCATTGCTTTACTACAAAAAACAGTTATTTCAAAAGTTTCCTTGGTTGTTTTTATGTTATTAAAGTCTTCTCGAAAACTTCCGTAACTCCGCCAATGCCGGTCCCAAGCCCGGATACAAAAGGAGGAGGGTTTTTGGGTAAAGTCAACTACCCACCTGATGAAATAAGATAACATTTTGTCTTCGATTAGAGAAACCAAAAACTAACCATAAAACGATGGGAACCGATGTGAAAACCGATGTGGTCATTGAGGTTCGGTGTAAGAGGCGACTTTTGCATATTGCATATTAGCTAGACTCGTCTTTCGATAACCGTTTAAAGAGCACGAGGTAAAGTACACCTTTCTGTGCTTGTGTAAGAAGTATTTTAAAAATCTTACACAAAGCGGGGAGTAATTTTTACATAAATAAGGGTAATGAAGATGTGAGATTCTAAAAATTATAATACATAACTTAGTTAGGCCTCTGACAAAGTGTTCCTTCTTATGTGAATTGCATATAAATTATTCTTAAAACTTAAACACTCAGCTGAAAAAATCCTACTCTAATGTCATACACTAACATTCACTTGAATTTAAATCCACCGTATACACTATCTCAACCCTTTAATATTATTTATTATCGAAATCGTTTCCAGCTACTCTTCATAACAAACATTTGCTTACTCTCAGGGGGTCCACAATGGAGTATTGCAATATTAACCATCCCAATGTATTTCTTGTTGAATTTCATTTATTGAAAAATCTCTTCTGAATTTATATACATTCTTTTTATCATCCTATTTTCACCTTAACTTTTCAGTTTCACTACTGCCTTGAAGGTTTTTTTATTCTTCGGCGTTGTCCCTCGAACGTAGAGCCTTTTCCATCACACTTATAAAGCTCTTATATTGTACAAATGCAACAGTTTTAGAAGAATCAAATTTCGATAATTGTTTATTTTATATATTGAAGAGGTAATTATAAATAAAAATTTACGTTGGATTGAAAATTGCGATTTTAATGTATAATTTGATACCATTATATCTAAAAAATGATCTCCCCTTCAGCGCTTGTTTACATTCCAGTTAAAAATTCTGTTTTAAATAAAATATTTTATCCAAATAGCGTACATTATATAACATCAGGTCTTCTCCCAAAAGTTTGTATTTTGATATATTTTAAAGTAGAATAAATTTTACACACATTTGGTAATGAAACTGAAGTTTCGAGATTTATCCGGTGATGTCGTTGCTTCACAATCTCACTATATTTTTACAAATGAACCGTCTCGATTATCATAATTTTGTATTGTTTTAAGAGAAAGCTAGAAAAAGGAATATTGTACCAGTCAACGACTGCCTAATTATGTATTACACACAATACACGGGTCAATTCCGATTAACGAATAAAAAAAAGATTTGCATAGAAGATCCCAGCGGAAGCACTTGCACATGTAAATTACATAGTCACTGATAGCACTGAGCGGCTGAGCGTCCGCGCCATACCCGCAGTTACCCAGGTGACGACATCGCATCGGCAGCACCTTTGCCCACATGCGCACGAGCACATCTTTTTTCTTAATCCACCATGAAGCTGACCATCCTAATCCACTACTCATTCCCCTGTATTCCCAAAGTCCCTGTTTATCCCAATAACTCATCATACACTGTGTTACATACAAGTGTTGTATCTAGGCTTTCAATGAAACTAGTTGGTGCGGGCTTTGCCCACCCAAGGTCTCCGATGTTAATCATCCTAATTCCTTTCTTAGTACCCTTTATTCGTCTGTATGTTAACCGTCCAAATATGTTTGTGATTCCAGTTTCTTTTCATCAAGTCCTTATCACACACTACAGTGTGTATCTTCAGAGAGTCCACTGAGGGTGGTGATGGCGGATATTGAGTATCTGAGGTCTTCATCGCTAATCATTTTTATCAACGAGTTACTCCTTCCTATTCTAAACAACTTCCCATCACCCGAACCAGAGTGTATCCTCAAGGAGTTCACTGAAGCTTGTGAAAGCGGATATAGCGCATGCCTCACCTAATCTTCAAAGTACGAATCATGGGATCAACAGACATTTTCACTAAGTTGTGCACGATTGTCTTACCGTTTATTTAATTTCGGACAGTGATCATGTATAGCTTGGTGCGAATGTTCTTAAACAACACAGCTAATAAAAAATGACAATTAATCCGCGGTTTTCAACATACTCTGATGGGGAAATGCACTGGCGTGTCTTTATTTCAACGTAACATTTATTTTCCTTTGAATTGTGTACAGCTTTTTATTAATGCTAACTACAATTTACGACAGGTAATAACATTAAATGAGTTTCATTACGATGCTCGTCCATTAGACGGAGCGTGAACAACTGCACATGTCAGCAGATATGCGGTCGTTCACGCTCCTAATGAATCAACATCAGCACATCTCAAATTAAAGAATCAACATCAGCACATCTCAACATATAACAAAGGAACAAAAGCACACCTCGACACCCTTATTAGGGAACAACTGCGCATATCTACATCGTTTTGAAAGATAATAAGGAAAACCACATGAAATGATACTGAAATCGATGTTCGTCGATTAGATGGAGCTTGAGCAAGTAGGTTGACCATTGCTGCAGATGCCTGTAAATGGCATGCAAAAAGAAAAAAAAGGGGGTTCTCTAGAAGTGAGCATAGAACTAACAGTATATGGGAGTGAACGAATGATGCAATCAAAAGGACAAATTTAACATATATATCGCCGTTTAGAGAGGAAACTCTACTCAACGGCGCTGTAACTCAGATATATATTGTAGTAAGTCATATATTTTTTGTATTGGAATATTTAGACCTTTGCGTTTGTGTGTAAAGAAATTTTTATTCTGTTATATACCTCAATATTTTCCAAAGTACTTAATGCTGTAATGTAAATCTTTTAAGTTATGAATTTTCGCGAGTTTCCTGTAAAAATATGTTTTTCGATACTTCGTGTCTCGACAGATAATAAGGAAGTTTTTAGGGTAAAGAATAAAAAATGTCAAAATCTAGGTTGAGAAACTATGTGTCAAGCGTGCGTCCTCCTGATATTTTCACTAAACTAATAATTATCTATTTACGTTGATTTGATTTCCTAATCCACTTCGGCAAAATATGTGTCGTACAGTACGTTTAAAAATATTATGTTGTGAGTATAACATAATATTTTTAAACGTACTGTACTCGTATCTCTCTTGTCGCGAATATGAAAGAATTAAAAAAAAAAATTCAGTATTCGGATGTGATTTCGTTTGTACTTTAATGATTTTATTTATTTTAATTTAATCACATTATAATATTGATATAGTTTATGCTTTACGAGATAATTTATCAAAAATGGAGAATGCTATTAATTGAGTCAATACATTTTCAACTTTATTATGGTAATCAAAGATTTTAAATAAAAATATTATTGCTGTTCTGTAAAGACATTTGAATTAATTTAATATATTATATACTTTAAAAAAATCTTGTTTTTGTCGATCCATAGATTATTGAGAAATGTCAAATTCTTTTTATGTTTTTAATTTTGTTTTTTGTTATTCACCAAACATAATTAAAAATAAATGTTTCAACAAGTTTTCATTTTCGACTAGGCTTGTGGATGCGGACATAGAGCACGCCTCACCTAACCTTCAAAGACCGAATCATGGGATCTACAGACATTTTCACTAAGTTGTGAACGATTATCTTACCGTTTATTTTATTTCGTAATGTTCTCATTCCTAACTAAGTGCGAATGTTGTTGAACAACACATCTTAAAAAAATCAACTGAAACTTTTGGAGTCCAGAGCAGCTAATGACAACTGACAATTAATCGGCGACATTTAACTTACTCTGACGAAGAAATGCACTGGCGTGTCTTTATTTCAACATTTGATTTATTTTTTCTTGAATTGTGTACAGATTTTTATGAATGCTTTTTATCTGCAAATAACGATAGATAATAAGAGGGTTATACAAAATGAGTTTCATAACAAATTTCGTCCATCAGACGGAGCGTGAACAACTGCACATCTCAAAAGATAACTAAGGAACAATACCACATTTCAACATATAACAAAGAAACAATAGCACATCTCGACAATTTATAAAGGAACAGTTGCACATATCTACAGATAATTAGAGAACGACTGCACATCTATATAGATACATTATTATATTGATACAGTTTATGCTTTATGACATCATTTATCTAAAGTGGGGAATGCTATTTATTGAGTCAATACATTTCTAACCTTATTATGGTAATCAAAGATATAAAATGAGAATAATATTGCTGTTCAGTAAAGAAATTTGAATTATTTTAATACAATATACGAGTATACTTGAAAATAATCTTGTTTTAGTCAATCCATAGATTGTTGAGAAATGTCAAATTCTTTTAATTTGTTATTCAAAAAACATAATTAAAAATGAATATCTTCATTCGTATATCTCAGCGGGTCCTCTGAGTTGATGAAATATTTCCTCAGGTTGATGCGGTCGCTCACCCGAGGTCCCCGATGTAAGCCTTCTTAATCCACTCCATAATAATTTTTACTTGTTTAAAAAAATCTTCTACATTCATCTCTCCTCATCAACGCTCTTCTCAAGCTTTCAGTGTCACTGCTGACTTGCAGTTCTTCTTCTTGTTCTGTACATGTCATCCACACACTGTGTCTTTCTCAACCGGTTCTCATTAAACACTTGTCATTGTTCACCATATGTACAATACAACTACAACTTCAAACTGCTGCTCCATGCATTCACACATATTTATGAACATTTTAATTTCATTTTTTATTGTCCAGCATCAAACCAAAATATGTGAACTGCACTACAGAGTGAAAATATCATTCAACTGCACATGTCTTAACTCTCGGCGTAACTAATGGCTACTGACAATTATAACGAAACTTTGCACAATAAAACCACACAGTCGAATGTTTTTTTAATCTTTTCTATCATCTGTTGCAGTACCTGTTCCGAGTGTTCCTTTTTCTTTTAGCCCATTTCTATTTAACATGTCACTGTCCTATTTTCAATAGAACATTTATTGGAAAAAGAAAGGTTTCTATAACAAAACACTTGATTTTTAAATTATTTTCATTTTTTTTTGTAAAAATAGCATATAAGGAATCAGAACAAACTATTATTTCACCGCACAATAGAATTCTATGTTTTCAGGGACAAGAAAAAAGAAAGAAAGATATGAAATCGAAGTCGGCAAATCATGTTACAAGAATTCGTTCTCTTGATATTTTCATTGAGTTTTGGTCACGATATATTAACGTTTATTTGATTACGTATATATCGTAATCAACTAAATACGAATATCACTCAATTGCATATCCCTTAATCAAAATGGATATGGAACCCCTCTTATCCAGACCAACAAAGGAAATCTGACCATAACTACGCTCCAGCAAGGAGTGTGTCAAGGTGCTCTTAAATGATCAAAGAACATGTCCTCATGTTTAATCAGGATGTCTTTGTAGATTTTTGACCAAAAAGAAAAAATTTAATGCTATATGATGTTTTTTCCATTATTTGTTCCTTTATAATACTCGTATAACCATTTTATATATCACTTATATTTCGAAATGTCTATATGTGTAAATATATCCTCCGGAGGTTCGTCTGTCCGACGAATACGGGTTTAGCGATCCCGAGGTCTCCGAGCTGGTCACTATCACTCCATGTCCTTTCCGATAGTGATTCTCCTCACCCTACTCCCATCGTTGTCTATTTAAAGAAAGTTCTCTCTTTTTATGCTTTCCCTTTCCTTTATAAACTTCCAGCAGAATATAATATCAACACGCATGTATAGTGGTTTAGCGGAATGCTTTACTGGTACATCGTGATGATTATGATTGTTTTGTATTTAAAATAAAGTACGTCGATTAGGAATGCGGATAGTGAGAGTGAACAATCAATGAATAGTAAACAGCAATGAATGGTCAAGTGAATAATAATCTTTATTTATCGATAAGTAGGTATTTATAGATGTGCGTGAATGCGCCCGCAATATATACTTTATCTCACTCCTGCGCGTGCAGAGGTGTTTGCGGACGTTGCGAATAATATAGTGGGTAGGTAATTTGTTGACGAAAACGGTGAGACAACGCGATGCGTTCTCTTTCTACTGTGGAATGTAACGTAAATAGTATTTGCGGGTAAACAATATTAATGTTCTGGTATGCGACCTTTGGACATGTCCGAAGGTTGGTTCGTCGGTCGTTGACCGTGCGTGTTGACAATATTTAGGGACGACAGTATTCCCTACAGTGGTATAAGGGGACGCCATAAAGCTCCCTACCCACAAACCCACAATACAACCAATATATTATAGAATAACTCCCTTTGGAAACGTCCGAGATAGAGATATAGCCGGAGTTTTGGATTGTATTGGAGGATTTTTAACGACTTATTTGACTTGAATATTGCAACTTTTAATGCTCGAACATTATCAAGTTCATATAACTGAAACTTCAAAATAACTAAACCGCATCAATTGGGATATCGTAGGGCTAGGTTTAATCAGAAAAAAGGAGAGCTAATGAAAGATTTAAAAGATAGACAGCTTCTGTGTTTTGGAGATACAGAACCTGGAATAACATCATTAAATTTAAAAGCTCATCTGAAAGAGTAGTTTGGTATTGTTGATTAATTTAGTAAGTTTAAATTTATCAACAATACCACATGCAAACATTTCAGTCATATTCCCCCTTAGAAAGTTATTCTGATTAATTTATTGAAATACAAAATGCGTATGACACGGACACATACAGTATAACTTAAACTAATACTCATAGTTAGAGATTTCAATAAAAAAATAGATAGTGACTACAAAGATGACGAAACAATAAAACAATTGGTTTATGCATCCGTGATGAAAGAGGAAACAGGCTTATAGAATTCGCCCAAAGCAATTCACTTTGTGCTATGAACTTATAATCAAAAAGTTAAACTAAAGATTTGACTATCTGTACACGGTGAATGTCGATTATCTAAAGTCTTACATTTCAAAGGCCAACACAAATGAAATTGCTGCAAAATGATGCAAAAAAATAATGTGTTATACTTCTTATCAACAAATTTAAATGATAATAATAAATTGATTGATTGTTGGCGTTCTAATCTACGTAATCTGTATAAATATTTTGGCATTTCGTTGCTGGTATACTCGTTTAGCTTCCACAAATCTAGTACTGGTACTGATCCATGGGGTAAACCATTGTCGGGACGCAACTACTTCCAACTGCACACGGAAATATCTGGAGTGGAGCATGATCTCCGTGCTTTTGGAAGTGAATAGTTCATATCTACGTATTCAGCCGTAAGGTTTTCTTTTCAATATATACTACTGTTGTTCAATCAAATACTACTGTTGCTGAGTATTATGCTTCCATTACTTGATGCCCACGAGGAGGTTCCGTATAAAATGGAGAGATTTATAGTTTTTCAGGTTTAAACCATACATTCAGTATTTATTAACATTTACACTTTTGATTACACACATTGAATTTTATGGTGACCATTAAAATAAGTTTTATTTAAAATATGCATATATTTCATACTGTTTGATTCATCGACACAAAGTTAAATGCGCTGACCAAAGTCAACTTCATAATTTGGACATGTCAAATCATATTCTATTTTAGCAAACACCGTTTTGAATTATGACATATGCGTTATTAAGACCAATTGTTTTAACAATTGTGAACTAGAAAGATTCAACGACTTAACTGTATAAAGACGTTTGAACTTTCACTTCTACTAATACACGGATCCAGCAAGGAGTGCACGATGAAAGATGCAATAAATTATAACAATTTCTGAATGCAACATTGAATTAAATTATTTTTAACAGACGATTCTAATTTAAAGCCTCTTACTTAATAAGCAAATTTATCAATGCGCCGTTCACTAGCCTTGGATTTGCATGTGCTTGTCTAAAAGTGTATAAAGAAATTTAAAAATGTTAACGCGTCATAAATCCCTAGCATAGAAAAATATTGCATAAATTGGGTGTTGTTTGTAAATGAATACGGGGTACTGCGTTATTATACGTTGAAAGCAGAATTGTGTAAGTGTGAACGGTGTGTTAAAGGAAAAACAATTCATCTATCTTTGGATTGTGTGTAAGTTGCCTCGATTTGGCCATCACCAGACAGGATGTTCTAACAGTTTTGAAAGAGTTTAAAAACCATTAAACCGTAGGATGGGACCAAATTTGGCTGATGTACCTTAAACACTTTCAAATGATATTATTGACTTCCTCAAGGTGTGATTTAACAAGATATGGGAAGAGTACGGATACCATGGACGGATATGGACAGCAACACGATGGTTCTTCAAAGAGCCAAAGTTGATAGAGAGTTGCTGACTAATATTAAAATCCGAAAGGTGTCCTACTAGGGTCATGTACTTAGAAGAGCAAAGTACAAATTACTGCACCTTATCATCCAAGGCCAAATAGAGGGTCGAAGAGGTGTTGGCCGGAGGCAAATCTTCTGACTCCACAATATACGCAATTGAACTGGTAAAAGAAGCGTCGGGAAACGTTTTTAGACTGCTGGGGACAAATATACTTACTCTCAGGTGATATTCAACGTAAGAGGGACCTGACATGACACTGGGAAGAAGAAAATGGGAAGAGCCTGATCGTTTCCTACCAGCACTGTGGTCTAACAGGGATGTGTCCTGGTCCAAATCGCAAAGCATCTTTATGGACAAGAAAATAGAAAGAAAGATCTCAAATGTGAATCTACCAACTGTGTTCGAAGTATTCATCGACCTGACATTTTTATTTAGTTGATCATGGGCGTTTTATGTTAAATGTATTTCGTCAAACTCTCATAATTTACTAAGTGCGAATGCCATTCAATTCTACATCTCCGAATCAAAATGCATATGAAACTTTTTGCGTCTACATCAGACAAAAATGAAAATTGATAATAATCACGCTCCAGCAAAGATAAATAAAAGTTTCTGTCAGGTGGTCGATGAACATATTGTCAAGTTAAATTGGAAATATTGAAGATGCAGTCCGTGGACACAAAATAAGTTTTATTGTGTTAATATTTTGCATTCTTCGGTAACACAGACCTAAAAATAATTTGTAGGATTGGCAAGAAAAAGTATTTTCAGTAGAAAATCTAAGGGTGATATGAGAATTGAATTCCATTTTCTCGTATCGTGTAAGTATTTTTAACCGTCCAAAGTCAACCTCTTCTGCATGTTGTGTACCGGTTGACAACTGAATAAGCTCTGGCAACCAAATATCGGCGGTACATTCAATGCTGGAATTAAACATCTTTCCACATAAGAGGAGAAAAGAATGTCTCTTTCCAGGGTAAAATCTTGGAAAAACTCGTCAGTAATTGGCTCATTTCTCACTTTGAAAAGAACTGCCCACTTATTCCTTCACAATTTCGATTAGGAAGAGGAGACTCTTGTGAGGATGCTACTTGCCACCTTCAACGGTACGTGGCGGACTCGAGAGAGAAATATGTGTTCTTGATTACTCTCGATATCTCAGGCGCCTTCGATAATGCCTGTTGGCCTAATATATTAAATTAATTAAAGCTCTTTATAACATAGAACATTTTAAAATTTATTCAGGATGACTACTTCATAAAACGCAGGATGAGAATTGACTTCGGTTGTGATTTTTGAGATAAGGAGGTCGACATCGGGTGCCCGTAGGACGGAATATTGGATTTTTTGCTCTGGATCGTTATCATTGACGATCTTTTAAAAACATTTCTGAGCCCAGGTTGTATGATTTAAGCCTAAGTGGGCAGTGGCCTTGTTCTGATCAGAGCCTCGATCGAGAGCCTCTCAGCGTTCTGTTTTGCCGGAATCGGAGAATGGGGGTCCAGAAATAGGCTTAACTTCGCTCCACATAAAACCTGCAGTATACTGTTGAAGTTATCTTTCGCATGCGCTCCTACAATTTCCTTTCCAGGAACAAACATGCGTGTCGTGCGGGAGGTAAAGAATCGGATATCTAATTGACCGTAGCCTGGGTATGTTACACCAAATAAGATCTTCCCTGCTGAGTGCAAGAAGGACTTTTCAAGCTGTTTTGCCATAGGCGAAGCAAATTTAATCCTAATGTTTCATAATACCAGGCTCTACGAGAGTGCAGTGTTCTTGGGAATTGTTTTATATGCAGCCAGGTGCTGGACACAGGTACCAGGAGGATGCTGACTGGTCGTTAACGGTGGGCGCCGTTGGCTATCGCCACCGTTTTATAGGACATGCTCGGCGGAAGCACTCTCGGTCTTAACGGCGTTAGCTCTGTTGGATTTGGGTTTATCTTTCTAAGTAAGAATCAGCCCGCGAGTATAGGTGAAAGTGAGTATACGTGAAAGGTGAGTATACGTGAAAGGTGAGTATACGTGAAAGAACATAAAGAAGATTTTTTTCAAAATCGTTCCTTGGAAAATGTCATTTCGGAAGAAATTATTTTTATATTGGGTGTAAGTAACTGAACCACCATCTCAGCAGCCCATAAGCATTATGGACCTGCGCGTGGTGCACCTGTTTCCCACTAACAGGGCTCCGGTGACCGTGTATCGGCGGTATATCCGATGGTGGAATTCGACGTCTTTCCACAAAGGAGAAGGAAATGTCTCCTTTCAGGGCGGTCACGCTCTGTAGATGGCCTTATGGTATCAGTTCTTCTGTGCCATAGGGTGACCAGATTAGTGCTGCAGCTCTAGTTGTATCGGCAGCTTGTCCGGTCTTAATCAAATAATTATACGCTGCCAGCAAATCAAAGATGAATTATTTGGATAAGAATGAATTGTCATTTATAGGGTCCAATACCCGACCATTCAAAATCAAAACAACACTTGGGAATTTGAAACACAACAACACACTTTTATACCTCTGCTCACCCGGAAACAAAATAGGCCTTTATTAACAAAGAATATCAGCACGTGAATTTGGACAAAGTTGCTCTCAGCAAGATTCGCCTTCTTGGTGAGGGTAACATTGAAGAAAACAATTACATATTTTTGTGGAAGGAATACCCTACAAATTGCCAATAAAATGCATGATGCATGGAATATCGACAAAATCCCAGGGATATTTCTGAGATTTCAGGGATTTTTCGCTATCATTTTTCAGATAATGTTTCCGTTCATTGCATTTATCCCTTTGATCCTACCCTGGACGTAGTTGGGTGGTGAAATAAAAGGGTCGCTATATGTCTTGCTTGAAAATGTTCCGAAAGAGAATTCCTGGATATAAACGTATTGTTCTACTTTGCGATTTCAATGCGAGAGTGGGTAAAGCTCCAATAACTATTTATCTTGTCGACATCTCAATATCTCGTCGTGAATAACCTCGACAAGTTCATTACTTAGGAGGAAGTTTAAACAGCTTTGAAAGAGTTGAACTACATAAAACCGCAGGATGTGACCAAATGCCGGCTGAAGTAAGGCATTCGAGAGATTTGATTTTTTGCTATTTTTTTGAGTAAATTTTGTGACGAATGTGTTTCACTTTTCATCAATGAATTCCTTTGAAATTTTCACTTAGTTGGTCATGGTATATTTATGTGCATTTTATTTCGTATCTAAATCATGGCTAACGAAGTGCGAATTTTATTCAAATGCACATGTGAAGATTTTGGTGTCTGGAGTATCAAGTGACATCTGACATTTCCATTACGTTGCCCATGAATCTTATTTCGTGATTTTGATTTCGACAGGACTTCATGTGTAACTAATTGCGAACGTTATTCAACAGCACGACTCTTATTTAATACACGAGAAGATTTCGGAGTCCAGAGCAGCCCATGATAACTGAGAATAAATACACGCAATACTCCGGACACCTGGGTATCAAATACTACGCGCCGTAGCCGGGAAAAATGCACTTGTGTATCTTTGTTTCAACAAAGAGTTTACGAAGCTCGCACGAGTTGCCAGACAAATAATTAGGGGCACTATATGTTTGTCAAAGGGTGACATCGTAAAATTGGAAAAGTGCAATGATCGTTCCAGGATTTTATATAAAAAATAAGGGTGCAACACTTTCAAGACAGTAAACCCTCAGAAATAATTGTGCAAAGCCATTGTCGAACTGTATCATTCTTGAGACCAGCCATATTGAGTTTCCTGGTATTGGACCGGATCATACGCCTTGATTGCTGAACTTGATAGCTAAGGTCACATCCGTGACTACCATTCTGTGATCAGCCCAACAGTCAGCACCTCGCCTTACTCTTGTCACACTGATATCTCCGCGGTCGCACTGCCGAGTTATCACAAAATTGACCAAGCGCCAATATTTGAAACGTGAATGCTGCCGAGTGGTTTTGAACTTGTATTTTAATTGGAATAGAGTATTTGTAATCATGAGTTCATGCTCAGTCATTTTGTGAGCAGCAAAACTCCTTTGGAGTTGGCCTTTTCAGCACCATGTATACCAAGTACCCCCCTCCGAATTCCGTCGTTGGTGCCAACACGCGCATTAAAGTCACCCAGTATTATTAATTTTCCTAATTGATGATTAAACTTGATCCAGATCAGAGTAGAAATTATTTTTCTCAGCATCTCGTGCAATCAGGGTTGGAGCTTATGCGCTGAGCAAAACCAGGTTTCTGACTTTGAATAACGGTATTGTCAGGGTTATAAGACGTTCAGAAAGACCCATGGGTAGTTGGGTAAGTTTCCGAGCCATTCTGGTTTTTACCGCAAAGCCAACTCCATGGATACGTGGTTCCTATAGGTGTTTACTCTTCCAAAAGAAAGTGTACTCACTATCTGTTTCCACAATTTGCCCCTCTCCAGCAAAGCGAGTTTCCGACAATGCAGCAATGTCGATATTGTATCTCGCCAGCTCATTCGCAACGAGAGCGGTTTTGCGCTCAGGTCGGTCATTTGCTTCGCGGTCCATCAGTCAAATAATTTCCATAAAATGGTTCGTTATATTCTCATTTTGGATGTTCGACGAAGTTGTTGTTGTCAAGTCGGTTCTGGTTATAAATCGCGATTCGCAGGATACAGACCTCTAATTTGTACTTTGCTATCAATTGCCTTGTTTTTATTTTCTCAGATAACCAGACGTCGAGTTCGTCCTAAATATCTGTTCCTTACTTCGTTGTCGAGATCATTGTCGACGGAAATATTGATACTTAAGTATTTAAATTGGATCACTCGATCCACAGATTTATTATCTATAACTGCTTTCCGCTTTCTTGGCTGTTTTGATGGTGTAAAAGTCTTCTCGAAAACTTTCGTAACTCCGCCAATGCCGGTCCCAAGCCCGGATACAAAAGGAGGAGGGTTTTTAGGTAAGGTCAGTTACCTACCTAAAAAAATAAGATTAAATTTTCTCCTAGATTAGAGAAAAACTGATATGGAAACAAAAAAAGGTTATTGAGGTTTGGTGTAAGAGGCGAAAGAGCATGAGGTTAAGGTACATCTTTCCATACTTGTGTAAAAAGAATTTTAAAAATCTTACACAAAGGTCTTAACTACACAATTTAATGTACTCTTATGGTTTCTTGGCCACTGCATGTGTTTATCAAGGCAGTTAGACACAGAAATAAAACGACAATAACTTTGTTATTAGTTTTATCAAACACTGTTTATTCCACTTTTTGTAACGGTTTAACCCTACCAATTTCAAGGCTTTCACCTCATCATCAGGGGAGCACAAAAAATACTTGTTTGCTGAGTGTATTCTTAGGGAGTCCACGGTGTCCAGATGCTCGATGTTACCCATCCTTAACCGTTCTCAATTCCGCTTTCTACTCATGAAGTCCTCATCACACACTGTTGAGTGCAGGCACTGTAACTCAGACATATATGTTAGTAAATGACTCTATGTGCCGGTAATTGTGACAGTAAACCAAGTCATATATTTTATGTATTGAGATATTTAGACCTTTCCGTTTGAGTGTAATGAAAAATATTTTTCTGTTATGTAACTCAATATTTTCTACTAACTGCCATAATGGTAACCTTTTGTGATATGAATTTCCCGTTAAAACATGTTATTCGATATTTTGCATGACAGTGCATCTAGACAGATAATAAGGAAGTTTTTAGGGAGAAGAAAAAAAATGTACAAAATCTAAGTTGAGAAACTATGTGTCTTGCGTGCGTTCTCCTGAAATTTGCACTACCATAAATTGATATTTATCTATTTACGTGATTTGATTTCCTAGTAATTTAAGGTGTCTTAGTGCGAATGTCATTCAACTGCATCATCTCGGAATGTTATTGCATATGGAACTTTCGGCGTCCAGAGCAGCTGATGAAAAGTGACATTTTTATAGTGCTTGTTTTGAAAGTTGTATCATTTATTCCAATTAGAAGTTTCATTTCAAACTCAGTGCGAATGTCACAAGAAGACACATCTCGTATAAATATGAATTTGAAACATTTGGAACCCAAAACAGTTAATGACAACTGACAATAAATACAATTCTCAAAATGAAAACTGAAAATGATAACGCTTCGGCAAAGGATGTGTCGACGTGCCTCTTATGTTAGGTGATGGAAGGACACGGTGTCATGTTTCATTGGAAGTTTGAGTAGTGTATTCACACAAATGAAAAGTTTCATAAGAGGGTGATGTATTTGCATTCGTTGGTTATTTATTACTATTCTCTTTTTACTGTGAGTATAATGTATCTTTAATATTTTAAACGTACTGTACTCGTCTCTCTCTTGTCGCGGATATGAATGAATTAAGTGATTTTTTTTCAGTATTCGGAGGTGATTTCATTTGTACTTCACCAACAGTGTATGTTTCAACCAGTTCTTATCAAACCCTTGTTACTATTCACTATATGTACAACTACAACTTCAAACTGCTGCTCCAAGCATTCATACATGTTTAAGAACATTTTGATTTATTTTTTTATTATCCAGCTGTCAAACCATCCTATTGCATACAGAGTAAAAATATCATTCAACTGCACATGTCTCAACTCTCGGCGTAACTATTGACTACTGACAATTATTACGAAACTTTGTACAATTAAACCACACAATCGAATGTTTTTTATTTTATATCATCTGTTGCAGTACCTGTTCCAAGCGTTTCTTTTTCTTTCAGCCCATTTCCATTTAACATGTCGCTGTCTTGTTTTTGTTTATTTGGTTTCAAACAGGCACGTAAGTTTTTTGGTTGTTTTCCATGTCTTAGTTTTCATTTCAGAAATATATCAGAAATAAGTTTGAACGAATTCAAATAATTGCATTTTGAACATGGCTAGAATGTTTCGACATTTCTTTCCCTTGACATTTTCATTAAACTAGACATGGAACTGTATTCGTTAATTGTTTTTCGATCGTATCGTAACTAATGTGGTGACGATGCTATTCAATTACACATCTTTGAAAATTTCACTATTCAGAGCAACTAATGAAAATTAATTATAATTACGATGAGACCAGAAAATTTTATGCGATTTCTCTATTTCATAGCGTTTGAAAAGTTGAGGGAGGCGTTTAACTGATAGAAACCAAAGGAGTTTTTTTTTTACATGTGATCTTTTGTTTCAAGCCATGATTTGCAGCGTTCTTTGGTCACACCGTGATCACGTTAGAATGTTTCATTTCCGTGACATTTTCATGAAATTGACCAAGAAGAGCCATCGTTAATTTAGTTACGAAGCGTTCATGGTTAATTCAATGAAGGCGCTCAACTACACACCTCATAAACTCTCCTGCATCCAGCAAATTGATATGGAACCCCTTTTATCCAGACCAGCAAATGAAATCTGACAAAAACTACGCTCCAGCAAGGAGTGTGTCAAGGTGCTCCTTAAATGATCAAAGAAAATGTCCTCATGTTAAATCAGGATGTCTATGTAGATTTTTGACCAAAAAGGAAAATTTTTATGCCATATGATGTTTTTTTCATTCCTTGTTTCTTTACAATACTCGTATAACCATTTTATATATCACTTATATTTCGAAATGTGTATATGTGTAAATATATCCTCCGGAGGTTCGTCTGTCCGACGATTACGGGTTTAGCGATCCCGAGGTCTCCGAGCTGGTCACTATCACTCCATGTCCTTTCCGATAGTGATTCTCCTCTTCCGCTCCCGTATATTCAGCACTTGCAGCCCTGTGATGGATAGCGATGGACCAGGACTTATATTTTATTTTATTTCTCCAAATAAACTGATTGTAGGGTCTTCATCCTATATGTATTCCTCATCAAAACCTTTAAAATTTGAATGAAGTCATTACGAAATAAAAATATTGATCAATATCAACAGAAATAATTATTTTGTATTAAATTGACCGGCGTGCGCGTGTGTGTATTGGATAACGTCAGTGTGTGTGCTAAGTAGCGTCGGTGTGTTGCTTTGGGTCAATCAATCAGTTCTTCTGTGCCATAGGGTGACCAGATTTGTGCTGCAGCTCTAGTTGTATCGGCAGCTTGTCCGGTCTGAATCAAATAATTATACGCTGCCAGCAAATCAAAGATGAATCATTTGGATAAGAATGATTTGTCATTTAGACGGTTCGATACCCGACCATTCAAAATCAAAACAACACTTGGGAATTTGAAACACAACAACACACTTTTATACCTCTGCTCACCCGGAAACAAAATGGGGATTTATTGACAAGGAATAACAAGACTTGCCTTCTTGGTGAGGGTAACATTGAAGAGAACAATTACATATTTTTGTGTAAGGAATACCCTGCAAATGCCAATAAAATGCATGATGCATGAAATATCGACCAAATCCCAGGGGTATTTCTGAGATTTTAGGGATTCTACGCTACCATTTTTCAAATAATGTTTCCGTTCATGGTATTTAACCCTATGATCCCACCCTGGACGTAGTTGGTGAAATAAAAGGATCGTTATATTTCTTACTTGAAAATGTTCTGAAAGAGAATTCCTGGATATGGTGATTTCAATATGAGAGTGGATAAAGTTCCAATATATAGGAACTTAATCTGGTCAACATCTCAATATCTCGTCGTGAATAACGTCGACAAGTCCATTACTTAGGAGGTATTTTAAACAGCTTCGAAAGAGTTGCATAAAAATAAAACCGCAGGATGTGACCAAATGCCGGCTGAAGTACTGAAAACACTTTCAAATGAAATAATTCACCATCTCAAAGTGTGTTTTAATAAGATATGCGAAGAGTTGGACCGTTCCTTACCAACACTGGGGTCCGGTCATATTATCATAAACGACTAAGTGCGAATGTCATTCAGCTACAAATCTTAGAATAAAATGCATATAAAACTCTTGGATAAGAAGTAATGGAAAGATGGATCATTTGGATAAGAATGAACGGTATTTCATAGGATCCAACACAAGAACACACTTTAATACCTCTGCTCAGCCGGAAAGAAGAATGGTCTTTATTGACAGGGAACATGAATTTGGACATAGGACACAAAAAGATTCGCCTTTTTGGTGAGGGTAGCGAGAATTGAGAACAATTACATATTTTTGTGGAATAATATGTTACTTGATTGGCGTTCCGAGAAACTTGTATGAATTGTTAATAATAACGCCTCAGCAACAGGCATACGAGTATCAATGTCAGATATTTGAGAGATTTGTTTTCAACCATTATTTTGAGTAAATGTTGTGACGTGTGTATCACTTTTCATCAATGAATTCCTTTAAAATTTTCACTTAGTTGGTCATGGTATATTTATGTGCATTTTTTTTGTAATTCTATCATGCACAACTAAGTGCGAATTTCATTCAAATGCACATCTCGTGTAAAATGCATGTGAAGATTTTGGAGTCCAGAGTATCAACTAACATCTGACATTTCCATTACGTTGCCCATGAATCTTATTTCGTGATTTTGATTTCGACCAAGGCTCATGGCCAACTAATTGCGAATGTTATTCAACAGCACAACTCGTATTTAATACACGAGAAGTTTTCGGAGTCCAGAGCAGCTCATGATAACTTCGAATGAATACACGCAATACTCCGGACACATGTGTATCATATACTATGCGCCATATCCCGTAAAAATGCACTTGTGTATCATTGTTTCAACAAAGAGTTTGGGAAGCTTGCAGAAGTTGCCAGACAGATAATTAGCACTTAAGTATTTTAATTGCATCATTCGATCAACAGATTTACTATCGATAACTGCTTTGCGCCTCCTTGGCTGTTTTGATGTTGTTAAAGTCTTCTCGAAAACTTCCGTAACTCCGCCAATGCCGGTCCCAAGCCCGGATACAAAAGGAGGAGGGTTTTCGGGTAAGGTCAGCTACCTACTTGATAGAACATTTTCTCTGAGATTAGACAATTGAAAATCTAACCATAAAACAAATGAATTAAAAAATATATCTCATAAACATGTTATGTTTAAATATTAATAACGAAAAGTTGTTCTTGTTTTAAAAATGAATTATTCGTTTGACCCATGATAACTGCATTATTTAATGTACTCTTTTGGTTTCTTGGCCACTGCATGTGTTTATAAACGACAATATAAATACACGGAAATAAAACGACAGTAACTTTGTTATTTGTTTTACCAAATACTGTTTACCCCACTTTTTGTAACGGTTTAACCCAACCGGTTTCAAGGCTTTCACCTCATCATCAGGGTAGTACAAAAAATACTTGTTTGCTGAGTGCATTCTTAGGGAATCCACGGTGCCAATGTGCCCGATGCTTCCCATCCTTATCCATTCACAATTCCATTTTCTTCTCAACAAGTCCTCATTATACACTGTATAGTGTCTTTAAGGAGTCCACGGTTCCAAGGTGCCCGATGCTACCTATCCTTAACCGTTATCAATTGCGTTTTCTTAACAAGTCCTCATCCCACACTGTGGAGTGTATCTTTAGGGAGTCCACGGTGCCAAGGTGTCCGATGCTACCCTTCCGTAACCATCCTCAATTCCGCTTTCTTCTCAACAAGTCTTCATCATAAACTGTAGAGTGTATCGTTAGAGAGACCACGGTGTCAAGATGCTCGATATTACCCATCCTTAACCGTCCACAAATCGAGTTTTTTCTTAACAAGTCCTCATCATACACCGCTGAGTGCATCTTTAGGGAGTCCACGGACTGACTGACCAAAATCTCCGATGCTTTCCTCCCTTATCCGCTTCTTACTCGAATTTTTTCTTACTCATATTTCCTTCGACTCTTCATCACAAACTATCGAATGTTTCTTTAGGAAAACCACTGAGGCTGGTGGATGCAGGCACTGCGCACAATAAATCCCTAAAGCTTGTCATCATTATGCACTCCTATATTTCCAGAGCGATGGCCCCCTTAATGATCGAAGGAACGAATATATGCAGTATTTGGATGGTTGAAATGTTTTTAAAGGTTCCAAACTATCAACGAATTATGTAATCTTAGATTGTCACAAACAGAAAAGTAAAAGATACGAAATGTATGTTTTCAACCGTCTTCTAACTATGTACTTTCTTGACATTTTCATTAAGTAGTTGACGGTTAGCTTACGTTTATTTGATTTCGTAAGTCGAAACTGATATTGTTAAAACGGCTTTTTTTCTGAATCAGCACATCCAGCGATTTTGTTCTATATCATAAATAAGTCGTTACATTTTCTTTCGAGACATTATTTCTGGCCTCTTTTCTTTATGAGATCTTTTTCCCTCCAGTCTTTATTTAAATTATTGTATTTTTTTATGAATGACAATCAATATTTAACGAACTAATTATTATTGAATAAAGAATCTTATATGATAAGACGAAACAAGATGAATACATTTTATCACAGTGTCGCACCTAACCTTCAAAGACCGATTCATGGGATCTTCAGACATTTTCACTAAGTTGAGCATGATTGCCTTACCGTTTATTTAATTTTGGAACACGTTCATTTACAACTAAGTGCGAATGTTGAACAACACGTCTATAAAAATCACATGAAACTTTTAGAGTCCAGAGCAGCTAATGATAACTGACAATTAATCGGCGACTTTCAACATACCCCGACGGGGAAATGCACTGGCGTGTTTTATTTAAAAATAGCATTTATTTTATTTTGAATTATATACGGTTTTTTATGAACGCTATTTAACTGCAAATTAAGGCAGATAATAAGGAGGGGGGCTATATTACATCAGTTTCATAACGATGTTCGTCCATTAGCCGGAGAGTGAACAACTGCACATCTCAGCAGATAACTAAGGAACAATAGTACATCTCAACAGATTATAAAAGAACAATAGCACATGTCGACAGTTAATAAGGGAACAACTGCACATCTCTACAGCTGTTGCACTTTGAAAGATAATAAATAAAACCACATGAAATGATATTGAAATTAATGTTTGTCGATTAGATGGAGCGTGAGCAAGTAGGTAGACCATTGCTGCAAATGCCTGTAGAAAGCATACAAAAAAAACCCGTTGCGTTATTTACATGTGAGCATAGAACTAACAGTATATGGGAGTGAACGAATGATGCAATCAAAATGACAAATTTATAAACAGCCGTTTAGAAAGAAAACTCTCCTCAACGGCGCTGTAACTCAGACATATAGTAAGTGACTATATGTGCCAGTAATTGTGACAGTTGACCAAGTCATATATTTTTTGTATTGAGATATTTAGATCTATAAAAAATCACATGAATATTTTGGAGTCCGGAGCAGCTTATGACAACTGACAATTAATCGGCGACTTTCAACATATTCCGACAAGGAAATGCACTGGCGTGTCTTTATTTCAACATAACATTTATTTTATTTTGAATCGTGTTCGGTTTTTTAATGGATGTTATTTAATTGGAAATTACGACAGATAATAAGGAGCCTATATTAAACGAGTTTCAAAACGACTTTCGTCCATTAGACGAATCTACAGAAATTTTCACTAAGTTGTGCATGATTGTCGTATCGATTATTTCATTTCGGTTCCCAGTCATGAATAACTGAGTGCGAACGTCGTTGAACAACACGTCTCCTACGAGTGTATACATGAATATGAAAGTTTTGGAATCCAGAGCAGCTAATGACAATTGATAACGACCTTTTGATTGCATCATTCGTTCACTCCCATATACGTTTAGTTGTGTCGAGATGTGCAGTGGTTCACGAACATCCATAGTCGAAATAAAATAAACAAAATTGTAAAATTAATGTTTTTTTTGAAATAAAGACACGCCAGTACACTTGAATTTAAATTCACCGTATACACAATCTCAACCCTATAATATAATTTATCATCGAAATCGTTTCCAACAACTGTTCATCAAAAACTTTCGCATACTCTCAGGGGTCCACTATGGAGGTTTGCGATATTAACCATCCCAATGTATTCCTAATTCAACTTTGTGTATAGGAAATCTCTTCTGAATTAATATGTTATACCTTTTTTATCATCATATCTTCCCCTTAACTTTTCAGCCTCACTACTGCCTTGCAGTTTTTCTTATTCTTCGGCGTTCTCCCTTGCCCATAGTGCCTTTTCCATCACATTTACAAAGCTCTTATATTGTACAACTAAAACAGTTTTAGAAGAATCAAAACTTCGATAAGTAAATAATTTATACATTGAAGTTGAAATCAGAAATTAAAATTTATGATGGATTGAGAATCGCGACTTTGATATTTAATTTTATAAAGGATCTTTCAATAGCGGTTTTATTTATTTAATTTTTTTTAATTCTTGAATAGAGCACACAATTTGCTTTGATTTCAAAAAACTTTTTATTGGTCATTAAATCATAATGTATGACATTACTTCATAAAACGCAAGGTGAGGTTTGACTTCGGTTCTGATTTTTTAGATAGGGAGGTCGACATCGGGTGCCCGCAGGGTGGAATATTGGATCCTTTGCTCTGAATCGTTCTCATTGACGATCTTTTAAAAATCTTTCTGCGCCCAGATTGTATGATTCAAGCCTACGTGGACAGTGTTCTAGTTCTGATCATAGCCTCGATCGAGAGCCTCTCAGTGGTCTGTTTTGTCGGAATTGAAGAGTGGGGGTCTAGAAATAGACTTAACTTGCTCCATTTAAAACCTGCAGTATGCTGTTGAAGGTGTCTCTTGCACGCACTCCTACAATTTCCTTTACAGGAACAAACATTCGTGTCGTGCGGGAGGTAACAAATCAGATTGGCAATCGACCGTGGCCTAGGTATGTTACACCATATGAAATCGTCCCTGCTGAGTGCAAGAAGGATATTTCAAGCTGTTTTGCGCTTTGCGAAGCCCATATGGGGCCTACCGTTCCATATAACCAGACTCTATGATAGTGCAGTATTCTTAGGAATTGTTTCATACGCATCCAGGTGCTGACGAAATAGAAGTTGTCTCAGATACCAGGAGGATGCTGATTAGTGGTCAACTGTGGGTGCCGTTGGTTATCGCCAAGGTATATAGGGCATGCTCGGCGGAAGCACTCTCGGTCCTAACAGGGCGAGCTCCGTTTTACTTGGAGTCCTTCGAAGTAAGAATCAGCCCGCGAGTATAGGCGACGTCCGTCTACACCCCTTGCCAGTGGGATGCACCTGTTTCCCACTAACAGGGCTCCGATGACCGTGTATCGGCGGTATATCCGATTGTGGAATCCAAAGTCTTTCCACAAAGGAGAAGGAAATGTCTCCTTCCAGGGTAATCACGCTCTGTAGATGGCCTTATGGTATCAGTTCTTCTGTGTCATCGGGTGACCAGATTATTACTGCAGTTCAAGTTGTATCGGTGGCTTGTCCGGTCTTAATTAAATAATTTTACGCTGCCAGCAAATCAAAGATGAATTGTAATTTATTTTTAACAAACACTGTTTATTCCACTTTTTTGTGACGGTATAACTTTACCGGTTTCAAGGCTTTTCAACGGTTGGAGGCGGGAGGGGGGGGGGTGAGGAAGGCTAGGGATAATTTCGGCCAAGAGTGGGGAGATTTTGGGGAAATAACTGTTCAACAGATGCTCCGATCGGAATACTGACTTAGAAATTTCTAGGGCCTCTAATCTGTCCAATTTATTTCCGTTGCGGCTAATATGCAAGAATTTGGCATCATCGATAGAAAAAGTATGATTCTTTCAAAAAAAATATATATATCAAATGAAATAACCAAAAATATTCCAAGTCACATACAGCCAGCTTTTTACACTAACTTTAATCTCCGGAAACTCTTATTTAATGGGAAAGGCAAAAATGGAATACTTAGCAACGGTGGTGTGTATAAACTTTTATGTGCTGACTGTGATAATTTCTATATAGGAAAGACAGGAAGATCTTTTGAAAAGAGATTTCGTGAACACCAATCTGCAAATAACTAATTTATTCTGACAAATCCTCTAATTTATTCTGAAATGGCTAATCATTGTCACCGTGAGAATTTTACGCCTTAACTATAAACAACAAAGATGAATTATTTGGATAAAAATGTAATGTCATTTATAGGGTCCAATACCCGACCATTCAAAAACAAAACAACACTTGGGAATTTGAAACACAACAACACACTTTTATACCTCTGCTCGCCCGGAAACAAAATGGGGCTTTATTGACAAAGAATATCAGCACTTAAATCTGGACAAAGTTGGTCTCAGCAAGACACGCCTTCTTGGCGAGGGTAACATTGTGGAGAACAATTACATATTTTTGTGTACGGAATACCCTACAAATGCCAATAAAATGCATGATGCATGAAATATCGACCAAATCACGGGGGTATTTCTGAGATTTTAGGGATTTTTCGGTACCATTTTTCAGATAATATTTTCGTTCATGTCATTTATCCCTGTGATCCCTTGTGACAGTTGACCAAGTCATATATTTTTTGTATTGAGATATTTAGATGTATAAAAAATTACATGAAACTTTTGGAGTCCGGAGCAGCTTATGAAACTGACAATTAATCGGCGACTTTTAACATATTCCGACAGGGAAATGCACTGGCGTGTCTTTATTTCAACATAACATTTATTTTATTTTGAATCGTGTACAGTTTTTTTATGGATGTTATTTAACTGGAAATTACGACAGATAATAAGGAGCCTATATTTAATGAGTTTCATAACTACGTACCATTAGAGGAATCTACAGACATTTTCACTAAGTTGTGCATGATTGTTTTATCGATTATTTCATTTCGGTAACAATCATGTATTACTGAGTGCGAACGTCGTTGAACAGCACGTCTCCTACGAGTATATACATGAATATGAAAGTTTTGGAATCCAGAGCAGCTAATGAAAATTGATAACGACCTTTTGATTGCATCATTCGTTCACTCCAATATACGTTTAGTTCTGTCGAGATGTGCAGTTGTTCACGAACATCCATAGTCGAAATAAAATAAACAAAATATTGTAAAATTAATGTTTTTTTTAAATGAAGACACGCCAGTGCATTTCCTTGCCTGAGTATATTGGAAGTCGCGTATCAAAATACGTATGACATGGACACATATCACTGAGAAAATAAGAGAAAATAAGAATCTTATAGATGGAAATTTCAATAAAAAAAAGGTAGTGACTACAAAATGACGAAACAATCAAACAATTGGTTTATGCATACATGATGAAAGAGGAAACAGGCTTATAGAATTCACCCAAAGCAAGTCACTTTATATTATGAACTTATTTTCAAAAAGTTAGACTATAGATTTGATTTTATTTACATGATGAATGCCGATTATTTATAATTTACAATTCGAAGGCAAATACAAAATAAGTTGACCACAGGCTGTAAATAAATATTGTATTATTCCAGACTGTACTTGTTCTCAACAAATTTAAATGAGTATACAAGATTAATTGATTTTTAATTGTTGATTGTTGCTGGTGTACTCGTATACCTTCCACAAAGCTAGTACTGGTACTGACCCATGGGGTAAACCATTGTCGGGACGCAACTACTTCCAGCTGCACACGAAAATATCTGTAGTGGAGTATGATCTCCGTGCTTTGAAGCTGGAATGTTGGAAGTGAATATCTTCGTGTTCAGCTTTTAATGGTTTCTGTCCGTTTCAAGTCAAATACTACTTTCCCGTGTGTTATGCTACCATCACTTGATGTCCATGAGGAGATGTTTTATAAGTTGAAGAGGTTATTAGTTTTTCAGGTTTAACCTTTGTCTTCCTGTATTAAAAAAATCCGCGCGTTCCGGTGCTGTGAGAATATTCATTGTCAACCACTTAAATTAATTAAATTTGACGTCAAAAGTGATAATAATTGAAATTTATTTGATGTTAAGTACATGTCTTTGTGTTAAATCAGGATATCTATGTAGATTTTTAACCCAAAAGAAAAATTTTAATGCTATATGATTTTTTTTCCATTCTTTGTTTCTTTATAATATAACCATTTTTTATGATTTTATATATCACTTATATTTCAAAATATGTACTATATATGTGTAAACGTATCCTCCGGAGGTTCGTCTTTCCGACGGATACGGGTTTAGCGATCCCGAGGTCTCCGAGCTGGTCACTATCACTCCATGTCCTTTCCGATAGTGATTCTTATCCCCCCTCTCCTGTTGTTGCCTATTTAACACTGGCCGCCCTGTGATGGATAGCGAGTGACCAAATAGTGAAAAAAAAGAAAGGTTTCTTGAAGAAAACATTTGATTTAAAGACCAACGACTATTTAATCGTACAATAGAAGTTCATATTTTCAAGGGAAAAAAAAGAAAGGAAGATATAAAATCGACGTCAGCAAATCTTCTTGCCAGAATTCGTTCTCCTAATATTTTCATTGAGTTGCCTATTTAACACTTGCCACTTTGTGATGGATAGCGAGTGACCAGGAAGTATATTTTATTTTACTTCTCCAAATATGCTGTTTGCATGGTCTTCATACTTTATATAATCCTCATCCAAACCTCTATGATTTGAATGGTGTCATTACGAAATAAAAACATTGATCAATATCAACAGAAATAATTATTTTGTATAAAATCGACCGGCGTGCGCGTGTGTGTATTGGATAACGTCAGTGGGTGTGTGTTGAGTAGCGTCGGTGTGTGCCACCTGACTCTAAGTACGAATATGATTCAATTGCACGACGAATACGGGTTTAGCGATCCCAAGGTCTCCGAGCTGTAAGATAAGTTAAAGAAAAAAAAGAAGGGAGGTCATAAGGCTCCCTACCTACAAACCTGCAAGACAACAACAACTGAATAACACCCTTTGCAAACCGTCCTAGACAAATATATAGCCAGGGTGATTGGATTGGAGGAAATTTTTATTAGTCACTGAAGTATAATGTATGACATTACTTCATAAAACGGAAGATGAGAGTTGATAATGAAGGGGATTTTTTAGATAGGTAGATTGACATCGGGTGCCCGCAGGGCGGAATATTGGATCCTTTGCTCTGGATCGTTCTCATTGACGATCTTTTAAAAACCTTTCTGCGCCCAGGTTGTATAATTCAAGTCTACGTGGACTGTGGCCTAGTTCTGATCAGACCTCGATCGAGAGCAACTAAGCGGTCTGTTTTGCCGGGATTAGAGAGTGGGGGTCCAGAAATAGGCTTAACTTCGCTCCACATTAAACCTGCAGTATACTGTTGAAGGTATCTCTTGCACGTGCTCCTACAATTTCCATTACAGGAACATTCGTGTCGTGCGGGAGGTAACAAATCGGATTGGCAATCGACCGTGGCCTGGGTATGTTATACCATATAAGATCGTCCCTGCTGAGTGCAAGAAGGCTTTTTCAAGCTGTTTAGCGCTTGGCGAAGCCCATATGGGGCCTACCATTCCATATAACCAGACTCTACGATAGTGCAGTATTCTAAGAAATTGTTTCATATGCATCCAGGTGCTGACCATATAACAGTTGTCTCAGATACCAGGAGGATGCTAAATGGTGGTCAACGGTGGGTGCCGTTGGTTATCGCCAAGGTTTATAGGACATGCTCGGCGGAAGCACTCTCGGTCTTAACAGGGCTAGCTCCGTTTTTATTGAAGTTAGGTTTATCCTTCTTAGTAAGAATCAGCCCGCGAGTATAGGTGACGTTCGTTTACGCTCCTTGCCAGGGGGGTGCACCTGTTCCCACTAACAGAGCTCTGGTGACCGTGTATCGGCGCTATATCCGATGGTGGAATCTAACGTCTTTCCACAAAGCAGAAGGAAATGTCTCCTTCCAGGGTAATCACGCTATGTAGATGGTCTTATGGTATCAGTTCTTCTGTGTCATAGGGTGACCAGATTAGTTCTGCAGCTCTAGTTGTATCGGTGGGTTGTCCGGTCTTAATCAAATAATTTTACGCTGCCAGCAAATCAAAGATGAATTATTTGGATAAAAATGAAATGTCATTTTTTATATATGACATTTCGTTTTTATCATTTTTATACATATTTTTGTGTAAGGAATACCCTGCAAAAGCCAATAAAACAAAAATGGTATTTATTGACAGGGAACATGAATTTGGACATAGGATACAGAAAGACTCGCCTTTTTGGTGAGGGTAGCGAGAATTGAGAATAATTAAATATTTTTGTGGAATAATATGTTACTTGATTGGTATTAAGAGAAACTTATAAGAATTGACAATAACAACGCGTCAGCAACAGGCATACGAGTATCGATGTCAGGTATTCGAGAGATTTGTTTTTAACTATTTTTTGAGTAAATTTTGTGAGGTGTGTACCACTTTTCATCAATGAATTCATTTGGAATTTTCACTTAGTTCGTCATGGTATATTATTCGACTCCTTGTCGAAAAACACCGTGATGCCAAGAAAAACCTTCATATGGTCTTCATCGATCTTGAAAAGGCGTTTGACAGGGTCCCTAGAAGCTTAATTTGGGCAGCACTTAGAGCACCTAGTGTACCAGAAAAGTATGTACTTGCCATCCAGGACATACACGATAACGTGACAACGCATGTGAGGTGCACTTCGGGAACTTCACCAGAATTTCCTGTAATGGTGGGGGTACATCAAGGATTGGTTCTCAGTGCGCTACTGTTCATCTTGGTCATGGACTATTTAACTAACCAGGAAATGAACGGTCTCCTAAAAATCCTACTGTTTGCAGACGATAACGAGTCTTCAGTGAAAAACATGAAGACCTGCAAAAAAGTCTGGAAAGGTGAAAAAGAATCTCGGAGGACAATGGATTGAGACTGAGTAGAAAGAAAACAGAATATATGTACCTACCATTCGAGAACACAAATGCTGTCACTCCCGTAATGCAAATGGATGGAGGAATATTACCGAATTGTGACTCCCTTAAGTATCTTGGGTCACTCATCAATAGCGATGGAGGATGTGCAGCAGAAGTAACACATAAACTTAGTGTGGGATGGATGAAGTTTAGATTGATGACGGGAGTTCTACGTGATCCGAAAATGCCTGCAAACTTATAAGGAAAAGTATACCAAACGATTGTCAGACCCGCACTCCTCTATGGCTCCGAATGCTGGACGATGTATAACTCTTTCTCTAGGTAATTAGAAACTGCTGAAATGTGCATGTTAAGATGGTCAGCTGGTGTGTCCCTAAGAGACAAAATAAAAGGCTCATGCATTCGTGGAGGCCTAGGTGTTACAGATATCAACAGCAAGATGGAGGAGAGGTGATTGAGATGGTATGGGCACGTTGGACGCAGAGCACCCGATCACATTGTGAACCAGGCAATCTCCATGGATTTGCTTCGAATAACAACCAGAGGAAGACCAAAGAATTCATGGGTGGTGCATAAAGATAACCTGATGCAGAGGCACGGCATGGGGGACGTAGTCCGGGACAGAAGATCATACAACCTGAGGACGAGGAGAGCTGACCCCAACAGTCTTCGCAGACAGTGAGTTGGGATGGAGCCAGGGAGAAGATCGTGGTATATTTATGTGCATTTTATGTCGTAATTCCATCATGCACAACTAAGTGCGAATTTCATTCAAATGCACATCTCTTGTAAAATAACATCTTTCATTCCGTTGCATATGAATGTTCTTTCGTGATTTTGATTTCGAAGCACGTTCATGTGTAACTAAGTGCGAATGTTATTCCACAGCACAACTCGTATTTAAAATACGATAAGTTTTCGGAGTCCAGAGAAGCCAATGATAACTGAGGATAAATACACGTAATACTCCGGATACCTGTGTATCATAGTTTCCGAGACATTCTTGATTTTGCCACAAAGCCAACACTTTTTACTCTTCCAAAAGAAAGTGTACTCACTATCTGTTTCCACAATTAGTCCCTCTCCAGCAAAGCGAGTTTCCGACAATGCAACAATGCCGATATTGTATTATATCTCGGCAGCTCATTCGCAACGAGAGCGGTTCTGCGCTCAGGTTGGTCATTTGCTTCGCGGTCCATCAGTCAAATAATTTCCATGAAATGGTTCGTCATATTCTCATTTCAGATGTTCGACGAAGAAGAAGGCTTGTCAAGTGTGTTCTGGTTATAAATCAAGATTTGCAGGATACAGACCCTAAATTTGTACTTCCTATCAATTCACTTGTTTTCATTTTCTCAGATAACCAGAGGTCGAGTTTGTCCTAAATATTTGTTCCTTATTTCGTTGTCGAGATCATTATCTACGGAAATATTGATAAGTATTTTAATTGCATCATTCGATCAACAGATTTACTATCGATAACTGCTTTGCGCCTCCTTGGCTGTTTTGATGTTGTTGAAGTATTCTCGAAAACTTCCGTAACTCCGCCAATGCCGGTCCCAAGCCCGGATACAAAAGGAGGAGGGTTTTCGGGTAAGGTCAGCTACCTATTTGATAGAAAATTTTCTCTGAGATTAGACAAATGAAAATCTAACCATAAAACTAATGAATTAAAAAATATATCTTATTGTATAAACAAGTTATGTTTAAATATTACGAGTAAGAACGAAAAGTTGTTCTCGTTTTATAAATGAATTATTCGTTTGACCCATGATAACTACATTATTTAATGTAATCTTATGGTTTCTTGGCCACTGCATGTGTTTATCAAGGCAGTTAGACACGGCAGTACTTTCATGGCAGTACTTTTTTGCATTTCCATTAAGTAGTTGACGGTTAGCTTACGTTTATTTGATTTCGTAAGTAAAAACTGTGATTGTTAAAACGGCTTTTTTTCTGAATCAGCACATCCAGCGATTTTGTTCTATATCATAAATAAGTCGTTACATTTTCTTTCGAGACATTATTTCTGGCCTCTTTTCTTTATGAGATCTTGTTCCCTCCAGTCTTTTTTTAAATTGTTGTATTTTTTATGAATGACTATCAGTATTTAACGAATTAATTATTATTTAATAAAGAATCTTATTTGAAAAGACGAAACAAGATTAATTCATTTTTTTTCACAGTGTCGCACCTAACCTTCAAAGACCGAATCATGGGATCTACAGACATTTTCACTAAGTTGTGAACGATTGTCTTACCGTTTATTTTATTTCGTAAAATCTTCATCCACAACTAAGTGCGAATGTTGTTGAACAACACATCTATAAAAATTCACATGAAACTTTTGGAGTCCAGAGCAGCTAATGACAACTGACAATAAATCGGCGACTTTCAAGATACTCCGACAGGGAAATGCACTGACGTGTATTATTTCAACATAGCATTTATTTTATTTTGAATTGTGTACAGCTTTTTATGTACGCTTTTTAACTGCAAATTACGATAGATAATAAGGGGGCTATATTACATGAGTTTCATTTATTTATTAATAATATAATAAAAGGAATGGTTTAAATTCTTTATGATATACAAAAATAATTTGATAATAAATATATAATTATATATATTTATTTAAATAATTAATTTTATAATTAATAAGAACACAAAAAATGTATTTTTTTTAAATTATAAAATGTTAATTTAATATTACTAAGTGTATTAGATTATTATTAAAGTTATTATTTACTATTAAAAATATATATATTTTCTTTATTTAATTTTGAGAGATTTTCTTGAATTAAATAATCATTTCCTCATCCTAAAATAATCGTTAACAAATGGAAAAAAGCAATGCATAAAATCAACTTTTCCTAGGAGCTAAGAAGTTTCACTTCTACCGCGCGAGAGTCTCACTCATCTGTTTGTTTTTTAATTTCATTTCATTATAATATCGACATAGTTTATGCTTCATGACATATTTTCATTAATTTATTACCTACATATTTTCCTTTTTATCGAGATTAGCTAATGAAATCTGACAAAAACTACGCTCCAGCAAAGAGTGTGTCAAGGTGCTTGTTAAATTATCAAAAAATATGTCTTAATTTTTAATCAGGATGTACATTTTTAACCCAAAAGGAAAAATTTAATGGTATACGAGGTTTTTTCCATTCTTTGTTTCTTTATAATACTCGTATAATCATTTTATATATCACTTATATTTCGAAATGTCTATATGTGTAAATACGAGTAAATCCTCCGGAGGTTCGTCTTTCCGACGAATACGGGTTTAGCGATCCCGAGGTCTCCGAGCTGGTCACTATCACTCCATGCCCTTTCCGATAGTGATTCTCCTCACCCCTCTCCCGTTCTCGTATATTTAACACTTGCCGGCCTGTGATGGATAGTGAGTGACCAGGACTTATATTTTATTTTATTTCTCCAAATATACAGATTGCAGGGTCTTCATACTTTATGTATGCCTTATCATAATCTATATAATTGAATGAAGACATTATGAAATAAAAACATTGTTCAATATCAACAGAAATCATTATTTTGTATTAAATCGTAGAGTAGCGTCGGTGTGTACCACATGTTTCAAAGAAAGATTATCATTCAATTGCACGACGAATACGGGTTTATCTATCATGAGGTCTCCGAGCTGGTCACTATCACTCCATATCCTTTCTAATAGTAGTTCTCCTCACCCTTTTCCCGTCGTTGTCTATTTAAAAAAAGTTTTCTCTTTTATGGTTTCGCTTTCCTTGATAACCCATATACTAAGGAAGACAATGCGTAAACTTCCAGCACAACATAATATTAACACGCATATACAATGGTATAAGGGGAGGCCATAAGGCTCCCTATCGACACACACGCGCAAGACAACCAATAATAAATAACTCCCTTGGGACACGTCCAGGACAGAGATATAGCCGGAGAGTTGGATTGTTTTGGAGGATTTTTAACGATTTATTTGACTTGAATATTGCAACTTTTAATGCTCAACCATTATCAAGTTCATATCACTGAAACTTCAAAATAACTAAAGTGCATCAATTGGGATATCGTAGGGCTAGGCAAAATTAGAAAAAAGGAGAGCAAATGACAGATCTTAAAGATAGACAGCTTCTGTATTTTGAAGGTACGCTGGAAGAACATCATTTAATTTAATAGCTCATCTGAAAGGTTAGCAACCCTAATGTATTAAATTAATCAACAATGCCACATGCATACCTTTCATTTAAATGCCCCCATAGAAAGTTATTCGGACGAATGTATTAGGTAGCGACTACAAAGATGAGGAAACGGTAAAACAATTGGTTTGTGCATCGGTGATGAAAGAGGAAACAGGCTTATAGAATTCGGCCAAAGCAGTTTGCTTTGTGTTATGAACTTATTAACAAAGGCGTGACTAAAGATTTGACTATGAATTTTACATGGTGAATGTCGATTATCTATAATCTTACATTTCAAAGTCCAACACAAGGGGATTTCCGCTTCCGTTGAGGCCCATTTGTCGACTTGATCAATCCGCAGAGCACATTCTGTGGTACTGCGACGAAGGTGGAGTCAGTAATTTTCAAAATGCACTCCACTTAACCTTACATCGGTTCATCTTCGGACCGATTGTGGCATCAAATACTGGTTTTGTTGCATTTGAGTTTTTTGGTCAAAGTAGAAGCAAATTGCTGGGCTGTTTGAATTCCAAGTTTTAAGCCACTTTAAGAGAGAAAAAAGAATTGCGCTGCGAGTCATTTTCCTTTTCCTGTGATGCCGGACCTTTTGGGTAGTTTAGAGAAGGAATTCTTTTGGGTAGTTTCATCTTCGTCACTATGAGATGTGTCACTTATAAAAAAAATAAAGAAAATTTTTTCAAATTTGTTTCTTGGAAAACCTTTTTCCCACTAACAGGGCTCTGGTGACCGTGTATCGGCGGTATATCCGATGGTGGGATCCAATGTCTTTCCACAAAGGAGAAGGAAATGTCTCCTTCCAGGGCGATCACGCTCTGTAGATGGCCTTATGGTATCAGTTCTTCTGTGCCATAGGGTGACCAGATTAGTGCTGCAGCTCTAGTTGTGTCGGTGGCTTGTCCGGTCATAGTCAAATAATTATAAGCTGCTAGCAAATCAAAAATGAATCATTTGGATAAGAATGAAATGTCATTTAGACGGTCCAATACCCGACCATTCAAAAACAAAACAACACTTGTGAATTTGAAACACTTTTATACCTCTGCTCACCCGAAAACAAAATGACCCTTTATTGAGAAGGAATATCAGCACCTGAATTTGGACAAAGTTGCTCTCAACAAGACTCGCCTTCTTGGTGAGGGTAACATTGAAGAGAACAATTACATATTTTTGTTTAAGGAATACCCTGCAAATGCCAATAAAATCCATGATGCATAAAATATTGACCAAATCCAGGTGATGTTTTTGAGATTTTATGGATTTTTCGGTACCATTTTTCAGATAATGTTTCCGTTCATGGTATTTATCCCTATGATCCCGCTTTGGACGTAGTTGGTGAAAAAAAAGGGTCGTTATATTTCTTGCTTGAAAATGTTCTGAAAGAGAATTCCTGGATATGGTGATTTCAACATGAGAGTGGATAAAGTTCCAATATATATAATATTAATCAGGTCGACATCTCAATATGCCAGCAAATGCCAGTAAAATGCATGATTCATGAAATATCGACCAAATCCCAGGGATATTTCTGAGATTTTAGGGATTTTTAGCTACCATTTTTCAGACAATGCTTCTGTTCATGGCATTTATCCCTATGATCCCACCCTGGACGTAGTTGGTGAAATAAAAGGGTCGTTATATGTCTTGCTTAAAAATGTTCTGAAAGAGAATTCTCGGATATGGTGATTTCAATACGAGAGTGGATAAAGCTCCAATATATATGATATTAATATTGTCGACATCTCAATATCTCGTCGTGAATAACGTCGACAAGTCCATTACTTAGGAGGAAGTTTTAACAGCTTTGAAAGAGTTGAATAAAAATAAAACCGCAGGATGTGACCAAATGCCGGCTGAAGTACTGAAAACATTTTCAAATGAAATAATTCACCACCTCAAAGTGTGTTTTAATGAGACATGCGAAGAGTTGGACCGTTCCTTACCAACACACGGGTCCGGTCATATTAAGTGTCATTTGTAGGTACCAATACCAGACCACTTGGGAATTAGCAACACAAGAACACACTTTTATACCTCTCCTCAGCCGGAAACAAGAATGGTCTTTATTGACAGGGAACATGAATTTGGGCATAGGGCACAGAAAGACTCGCCTCCTTGGTGAGGGTTTGCATTGAGGAGAACAATTACATAGTTTTGTGGAATAATACTTGATTGGCGTTCAGAGAAACTTATATGAATTGACAATAACAACGCGTCAGCAACAAGCGTATCAATGTCAAGTATTCGAGAGATTTGTTTTTAACTAATATTTTGGGAAATGTGGTGACGTGTGTATCACTTTCATCAATGAAGTCCTTTGAAATTTTCACATAGTTTGTCATGGTATATATATGTGCATTTTATTTCGTAATTCCATCATGCACAACTGAGTGCTAATTTCATTCAAATACACATGTCGTGTAAAATGCACGTGAAGATTTTGGAGTCCGAAGTATCAAGTAACATCTGACATTTTCTTTACGTTGCCCATGAATGTTGTTTCGTGATTTTGATTTCGACGACCGTCATGAGTAACTAACTGCGAATGTTATTCAACAGCACAACTCGTATTTAATACACGAGAAGTTTTTGGAGTCCAGAGCAGCCAATGATAACTGAGGATAAATACACGCAATACTCCGGCATAGCGTCGGTGTGTGCCACCTGACTCTAAGTACGAATTTGATTCAATTGCACGACGAATACGGGTTTAGCGATCTCTCCGAGGTCTCCGAGTTGTAAGATAAGTTAAAGAAAAAAAAGAGGGTGGGTCATAATGCTTCCTACCTACAAACCCGCAAGATAACAAAAACTGAATAACATCATTTGGAAACCGTCCTAGACAAAGATATAGCCAGGGTGATTGGATTGGAGGAAATTTTTATTGGTCATTGAAGTATAATGGATGGCATTACTTCAAACGCAATATGAAAGTTGAGGTGTTGATGATAAAGGGGATTTAAAAAAAAAAAGATCGACATCGGGTGCCCGCAGGGTGGAATATAGGATCCTTTGCTTTGGATCGTTCTCATTAACGATCTTTTAAAAACCTTTCTGCGCTCAGGTTGTATGATTTAGGTCAACGTAGACTGTGGCCTAGTTCTGATCGGAGTCAACATCAGGGCCTCAATCGAGAGAGCCTCTCAGCGGTCTCAATGGAGAGCGAAGGTTCAGAAAAAGGCTTAAATTCGCTCTACATAAAACCTGCAGTATATTGTTGAAGGTGTCTCCTACAATTTCTTTTACAGAAACAAACATTCGTGTCGTGCGGGAGTTAACGCACTGAATTAGCAATCGACCGTGGCCTGGATATGTAACACCACATAAAATCGACCCTGCTGAGTGCAAGAACGATTTTTCAAGCTGTTTCGCGCTTGGCAAAGCCCATATGGGGCCTACCGTTCCATACTACCAGACTCATATGCAGCCAGGTGCTGGGCATATAGAAGTTGTCTCTCAGATACCAGGAGGACGCTGATTGGTGGTCAACGGTGGGCGGCGTTGGTTATCGTCAAGGTTTATAGGCCATGCTCGGTGGAAGCACTCTCAGTCTTAACGGGACTAGCTCTGTTGGAGATTTTTAAAGACTGCCTTGAGGCCCATTAGTCAACTTCATCAATCCCGCAGAGCACATTTTGTGGTACTGCGATAAAAACCGAGTCAGTAAATTCCAAAGGAAACTCCACTTACCCTTACATCGGTTCATCTTCGGACCGATTGGCTACTCCGATCTAGTGGCTTCAAATGATGGTTTTGTTGCATTTGATTTTTTTTGTCAATGTATTGGCCACTTGCAGGGCTGTTTGGACTCCAGGAACAAACATGCGTGTCGTGCGGGAGGTAACAAATCGGATATCTTATTGACCGTAGCCTGGGTATGTTACACCATATAAGATCGTCCCTGCTGAGTGCAAGAAGGACTTTTCAAGCTGTTTTGCCCTTGGCGAAGCTAATTTGGGGCCTACCGTTTCATAATACCTCTACAATAGTGCAGTGTTCTTGGGAATTGTTTTATATGCAGCCAGGTGCTGGACACATATGTTAGAAGTTGTCTCTCAGGTACCAGGAGGATGCTGACTGGTGGTTAACGGTGGGCGCCGTTGGCTATCGCCACAGTTTTATAGGACATGCTCGGCGGAAGCACTCTCGGTCTAAACGGCGTTAGCTCTGTTGGATTTGGGTTTATCTTTCTAAGTAAGAATCAGCCCGCGAGTATAGGTGACGTCCGTTTACACTCATGCGATTTTTAAAGCCTGTCGGGGATCACTCATGCAATTTTTTGTCTTGAGGCCCATTTGTCAACTTGATCAATCCGCAGAGCACATTTTGTGGTACTGCGATGAAAATCGAGTCAGTAATTTCCAAAGGAAAATGCACTTAGCCTTACATCGGTTCATCTTCGGACCGATTGGCTACTCCGATCAATTGGCTTCAAATGATGGTTTTGTTGCATTTGATTTTTTTTGTCAATGTATTGGCAACTTGCAGGGCTGTTTGGACTCTAGGTCTTAAACCCCTTTAAAAGAGGAAAAATTGCGCTGCGAGTCGTTTCCCTTTTCCTGTGATATCGGACCTTTTGGGTAGTTTGGAGAAGGGGTCCTTTTGGGTAGTTCCATCTTCTTCACTATGAGACGTGGCATTTATAAAAAATCAAAGAAGATTTCTTGAAAATGGTTCCTTGGATAATGTCATTTTAGAAGCAAGTAATTTTATATTTGGTATAAGTAACTGAACTACAATCTCAGCACCCCAAACGCATTATTCACCTGTGCGTGGTGCACCTGTTTTCCACTAACATATCTCTGGTGACCGTGTATCGGCGGTATATCCGATGGTGGAATCCAACGTCTTTCCACAAAGGAGAAGGAAATGTCTCCTTCCAGGGTGATCACGCTTTGTAGATGGCCTATGGTATCAGTTCTTCTGTGCCATAGGGTGACCAGATTAGTACAGCAGCTCAAGTTGTATCGGTGGCTTGTCCAGTCTTAATCAAATAATTATACGCTGCCAGCAAATCAAAGATGAATCATTAGAATAAGAATGAATTGTCATTGATACGATCTAATACCCGCCCATTCAAAAACAATTGTTCAGATAATGTTTCCATTCATGGCATTTATCCCTATGATCCCACCCTGGACGTAGTTGGTGAAATAAGACGTCAAAAAATTTCTTGGTTGGTGAAATGAGATGCCAACAAGAGTCTTGATTCGGTTTTTCTGCATGCGCACTTTCATCGGTTTCGTAGATTTTGGACCTTTCCATTCCGAGCTATGGCACATTGTAAGTGACTCGTGCTAAAAGCACTATATTTCATCAACTTTTACAATGCTTGACATGAAGTCTGGATCTATATCAGTTACCCTTTACATGTCTCTGCAGTGATGCACTCTGCAACTTCTTGGTCGTCATTCAGTGTGCGACCTTTCATTTGACCAAATTTTTAAAATGAGATAAACGTCAGATTTTGGAATGCCAGTGATCTCCTCGATGACCCTAGTAGACGCACAAAAAAAACCTTTTTGAAGAATTTCAGCCACTTTTGTAACATTTTCTTCCATTCAAACTGTTAATGATGGTCCAGGCCATGGATCATTTTCAATGCTCTCTCTACCATCACGAAATATTTTATAGCACTTAAAAACATTCTTTTGGCCCATTGCTTTACTACAAAAAACAGTTTGAATTATTTCAAAAGTCTCCTTGGTTGTTTTTATGTTATTAAAGTCTTCTCGAAAACTTCCGTAAAAGGCTAATGATGGTCCAGGCCATGGATCATCTTTAATGCTCTCTCTACCATCACGAAATATTGCATACCACTTCTTATGACCCATTGCTTTACTACAAAAAACAGTTATTTCAAAAGTTTCCTTGGTTGTTTTTATGTTATTAAAGTCTTCTCGAAAACTTCCGTAACTCCGCCAATGCCGGTCCCAAGCCCGGATACAAAAGGAGGAGGGTTTTTGGGTAAAGTCAACTACCCACCTGATGAAATAAGATAACATTTTGTCTTCGATTAGAGAAACCAAAAACTAACCATAAAACGATGGGAACCGATGTGAAAACCGATGTGGTCATTGAGGTTCGGTGTAAGAGGCGACTTTTGCATATTGCATATTAGCTAGACTCGTCTTTCGATAACCGTTTAAAGAGCACGAGGTAAAGTACACCTTTCTGTGCTTGTGTAAGAAGTATTTTAAAAATCTTACACAAAGCGGGGAGTAATTTTTACATAAATAAGGGTAATGAAGATGTGAGATTCTAAAAATTATAATACATAACTTAGTTAGGCCTCTGACAAAGTGTTCCTTCTTATGTGAATTGCATATAAATTATTCTTAAAACTTAAACACTCAGCTGAAAAAATCCTACTCTAATGTCATACACTAACATTCACTTGAATTTAAATCCACCGTATACACTATCTCAACCCTTTAATATTATTTATTATCGAAATCGTTTCCAGCTACTCTTCATAACAAACATTTGCTTACTCTCAGGGGGTCCACAATGGAGTATTGCAATATTAACCATCCCAATGTATTTCTTGTTGAATTTCATTTATTGAAAAATCTCTTCTGAATTTATATACATTCTTTTTATCATCCTATTTTCACCTTAACTTTTCAGTTTCACTACTGCCTTGAAGGTTTTTTTATTCTTCGGCGTTGTCCCTCGAACGTAGAGCCTTTTCCATCACACTTATAAAGCTCTTATATTGTACAAATGCAACAGTTTTAGAAGAATCAAATTTCGATAATTGTTTATTTTATATATTGAAGAGGTAATTATAAATAAAAATTTACGTTGGATTGAAAATTGCGATTTTAATGTATAATTTGATACCATTATATCTAAAAAATGATCTCCCCTTCAGCGCTTGTTTACATTCCAGTTAAAAATTCTGTTTTAAATAAAATATTTTATCCAAATAGCGTACATTATATAACATCAGGTCTTCTCCCAAAAGTTTGTATTTTGATATATTTTAAAGTAGAATAAATTTTACACACATTTGGTAATGAAACTGAAGTTTCGAGATTTATCCGGTGATGTCGTTGCTTCACAATCTCACTATATTTTTACAAATGAACCGTCTCGATTATCATAATTTTGTATTGTTTTAAGAGAAAGCTAGAAAAAGGAATATTGTACCAGTCAACGACTGCCTAATTATGTATTACACACAATACACGGGTCAATTCCGATTAACGAATAAAAAAAAGATTTGCATAGAAGATCCCAGCGGAAGCACTTGCACATGTAAATTACATAGTCACTGATAGCACTGAGCGGCTGAGCGTCCGCGCCATACCCGCAGTTACCCAGGTGACGACATCGCATCGGCAGCACCTTTGCCCACATGCGCACGAGCACATCTTTTTTCTTAATCCACCATGAAGCTGACCATCCTAATCCACTACTCATTCCCCTGTATTCCCAAAGTCCCTGTTTATCCCAATAACTCATCATACACTGTGTTACATACAAGTGTTGTATCTAGGCTTTCAATGAAACTAGTTGGTGCGGGCTTTGCCCACCCAAGGTCTCCGATGTTAATCATCCTAATTCCTTTCTTAGTACCCTTTATTCGTCTGTATGTTAACCGTCCAAATATGTTTGTGATTCCAGTTTCTTTTCATCAAGTCCTTATCACACACTACAGTGTGTATCTTCAGAGAGTCCACTGAGGGTGGTGATGGCGGATATTGAGTATCTGAGGTCTTCATCGCTAATCATTTTTATCAACGAGTTACTCCTTCCTATTCTAAACAACTTCCCATCACCCGAACCAGAGTGTATCCTCAAGGAGTTCACTGAAGCTTGTGAAAGCGGATATAGCGCATGCCTCACCTAATCTTCAAAGTACGAATCATGGGATCAACAGACATTTTCACTAAGTTGTGCACGATTGTCTTACCGTTTATTTAATTTCGGACAGTGATCATGTATAGCTTGGTGCGAATGTTCTTAAACAACACAGCTAATAAAAAATGACAATTAATCCGCGGTTTTCAACATACTCTGATGGGGAAATGCACTGGCGTGTCTTTATTTCAACGTAACATTTATTTTCCTTTGAATTGTGTACAGCTTTTTATTAATGCTAACTACAATTTACGACAGGTAATAACATTAAATGAGTTTCATTACGATGCTCGTCCATTAGACGGAGCGTGAACAACTGCACATGTCAGCAGATATGCGGTCGTTCACGCTCCTAATGAATCAACATCAGCACATCTCAAATTAAAGAATCAACATCAGCACATCTCAACATATAACAAAGGAACAAAAGCACACCTCGACACCCTTATTAGGGAACAACTGCGCATATCTACATCGTTTTGAAAGATAATAAGGAAAACCACATGAAATGATACTGAAATCGATGTTCGTCGATTAGATGGAGCTTGAGCAAGTAGGTTGACCATTGCTGCAGATGCCTGTAAATGGCATGCAAAAAGAAAAAAAAGGGGGTTCTCTAGAAGTGAGCATAGAACTAACAGTATATGGGAGTGAACGAATGATGCAATCAAAAGGACAAATTTAACATATATATCGCCGTTTAGAGAGGAAACTCTACTCAACGGCGCTGTAACTCAGATATATATTGTAGTAAGTCATATATTTTTTGTATTGGAATATTTAGACCTTTGCGTTTGTGTGTAAAGAAATTTTTATTCTGTTATATACCTCAATATTTTCCAAAGTACTTAATGCTGTAATGTAAATCTTTTAAGTTATGAATTTTCGCGAGTTTCCTGTAAAAATATGTTTTTCGATACTTCGTGTCTCGACAGATAATAAGGAAGTTTTTAGGGTAAAGAATAAAAAATGTCAAAATCTAGGTTGAGAAACTATGTGTCAAGCGTGCGTCCTCCTGATATTTTCACTAAACTAATAATTATCTATTTACGTTGATTTGATTTCCTAATCCACTTCGGCAAAATATGTGTCGTACAGTACGTTTAAAAATATTATGTTGTGAGTATAACATAATATTTTTAAACGTACTGTACTCGTATCTCTCTTGTCGCGAATATGAAAGAATTAAAAAAAAAAATTCAGTATTCGGATGTGATTTCGTTTGTACTTTAATGATTTTATTTATTTTAATTTAATCACATTATAATATTGATATAGTTTATGCTTTACGAGATAATTTATCAAAAATGGAGAATGCTATTAATTGAGTCAATACATTTTCAACTTTATTATGGTAATCAAAGATTTTAAATAAAAATATTATTGCTGTTCTGTAAAGACATTTGAATTAATTTAATATATTATATACTTTAAAAAAATCTTGTTTTTGTCGATCCATAGATTATTGAGAAATGTCAAATTCTTTTTATGTTTTTAATTTTGTTTTTTGTTATTCACCAAACATAATTAAAAATAAATGTTTCAACAAGTTTTCATTTTCGACTAGGCTTGTGGATGCGGACATAGAGCACGCCTCACCTAACCTTCAAAGACCGAATCATGGGATCTACAGACATTTTCACTAAGTTGTGAACGATTATCTTACCGTTTATTTTATTTCGTAATGTTCTCATTCCTAACTAAGTGCGAATGTTGTTGAACAACACATCTTAAAAAAATCAACTGAAACTTTTGGAGTCCAGAGCAGCTAATGACAACTGACAATTAATCGGCGACATTTAACTTACTCTGACGAAGAAATGCACTGGCGTGTCTTTATTTCAACATTTGATTTATTTTTTCTTGAATTGTGTACAGATTTTTATGAATGCTTTTTATCTGCAAATAACGATAGATAATAAGAGGGTTATACAAAATGAGTTTCATAACAAATTTCGTCCATCAGACGGAGCGTGAACAACTGCACATCTCAAAAGATAACTAAGGAACAATACCACATTTCAACATATAACAAAGAAACAATAGCACATCTCGACAATTTATAAAGGAACAGTTGCACATATCTACAGATAATTAGAGAACGACTGCACATCTATATAGATACATTATTATATTGATACAGTTTATGCTTTATGACATCATTTATCTAAAGTGGGGAATGCTATTTATTGAGTCAATACATTTCTAACCTTATTATGGTAATCAAAGATATAAAATGAGAATAATATTGCTGTTCAGTAAAGAAATTTGAATTATTTTAATACAATATACGAGTATACTTGAAAATAATCTTGTTTTAGTCAATCCATAGATTGTTGAGAAATGTCAAATTCTTTTAATTTGTTATTCAAAAAACATAATTAAAAATGAATATCTTCATTCGTATATCTCAGCGGGTCCTCTGAGTTGATGAAATATTTCCTCAGGTTGATGCGGTCGCTCACCCGAGGTCCCCGATGTAAGCCTTCTTAATCCACTCCATAATAATTTTTACTTGTTTAAAAAAATCTTCTACATTCATCTCTCCTCATCAACGCTCTTCTCAAGCTTTCAGTGTCACTGCTGACTTGCAGTTCTTCTTCTTGTTCTGTACATGTCATCCACACACTGTGTCTTTCTCAACCGGTTCTCATTAAACACTTGTCATTGTTCACCATATGTACAATACAACTACAACTTCAAACTGCTGCTCCATGCATTCACACATATTTATGAACATTTTAATTTCATTTTTTATTGTCCAGCATCAAACCAAAATATGTGAACTGCACTACAGAGTGAAAATATCATTCAACTGCACATGTCTTAACTCTCGGCGTAACTAATGGCTACTGACAATTATAACGAAACTTTGCACAATAAAACCACACAGTCGAATGTTTTTTTAATCTTTTCTATCATCTGTTGCAGTACCTGTTCCGAGTGTTCCTTTTTCTTTTAGCCCATTTCTATTTAACATGTCACTGTCCTATTTTCAATAGAACATTTATTGGAAAAAGAAAGGTTTCTATAACAAAACACTTGATTTTTAAATTATTTTCATTTTTTTTTGTAAAAATAGCATATAAGGAATCAGAACAAACTATTATTTCACCGCACAATAGAATTCTATGTTTTCAGGGGCAAGAAAAAAGAAAGAAATATATGAAATCGAAGTCGGCAAATCATGTTACAAGAATTCGTTCTCTTGATATTTTCATTGAGTTTTGGTCACGAAATATTAACGTTTATTTGATTACGTATATATCGTAACCAACTAAATACGAATATCACTCAATTGCATATCCCGTAATCAAAATGGATATGGAACCCCTCTTATCCAGACCAACAAAGGAAATCTGACCAAAACTACGCTCCAGCAAGGAGTGTGTCAAGGTGCTCTTAAATGATCAAAGAACATGTCCTCATGTTTAATCAGGATGTCTATGTAGATTTTTGACCAAAAAGAAAAAATTTAATGCTATATGAGGTTTTTTTTATTATTTGTTCCTTTATAATACTCGTATAACCATTTTATATATCACTTATATTTCGAAATGTCTATATGTGTAAATATATCCTCCGGAGGTTCGTCTATCCGACGGATACGGGTTTAGCGATCCCGAGGTCTCCGAGCTGGTCACTATCACTCCATGCCCTTTCCGATAGTGATTCTCCTCACCCTACTCCCATCGTTGTCTATTTAAAGAAAGTTCTCTCTTTTTATGCTTTCCCTTTCCTTTATAAACTTCCAGCAGAACATAATATCAACACGCATATATAGTGGTTTAGCGGAATGCTTTACTGGTACGTCGTGATGATTATGATTGTTTGGTATTTAAAATATAATACGTCAATTAGGAATGCGGAAAGTGAGAGTGAACAATCAATGAATAGTAAACAGCAATGAATGGTCAAGTGAATAATAATCTTTATTTATCGATAAGTAGGTATTTATAGATGTGCGTGAATGCGCCCGCAATATATACTTTATCTCACTCCTGCGCGTGCAGAGGTGTTTGCGGACGTTGCGAATAATATAGTGGGTAGGTAATTTGTTGACGAAAACGGTGAGACAACGCGATGCGTTCTCTTTCTACTGTGGAATGTAACGTAAATAGTATTTGCGGGTAAACAATATTAATGTTCTGGTATGCGACCTTTGGACATGTCCGAAGGTTGGTTCGTCGGTCGTTGACCGTGCGTGTTGACAATATTTAGGGACGACAGTATTCCCTACAGTGGTATAAGGGGACGCCATAAAGCTCCCTACCCACAAACCCACAATACAACCAATATATTATAGAATAACTCCCTTTGGAAACGTCCGAGATAGAGATATAGCCGGAGTTTTGGATTGTATTGGAGGATTTTTAACGACTTATTTGACTTGAACATTGCAATTTTTAATGCTCGAACATTATCAAGTTCATATAACTGAAACTTCAAAATAACTAAACCGCATCAATTGGGATATCGTAGGGCTAGGTTTAATCAGAAAAAAGGAGAGCTAATGAAAGATTTTAAAGATAGACAGCTTCTGTGTTTTGGAGATACAGAACCTGGAATAACATCATTAAATTTAATAGCTCATCTGAAAGAGTAGTTTGGTATTGTTGATTAATTTAGTAAGTTTAAATTTATCAACAATACCACATGCAAACATTTCAGTCATATTCCCCCTTAGAAAGTTATTCTGATTAATTTATTGAAATACAAAATGTGTATGACACGGACACATACAGTATAACTTAAACTAATACTCATAGTTAGAGATTTCAATAAAAAAATAGATAGTGACTACAAAGATGACGAAACAATAAAACAATTGGTTTATGCATCCGTGATGAAAGAGTAAACAGGCTTATAGAATTAGCCCAAAGCAATTCACTTTGTGTTATGAACTTATTATCAAAAGTTAGACTAGATTTGACTATGAATTATGCATGGTGAATGTCGATCATCTATATAGTAGGCTTACATCTCAAAGACCAACACGAGGAAATTTTACTACTTGTTATAAAAAAATGTCGTTTTATTCCAGACTACTTGTTTGTCAACAAAATTAAATGACAATAATAGATTGATTGATTTTTAGCTATCGAATCTATGTTATCTGCATAAATAGTTTAACATTTGGTCGCTGGTGTACTCGTATACCTTCCACAAAGCTAGTACTGGTACTGGATCCATGGGGAAAACCATTGTCGGAACGCCAGTACTTCCAGCTGCACACGGAAATATCTGGAGTGGAACATGATCTTTGTGCTTTGAGGCTGGAAGATTTTCTGCCTGTTTCAAGTCAAATACTACTGTAACATAGCTGTGTGTAATGCTTCCATTACTTGATGCCCACGAGGAGGTTTCGTATAAAATGGAAAGATTTATAGTTTTTCAGGTTTAAACCATACATTCAGTCTTTATTAAAATTTACACTTTTGATTACACACCTTATATTTTATGGTGACCATTAAAATCAGTGTTATTTAAAATATGCATATATTTCATACTGTTTGATTCATCGACACAAAGTTAAATGCGCTGACGAAAGTCAATTTCATAATTTGGACATGTCAAATCATATTCTATTATATTTTAGCAAACATCGTTTTGAATTATGACATATGCGTTATTAAGACAAATTGTTTTTTAGATTCATTTTTAAGATTAAGACAAATTGGGAAGAAGAAAATGGGAAGAGCCTGATCGTTTCCTACCAGCACTGGGGTCTAACAGGGATGTGTCCTGGTCCAAATCTCAAAGCATCTTTATGGACAAGAAAATAGAAAGAAAGATATCAAATGTGAATCTACCAACTGTGTTCGAAGTATTCATCGACCTGACATTTTTATTTAGTTGATCATGGGCGGTTTATGTTAATTGTATTTCGTCAAACTCTCATGATTGTCTAAGTGCGAATGGCATTCAATTCTACATCTCCGAATCAAAATGCATAATATGAAACTTTTTGCGTCTACATCAGATAAAAATGAAAATTGATAATAATCACGCTCCAGCAAAGAGATAGGAAAGTGCTTGTCAGGTGGTTGATGAACGTATTGTCAAGTTCAATTGGAAATATTGTAGATGCAGTCCGTGGACACAAAATAAGTTTTATTGTGTTAATATTTTGCATTCTTCGGTAACACAGACCTAAAAATAATTTGTAGGATTAGCAAAAAAAAATGTATTTTTAGTAGAAAACCTAACGGTGGTTTGAGAATTGAATTCCATTTTCTCGTATCATGTAAGTATTTTTAACCGTCCAAAGTCAACCTCTTCTGCGTGTTGTGTACCGGTGGACAACTGAATAAGCTCTGCCAACCAAATATCGGCGGTACATTCAATGCTGGAATTAAACATCTTTCCACATTAAAGGAGAAAAGAATGTCTCTTTCCAGGGTAAAATCTTGGAAAAACTCGTCAGTATTTGGCTCATGTCTCACTTTGAACAGAACTGCCCACTTGTTCCTTCACAATTTGGATTAAGAAGAGAAATCTCTTGTGAGGATGCTACTTGCCACCTTCAACGGTACGTGGCGGACTCGAGAGAGAAATGTGTGTTCTTGATTACTCTCGATATTTCAGGCGCCTTCGATTATGCCTGGTGGCCTAATACATTAAATTAATTAAAGCTCTATATACCATGAAACATTTTTAAATTAATTCAGGATGACTACTTCATAAAACGCAGGATGAGGGTTGACTTCGGTTGTGATTTTTGAGATAAGGAGGTCGACATCGGGTGCCCGTAGGACGGAATATTGGATCTTTTTCTCTGGATCGTTATCATTGACGATCTTTTAAAAACCTTTCTGCGCCCAGGTTGTATGATTCAAGTCTACGTGGACAGTGGCCTTGTTCTGAACAGAGCCTAGATCGAGAGCCTCTCAGCCTCTCAGCGGTCTGTTTTGCTGGAATCGGAGAGTGGGGGTCCAGAAATAGGCTTAACTGCGCTCCACATAAAACCTGCAATATACTGTTAATAAGATCGTCCCTGCTGAGTGCAAGAAGGACTTTTCAAGCTGTTTTGCCCGTGGCGAAGCTAATTTGGGGCCTACCGTTTCATAAAACTAGGCTCTACGATAGTGCAGTATTCTTGGGAATTGTTGTATATGTAGCCAGGTGCTAGGCACATATGTTAGAAGTTGTCTCTCAGATACCAGGAGGATGCTGACTGGGGGTCAACGGTGGGCGCCGTTGGCTATCGCCACAGTTTTATAGGACATGCTCGGCGAAAGCACTCTCGGTCTTAACGGCGTTAGCTCTGTTGGATTTGGGTTTATCTTTCTAAGTAAGAATCAGCCCGCGAGTATAGGTGACGTCCGTCTACACCCCTTGCCAGGGGGGATCACGATGAGACGTTGCACTCATAAAGAAAATAAAGAAGATTTTTTCAAAATTGTTCCTTGGAAAATGTCATTTCGGAAGCAAGTACTTTTATATTGGGTGTAAGTAACTGAACCACCATCTCAGCAGCCCAAAAGCATTATGGACCTGCGCGTGGTGCACCTGTTTCCCACTAACAGGGTTCTGGTGACCGTGTATCGGCGGTATATCCGATGGTGGAATTCGACGTCTTTCCACAAAGGAGAAGGAAATGTCTCCTTTCAGGGTGGTCAAACTCTGTAGATGGCCTAATGGTATCAGTTCTTCTGTGCCATAGGGTGATCAGATTATTGCTGCAGCTCAAGTTGTATCGGTAGCTTGTCCGATTTTAATCAAATAATTATACGCTGCCAGCAAATCAGAATGAATTGTCATTTATAGGGTCCAATACCCGACCATTCAAAATCAAAACAACACTTGGGAATTTGAAACACAACAACACACTTTTACACCTCTGCTCACCCGGAAACAAAATGGCCCTTTATTAACAAAGAATATCAGCACGTGAATTTGGACAAAGTTGCTCTCAGCAAGATTCGCCTTCTTGGTGAGGGTAACATTGAAGAAAACCATTACATATTTTTGTGGAAGGAATACACTACAAATTGTCAATAAAATGCATGATGCATGAAATATCGACCAAATCCCAGGGATATTTCTGAGATTTTAGGGATTTTTCGCTATCATTTTTCAGATAATGTTTCCGTTCATTGCATTTATCCCTTTGATCCCACCCTGGACGTAGTTGGGTGGTGAAATAAAAGGGTCGCTATATGTCTTGCTTGAAAATGTTCCGAAAGAGAATTCCTGGATATAAGCGTATTGTCCTACTTAACGATTTCAATGCGAGAGTGGGTAAAGCTCCAATATTTATTTATCTTGTCGACATCTCAATATCTCGTCGTGAATAATCTCGACAAGTCCATTACTTAGGAGGAAGTTTAAACAGCTTCGAAAGAGTTGAACTACATAAAACCGCAGGATGTGACCAAATGCCGGCTGAAGTAAGGCATTCGAGAGATTTGATTTTTTGCTATTTTTTTGAGTAAATTTTGTGACAAATGTGTTTCACTTTTCATCAATGAATTCCTTTGAAATTTTCACTTAGTTGGTCATGGTATATTTATGTGCATTTTATTTCGTATCTAAATCATGGCTAACGAAGTGCGAATTTTATTCAAATGCACATGTGAAGATTTTGGAGTCTGGAGTATCAAGTGACATCTGACATTTCCATTACGTTGCCCATGAATCTTATTTCGTGATTTTGATTTCGACAGGCCTTCATGTGCCACTAATTGCGAACGTTATTCAACAGCACAACTCTTATTCAATACACGAGAAGATTTTGGAGTCCAGAGCAGCCCATGATAACTGAGAATAAATACACGCAATACTCCGGATACCTGTGTATCAAAAACTAAACGCCATATCCCAGAAAAATGTACTTGTGTGTCTTTGTTTTAACAGTGTTTGGGAAGCTTGCACGAGTTTGCCAAACAGATAATTAGGGGCACTGTATGTTTGTCAAAGAGTGACACCGTAAGATTGGAAAAGTGCAATGATAGTTCCAGGATTTTAAATAAAAAATAAGGGTGCAACACTTTCAAGACAGTAAACCCTCCGAAATAATTGTGCAAAGCCATTGTCGAACTGTATCATTCTTGAGACCAGCCATATTGTGTTTCCTGGTATTGGACCGGATCATACGCCTTGATTGCTGAACTTGATAGCTAAGGTCACATCCGTGACTACCATTCTGTGATCAGCCCAACAGTCAGCACCTCGCCTTACTCTTGTCACACTGATATCTCCGCGGTCGCACTGCCGAGTTATCACAAAATTGACCAAGCGCCAATATTTGAAACGTGAATGCTGCCGAGTGGTTTTGAACTTGTATTTTAATTGGAATAGAGTATTTGTAATCATGAGTTCATGCTCAGTCATTTTGTGAGCAGCAAAACTCCTTTGGAGTTGGCCTTTTCAGCACCATGTATACCAAGTACTCCCCTCCAAATTCCGTCGTTGGTGCCAACACGCGCATTAAAGTCACCCAGTTTTATCAATTTTCCTAATTGATGATTAAACTTGATCCAGATCAGAGTAGAAATTATTTTTCTCAGCATCTCATGCAATCAGGGTTGGAGCTTATGCGCTGAGCAAAACCAGGTTTCTGTCTTTGAATAACAGTATTGTCAGGGTTATTAGACGTTCAGAAAGACCCTTGGGTAGTTGGGTAAGTTTCCGAGCCGTTCTGGTTTTTACCGCAAAGCCAACTCCATGGATACGTGGTTCCTTTAGGTGTTTACCCTTCCAAAAGAAAGTGTATTCACTATATGTTTCCACAAATTGCCCCTCTCCAGCAAAGCGAGTTTCCGACAATGCAGCAATGCCGATATTGTATCTCGCCAGCTCATTCGCAATATGAGCGGTTCTGCGCTCAGGTCGGTCATTTGCTTCGCGGTCCACCAGTCAAATAATTTCCATAAAATGGTTCGTTATATTCTCATTTTGGATGTTCGATGAAGTTGTTGTTGTCAAGTCGGTTCTGGTTATAAATCACGATTCGCAGGATACAGACCTTTAATGTGTACTTTGCTATCAATTACCTTGTTTTTATTTTCTCAGATAAGCAGACGTCGAGTTCGTCCTAAATATCTGTTCCTTACTTCGTTGTCGAGATCATTGTCGACGGAAATATTGATACTTAAGTATTTGAATTGGATCACTCGATCCACAGATTTACTATCTTTAACTGCTTTCCGCCTTCTTGGCTGTTTTTATGTTGTAAAAGTCTTCTCGAAAACTTTCGTAACTCCGCCAATGCCGGTCCCAAGCCCGGATACAAAAGGAGGAGGGTTTTAAGGTAAGGTCAGTTACCTACCTAAAAAAATAAGATTAAATTTTCTCCTAGATTAGAGAAAAACCGATATGGAAACAAAAAAGGTTATTGAGGTTTGGTGTAAGAGGCGAAAGAGCATGAGGTTAAGGTACATCTTTCCGTACTTGTGTAAAAAGAATTTTAAAAATCTTACACAAAGGTCTTAACTACACAATTTAATGTACTCTTATGGTTTCTTGGCCACTGCATGTGTTTATCAAGGCAGTTAGACACGGAAATAAAACGACAATAACTTTGTTATTAGTTTTATCAAACACTGCTTATTCCACTTTTTGTAATGGTTTAACCCTACCAATGTCAAGGCTTTCACCTCATCATCAGGGGAGCACAAAAAAATACTTGTTTGCTGAGTGCATTCTTAGGGAGTCCACGGTGTCCAGATGCTCGATGTTACCCATCCTTAACCGTTCTCAATTCCGCTTTCTACTCATGAAGTCCTCATCACACACTGTTGAGTGCAGGCACTGTAACTCTGACATATATGTTAGTAAATGACTCTATGTGCCGGTAATTGTGACAGTGAACCAAGTCATATATTTTATGTATTGAGATATTTAGACCTTTCCGTTTGAGTGTAATGAAAAATATTTTTCTGTTATGTAACTCAATATTTTCTACTAACTGCCATAATGGTAACCTTTTGTGATATGAATTTCCCTTTAAAACATGTTATTCGATATTTTGCATGACAGTGCATCTAGACAGATAATAAGGAAGTTTTTAGGGAGAAGAAAAAAAATATACAAAATCTAAGTTGAGAAACTATGTGTCAAGCGTGCGTTCTTTTGAAATTTTCACTACCATAAATTGATATTTATCTATTTACGTGATTTGATTTCCTAGTAATTTAAGGTGACTTATTGCGAATGTCTTTCAACTGCATCATCTCGGAATGTTATTGCATATGGAACTTTCGGCGTCCAGAGCAGCTGATGAAAAGTGACATTTTTATGGTGCTTGTTTTGAAACTTCTATCATTTATTCCAATTAGAAGTAACGTTTCAAACTCAGTGCGATTATCACTAAAAGACACATCTCGTTTAAATATGAATTTGAAACATTTGGAGCCCAGAACAGTCAATGATAACTGACAATAAATACAATACTCAAAATGAAAACTGAAAATGATAACGCTTCGGCAAAGGATGTGTCGACGTGCCTCTTATGTTAGGTGATGGAAGGACACGGTGTCATGTTTCATTGGAAGTTTGAGTAGTGTGTTGACACAAATGAAAAGTTTCATAAGAGGGTGATCTATTTGCATTCTTTGGTTATTTATTACTATTCTCTTTTTACTGTGAGTATAATGTATCTTTAATATTTTAAACGTACTGTACTTGTCTCTCTCTTGTCGCGGATATGAATGAATTAAGTAAAAAAAAATCAGTATTCGGAGGTCATTTTGTTTGTACTTCAACGATTTCGTTTTTTTTAATCACATTTTAAACATACTCGTATATTGATATAGTTTATATTTTATGACACAAATATCAAAAGTGGAGAATGCTATTTATTGAGTCAATACATTTTCAACCTTAATAAGGTAATCAAAGGTTTTAAATAAAACCATTATTGCATTATACAACATATACTTTAAAAAAATCTAGTCTTTGTAAATCCATAGATTATTGAGAAATTTCAAATTCTGATAATTTGTTTTTCAAATTGTTTTTTTGGTTATTCACAAAACATAATTAAATATCAATATCTTCACTCGTATACAGTATCTCAGCAGGTCCACTGAGGCATGTTGATGCGGTTGCTCACCCGAAGTGTCCGATGTTAACCTTCCTTATCCACTCCACATTCATTATTCATTCTTTGAATTATTTTCCTACATTCATCTCTCCTCATCAACGCTCTTCTAAAGCTTTCAGCCTCACTGCTGCCTTGCAGTTCTACTTCTTGTTCTGCATTTGCCCTTCACAAACAGTGTCCGTTTCAACCAGTTCTCATCAAACCCTTGTTACTCTTCACTATATGTACAACTACAACTTCAAACTGTTGCTCCAAGCATTCATACATGTTTATGAACAGATTGATTTCATTTTTTATTGTCCAGCTGTCAAGCCAACCCATGGCATACAGAGTTAAAATATCATTCAACCGCACATGTCTTAACTCTCGGCGTAACTAATGACTTCTGAAAATAATTACGAAACTTTGCCCAATCGAATGATTTTTTTTTATATCATCTTTTGAAGTACCAGTTCCAGCGTTCCTTATTCTTTAAGCCCATTTCCATTTAACATGTCACTGTCTTGTTTTCGTTTATGTGGTTTCAAACAGGCACGTAATTTTTTGGTTTTTTTTTCCATGTCTTAGATTTTACTTCAGAAATGTATAAGAAATAAGTTAAAATGATGAATTCAAATCATTATATTTTGAACATGGCTAGAATATTTAGACATTTCTTTCCCGTGACATTTTCATTAAGCTAGACATGGAACTGTATTCGTTAATTGTTTTTCGATCGTTTCGTATCTAATTTAGTGAAGATGCTATTCAATTACACATATTTGAAAATTTCACCACTAATTATAATTATGATGAGACGAGAAAATTTATGAGATTTTTCTTTTTCATAGCATTTGAAAAAGTTGAGGGAGGCGTTTAATTGATAAACACCAACAGTTTTCTTTACATTTGATCTTTTGTTTCAAACCATGATTGAAAAGCGTTGGACACACGTTAGAATGTTTCATTTCCGTGACATTTTCATGAAATTGACCAAGAAGAGCCATCATTAATTAAGTCACGAAGCGTTCATGGTTAATTCAATGAAGGTGCTCAACTACACACCTCTTAAATTCTTCTGCGTCCAGATAAGCGAATGACCAATAACAATGACTATTCAACTTACAACAGGCTCAGAAAGGAAAATGGACTGATGTTTGTTTTTACCAACAGAGTATTTGAAAAGATTGTCCGAGACGTCAAACTTATACTAACTGATACCACGAGCCTGAAAATGTTCTTCATCGATCAGTTGGTTAGTATGAGAATGGGTTGACAATGGTTGAGATATCTGTAGTCCGAGAGGGATAACTTAATAAATACAGAATCTGATTTTAGTTTTTTGCTCCTGGTTTCATACTGTCCTTTATTATATGTAAAATAATATTTATTGGAAAAAAGAAAGGTTTCTTGAACAAAACATTTGATTTAAAGACCAACAATTATTTCATCGTCCAATAGAATAAATATTTTCAAGGGAAAAAAAAGAAATAAATATACTATATAAAATCGAAGTCTGCAAATCATGTGACAAAAATTTGTTCTCCTAATATTTTCATTGAGTTGCCTATTTAACACTTGCCACCCTGTGATGGATAGCGAGTGACCAGGACGTATATTTTATTTTATTTCTTCAAATATGCTGTTTGCAGGGTCATCATACTTTATGTATACCTCACCAAAACCTCTATGATTTGAATGGTGTCATTACGAAATAAAAACATTGATCAATATCAACATAAATAATTATTGTGTATAAAATCGACCAGCGTGCGCGTGTGTGTATTGGATAACGTCAGTGTGTGTGTTAAGTAGCGTCGGTGTGTGCCACCTGACTCTAAGTACGAATATCATTCAATTGCATGCTTGGCAGAAGCACTCTCGGTCTTAACGGGGCTAAATCCGTCGTAGTTGGAGTTGGGTTTATGCTTCTGAGTAAGAACCAGCCCGCGAGTATAGGTGACGTCCGTCTACACCCCTTGCCAGGGGGGATCACTCACGCGATTTTAAAAGCCTGCCTTGAGGCCCATTTGTCGACTTGGTCAATCCGCAGACGCATTCTGTGGTACTTCGACGAAATCAAAGATGAATCATTTGGATAATAATGAATTATCATTTATGCGATCTAATACCCAACCAATCAAAATCAAAACAACACAACAATTCGAAACAGAACAACACACTCTTTTTATTTTAAATACGGGCCTTAAATACGGTAGTTTGCTCTTCTTGATTTCGAATAATTTTAGTACCGTATGAATTGTTAAAAGACTCATTCTATAATAAACACCATTTTGTATGTTATGTCACCTCAAGTTTTAATTCTTTGCAATAACGAGATTTTGCCACTTAGCCTCACTTGATTTTGAATAATTATTCTATAGTGAGATTTTTTTAACGAAACGTTCAAATTTACACAAAAACACACTATGTTTTAGTTATGTCATATCAAATTTGAATTATGGACAATCGTAAAAACTGGCTCTTTAGTTAAATAAACAATATTTATTTTTTTAACAGAAACATATGACAATTTTCTGTAAGAAATTTTGACTGTCATTCTATAATAAACACACCTTTTTTAATGATGCTTCATAACTTAAAATTATTTACAGAATCATATGACAATTTTGTATAGGAAATCTTGATTGTCAAGCGTTCATTTTACATCGTACGACGCTCTTGATTTCTTAAACAGGATTGTTTGCTCTTCAATATTTTGATTCACTGTATATAGTGTACGTATTCTTGAAAGACTCATTCTTCAATAAACACACTATGTTTTAGTTATGTCACATCGAATTTAAAGTATGGATTATAGTGAAATTAGTTCTGTATACCAACTAATGATATCTTAATTCTTTTACAGAATTCTATGACAATTTTGTTTAAGAAATTTTGCCTGTCATTATGTAATACACACACAATTTAAATTGAAAACAATCGTGAGAATGGGCTCTTTGGTCCAACTAATCATCATTTATTTTATGCAGTATCATATGACAATTTTGTTTAAGAAATTTTGCCTGTCATGTAATACACACACAATTTAAATTGAAGACAATCGTGAGAATCGGCTCTTTGGTCCAACTAATCATCATTTATTTTATGCAGTATCATATGACAATTTTGTTTTAGAAATTTTGCCTGTCATTATGTAATACACACACAATTTAAATTGAAGACAATCGTGAGAATTGGCTCTTTGGTCCAACTAATCATCATTTATTTTATGCAGTATCATATGACAATTTTGTTTAAGAAATTTTGCCTGTCATGTAATACACACACAATTTAAATTGAAGACAATCGTGAGAATCGGCTCTTTGGTCCAACTAATCATCATTTATTTTATGCAGTATCATATGACAATTTTGTTTTAGAAATTTTGCCTGTCATTATGTAATACACACACAATTTAAATTGAAGACAATCGTGAGAATTGGCTCTTTAGTCCAACTAATGATCATTTATTTTATGCAGTATCATATGACAATTTTGGGTAAGAAATTTTGACTGTCATTCTATAACATACACACAATTTCTAATGATGCCACATAACATTAAATTATTTTTTATTGCCAGAGTTCGTTCTACTTATAATTTTTAAATTTTTTAAAAGTTTAGGAACTACTGTCGTCGCTGAATATTGTCGTCACACACGGTCAACGACCGACGAAACGACCTTCGGATATGTCCAAAGGTCGCATACCAAAACATTGAAATTGTTTACCCGCAAATACTATTTACGATACATTCCACAGTAGAAAGAGAACGCATCACGCTGTCTCGCAGTTTTCGCCAACAAATTATCTACCCACAATATTATTCGCGACGTCTGCAATATTTCAATCGACCATCTCTGCACGCACAGGAGTGAGATAAAAATATATTGCGGGCGCACTCCCGCGCCCATTCTGAAATGTATAAATACCTACTTACCGATAAATAAAGCATCATTAATCACTATTTATTATTCATCGATTCATTCACTCTCTGCTTCCGCATTGCTAATTGACGTATTTTATTTAAATACCAAACAATCAAAATCATCAGCGCATCCTTCAAGGACATTCGCTAAAAAAGTATCATATGACAATTTCGTGAAAAAAATCTTGGTTGCCAAGCGTTTATTTTGTATTGTTTGAGAATCTTGATTTTTTGAATGCGGTTGTTTGTTCTTCTTGAATTCGAATTATTTTTCTATCGTAGGTATCGTTCATGGACTCATTTGCTACTAACACATTATTTTTTAGTTATATTGGTATTGATCAGGAAGAATTAATGATTAATCAATAAAGAATCTTATCATATGACAATTTCGTGAAAAAAATCTTGGTTGCCAAGCGTTTATTTTGTATTGTTTGAGGATCTTGATTTTTTGAATGCGGTTGTTTGTTCTTCTTGAATTCGAATTATTTTTCTATCGAAGGTATCGTTCATGGACTCATTTGCTACTAACACATTATTTTTTAGTTACATTGGTATTGATCAGGAAGAATTAATGATTAATCAATAAAGAATCTTATTTGAAAAGACGAAACAAGATTCATACATTTTTTTTCACAGTGTCACACCTAACCTTCAAAGACCGAATCATGGGATCTACAGACATTTTCACTAAGTTATGTACGATTGTCTTACCGTTTATTTCATTTTGGAACACGTTCATTCACAACTAAGTGCGAATGTTGTTAAACAACACGTCTATAAAAATTCACATGAAACTTTTAGAGTCCAGAGCAGCTAATGATAACTGACAATTAATCGGTGACTTTCAACATACTCCGACAGGGAAATGCACTGGCGTGTATTATTTCAACATAGCATTTATTTTATTTTGAATTGTGTACAGCTTTTTATGTACGCTTTTAAACTGCAAATTACGACAGATAATAAGGGGTACATGAGTTTCATTTATTTATTAATAATATAATAAAAATAATGGTATAAATTATTAATAATAAAAAAAAAATTGATAATAAATACATAACTATATATATTTTTTTAAATAATTAATTTAATAATAAATAAGAATATAAAAATGTATTTTTTTTTAAATTATACAATGTTAATTTAATATTATTAAGTGTATTAGATAATTATTAAAATTATCATTTATTATTAAAAATATATATATTTTTTTTAATTTAATTATGAGAGATTTTCTTGAGTTAAATAATCATTTCCTGATCCTAAAAAAATCGTCAGCAAATGGAAAAAAGCAATGCATAAAATCAACTTTTTCTAGTAGCCAAGAAGTTTCACTTCTACTGCGCGAGAGTCTCACTCATCTGTTTGTTTTTTAATTTCATTTCATTATAATATCGACATAGTTTATGCTTCATGACATATTTTTATAAATTTATTAACTACATATTTTCATTTTTATCCAGATCAGCTAATGAAATCTGACAAAAACTACGCTCCAGCAAAGAGTGTGTCAAGGCGCTTGTTAAATGATCAAAAAATATGTCCTCATGTTTAATCAGGATGTCTATGTAGATTTTTAACCCAAAAGGAAAAATTTAATGGTATATGAGGTTTTTTTCATTCTTTATTTCTTTATAATACTCGTACAATCATTTTATATATCACTTATATTTCGAAATGTCTATATGTGTAAATATATCCTCCGGAGGTTCGTCTGTCCGACGAATACGGGTTTAGCGATCCCGAGGTCTCCGAGCTGGTCACTATCACTCCATGTCCTTTCCGATAGTGATTCTCCTCACCCCTCTCCCGTTCTCGTATATTTAACACTTGCCGCCCTGTGATGGATAGCGAGTGACCAAGACTTATATTTTATTTTATTTTATTTCTCCAAATATACAGATTGCAGGGTCTTCATACTTTATGTATTCCTCATCATAACCTATATAATTGAATGAAGACATTGCGAAATAAAAACATTGTTCAATATCAACAGTAATAATTATTTTGTATCAAATCGTAGAGTAGCGTCGGTGTGTACCACCTGATTCTGAGAAATAATATCATTCAATTGCACGACGAATACGGGTTTACCAATCCCGAGGTCTCCGAGCTGGTCACTAATAATAGCTTATCTGAAAGATTACCAACCCTAATGTTTTAAATAAATCAACAATACCACATGCACACCTTTCAGTTAAATGCCCCCATAGAAAGTTATTCGGACGAATGTATTAGGTAGCGACTACAAAGATGACGAAACAATAAAACAATTGGTTTGTGCATCGGTGATGAAAGAGGAAACAGGCTTATAGAATTTGGCCAAAGCAGTTTGCTTTGTTTTGTGAACTTATTATCAAAGGCGTGACTATAGATTTGACTATGAATTTTACATGGTGAATGTCGATTATCTATAATCTTACATTTCAAAAGCCAACACAAGGGAATTTCACTACGTGTTTTAAAACAATATCGTTTTATTGCAGACTACTTGTTCTCAACAAATTTAAATGAAAATACCAAATAGGTTGATTTTTAGGTATTTGATCTATGTAATCTGCATAAATATTTTGACATTTGGTCGCTGGTACACACGTATACCTTCCACAAAGCTTGTACTGGACGATTCTAATTTAAAGCCTCTTACTTAATAAGCGAATGTAAGTGTCGAATTTCAAAGCAAATGCGGGAATTAGTTGAATTCGTTTCAGAAATAAAATGTACGATTCAAATATTTGTGTTGTGTTCCCTACAACATGTCCGATTTATAATCTAGCACTTGACAAATGGATGTGTTCATCCACAGAGAAGACATAAAAATCAAATGAACATGTTCAGAATACCTCAAATTACACTGTGAGTAGAAGTAAACTCTGCAGTTCAAATGTTCTGAAAGTGTACATTATAAATTCTACACAGTCTGTCCAATTGGAAAGGTGACTAACGGAGAATGAAATACATGACATTGTTTATTTTTTGTTAAAATTTCCTTTTATTGAAAAAACACTCTTCGTGAGACAATACAATACCGGAAGCGGTTGGAATATTTTGTGAAACATTCATGAAATTCATTATTCGGAATTGCCTTCAAAACCATGGTCGAAGCCTTCTGGATATCTGAAATCCTGTCAAGACGCTTTCCTTTCATCGCTTATTTCTATTTCAGTAATATCCAAGCCAGGTGAGCCCAGGGCGGAAGGGGGGATACATACTTTTTTAGTCAAGAAATCGCGAACAATCTTGCTTGGTGCGCCGGTGTATTATCGTGCAATAAAGACCATGCGCCTTCTTCCCGGTCATCGCTTCAAACTCGAAGAGTTCTGGCCCATTAATGATTCAAAACACCCAAGACTCATAGAAAATGGTGAGCAGAGTCTTGATGTGTCTCTTCAGCATGCGCACTTTCAGTTTCGGAGATTTTGGACCTTTCCATTCCGAGCTATGGCGCTTTGTAAGTGACTCGTGCTAAAACACTATATTTCATCTCATTACCTGTTACAATGCTTGACATGAAGTCTGGATCCATATCAGTTGCCTTTTACATGTCTCTGCAGTGATCCACTCTGCAACTTTTTGGTCGTCATTCAGTGTGTGACCTTTCATTTGACCAAATTTTCCGTTAAAATGAGATAAACGTTAGATTTTGGAATGTCAGTTATCTCCTCGATGACCCTAGTAGACGCACAAAGATCGTTTTGAAGAATTTCAGCCACTTTTGGAACATTTTCTTCCATTTAAACTTTTAATGATGGTCCAGGTCATGGATCATTTTCAATGCTCTCTCTACCATCACGAAATATTTCATACCACTTAAAACTATTATTTCGGCCCATTGTTTTCCTACAAAAAACAGTTTGAATTATTTCAAAAGTTTCCTTGGTTGTTTTTATGTTATTAAAGTCTTCTCGAAAACTTCCGTAACTCCGCCAATGCCGGTCCCAAGCCCGGATACAAAAGGAGGAGGGTTTTTGGGTAAAGTCAACTACCCACCTGATAAATTAAGATAACATTTTGTCTTCGATTAGAGAAATCAAAAACCAACCATAAAACGATGGGAACCGATGTGAAAACCGATGTGGTCATTGAGGTTCGGTGTAAGATGCGACTTTTGCATATTGCATAGTAGCTAGACTCGTCTTTCGATAACGGTTTAAAGAGCACGAGGTTAAGATACAACTTTCCGTGCTTGTGTAAGAAGAATTTTAAAAATCTTCCACAAATCGGGGAGTAATTTTTACATAAATAAGGGTAATGAAGATGTGAAATTCTGAAAATTATAATACATAACTTAGTAAGGTCTCTGACAAAGTGTTCCTTCTTATGTGAATTTCATATAAATTATTCTTAAAACTTAAACACTGAGCTGAAAAAATCCTACTCTAATGTCATACACTAACATTCACTTGAATTTAAATCCACCGTATACACAATCTCAACCCTTTAATATTACTTTTTATCGAAATCGTTTCCAACAACTCTTCATAACAAACATTTGCTTTTTCTCAGGTGGTCCACAATAGAGTATTGCAATATTAACCATCCCAATGGATTCCTTGTTCAATTTTGTTCATTTAAAAATCTCTTCTGAATTTATATACCTTCTTTTTATCATCATACCTTCCCCTTAACTTTTCAACCTCACTACTGCCTTGCAGGTTTCAACAATTGAGAAAGCGTGGCTCGCCTATTTTCAACAATTGAGAAAGCGTGGCTCAGATTAAAAATATAGCTGGAATGGCAAAAACTGCCAAGTAAAAAAAAGCTGGAATCGCGTAGGAATAATTAAACTATTTCGATAACTATCAACCTTACGTGTAATAATGAACTGTGAATGTAAAAAAATAAAGAAAATTTATGACGATGTCATGTTTAATGTTGCTAATAAATTAAGTTAAAAATGAAAATACAATTAATATGCACGAATTTATAAGTTAATGGACAAGAAATGACAAATTAATAGAGTTTAAACATGTCTAACAAACGATTGTATACACGGTTGATATATTCTTAGGGAATGAGACACTGGATAATATATTCTAGCGGAACGGGGTGAACGAACAGTCGCCTTTGAAGTGCTGGGATAATATTATAGAATTTTTTCAAATTTATACGAACTTTACGACACTGTTCTTCGGAAAATGTTTATACTTAATACTAGTTACGACAGATTTACGACTGTTATTATTACAACCAATGACTGCACAATCTTGTAAAACACACAAAACACGGGTCAATTCTGATTAACGAATAAAAAAAAGATTTACATAGTAGATCCCAGCGGAAGCACTAGCACATGTAAATAACATAGTCACTGATAGTACTGAGCGGCTGAGCGTCCGCGACATGCCCGCAGTTACCCAGGTGACGACATCGCATCGGCAGCACCTTTGCCCACATGCGCACGTGCACATCTTTTTTCTTAGTCCACCATGAAGCTAACCATCCTAATCCACTACTCATTCCCCTGTATTCCCAAAGTCCCTGTTATTCCCAATAACTCATCATACACTGTGTTACATACTATACAAGTGTTATATCTAGGCTTTCATAGAGGCTGGTTGGTGCGGGCTTTGCCCACCCAAGGTCTGCGATGGTAACAATACTAATCCTCTTCTTATTCCCCTTTATCCCCGATAAGTTTTCATCATGCACTGCAGAGTCTATTCTAAGGGAATGCCTTGAGTGCCATGCCCGCAGTAACCCAAGTGACGACGAACCATCCTAATCCACTACTCATTCCCCTGTATTCCCAAAGTCCCTGTTATTCCCGATAACTCATCATCATACACTGTGTTACATACAAATGTTATATCTAAGCTTTCAATGAAGCTGGTTGGTGCGGGTTTTGCACACTTAAGGTATCGGATGTTAACCATCCTAATGCCTTTCTTATTCCCCTTTATCCCCAAAACCTTCTCATCATGCACTGCAGAATGTATTATAAGGGAATCCACTGATGGTGGATAATCCACTGATGGTGGATGGAATGGTGGATATGGGCATTGCGCACCCGAGGTCATCCTACTCCTTTCCTTATTACCCTTTATTCCCAATCTTCCTTTATTTCTAACAACTCCTCATCACACACTGCCGAGTATATCCTCAGAGAGTCCACTGGGTCTGGTGGATGCTTGCGTTGTGCACATGAGGTTCCTGATGCTTAGCATCTTAATCAAAACTTTATTCTCCTTTATTTCCAGCAACAGCACTGCCGTGTGTATCTTCAGGGAGCCAACTGGGTCTGGTGGATGCGGGCATTTCACATCCGAGGTTTCATATGTTAACCGTCCATATATGTTTGTGATTCCAGATTCTTTTCAACAAGTCCTCATCACACACTACAGTGTGTATCCTCAGGGAGTCCACTGAGGCTGGTGTTGGCGGGCATCGATTGTCTGAGGTCTTCAACGCAAATCATTTTTATCAACGTGTTATTCCTTCCTATTCTAAACAACTTCCCATCACCCGAACCCGAGTGTATCCTCAAGGAGTACACTGAGGCTTGTGAAAGCGGACATAGCGCACGCCTCACCTAATCTTCAATAACCGAATCATGGGATCTACAGACATTTTCACTGAGTTGTGTACGATTATCTTACCGTTTATTTTATTTCGGAGAGTGATCATATGCAGCTTTGTGCGAATGTTGTTGAACAACACATCTTTAAAAATTCACATGAAACTTTTGGTGTCCAGAGCAACTAATGACAACTGACTATTAATCGGGAGTGAAATGAAAAATGTTTTTCTGTGATGTAACTTAATATTTTCAAAAGTACTAACTGCTGTAATGGTAACCTTTTATACTATGAATTTTCGCGAGTTTCCCGTTGAAACATGTTATTCAATATTTTGCATGACAGTGCATCTCGACAGATAATAAGGAAGTTTTAAGAGAAAACAAAAATATTTGTACAAAATCTAAGTTGAGAAACTATGTGTCAAGCGTGCGTCCTCCTGATATTTTCACTAAATTGATAATTGTCGTTGATTTGATTTCCTAATAATTCATGGTGACTTTGTGCAAATGTCATTCAACTGCATCATCTCGGAATGTAAATGCATATAGAACTCTTGGCGTCCAGAGTAGCTGATGAAAAGTGACATTTTTATGGTGTTTAATTTGAAACATCTAGCGTTTATTTGATTTACAATGAGAGGTATCATTTTTAACTCTGTGCGAATGTCATTAAAATACACATCTCGTATAAATATGCATTTGAAACATTTGGAGCCCAGAACAATTAATGACAACTGACAATAAATACAATAATCAAAATGAAAACTGAAAATGATAACGCTTCGACAAAGGATGTGTCGACGTGCCTCTTATGTTAGGTTATGGAAGGACACGGTGTCCTGTTTCATTGGAAGTTTGAGTATTGTATTGACACAAAGGAAAAGTTTCATAAGAGGGTGATGTATTCGCATTTGTTGGTTATTTAACATATTACAACTCTCTTTTTACTGTGAGCATAATGTATCTTTAATATTTTTAAACGTACTGCACTCGTCTCTCTCTTGACGTGGATATGAATGAATTAAGTGAAACTTTTCAGTATTCGGAGGTGATTTAGTTTGTACTTTAATGATTTCATTTATTTTAATTTAATAACATTTTAATATTGATATAGTTTATGCTTTATGATATAATTTATAAAGAGTGGAGAATGCTATTTATTGAGTCAATACATTTTTAACCGTATAATGATAATCAAAGATTTTAAATAAAAAATATTATTGCTGTTCTCTGTAAAGATATTTGAATAATTTCAATACAATATATACTTGAAAAAAAAAATAGTTTTAGTCAATCCATAGATTGTTGAGAAATTTCAAATTGTTTAAACTTTTTTTTAATCTTGTTTTTTGTTATTCAAAAAAAAAATTATTAAAAATGAATATCTTCATTCGTATATCTCAGTGGGTGCACTGAGGTTAGTTGATGCGGGCATTGCTTACCAAGGCCCCCGATGTTATCCTTCCTTATGTGGAGGGGCCACATTCATTTTTAATTCTTTAAAAATTTCTTCTACATTCGTCTCTCCTCATCAACGCTCTTCTTAAGCTTTCAGTTTCACTGCTGCCTTGCAGTTCTTCTTCGTGTTCTGCATTTCTCCTTCACACTTAGTGTCTTTTTCAACTAGTTCTCATTAAACACTTGTTATTCTTCACTATATGTACAACCAGCGGGGGCAGGTCCTGAGGTAAGCTGGTGCCCTAAGCACCAACGCATATCGAGACGCTTAGCAAATATGAAATATCGCTGTCTCACGTGTTACTTTGTCTCATCCCCGTTTACAACGCTTGAAATGAAGTCAGGATACATAACAGCTGCACTTTGCAGGTATTTACAGTGATCCACTCTGCTAACTTCTTGATCGTCAGTCAGTGTATGACCTTTGATATGACCTGACCATTAGATTGAGGAATGATGGTGAGCTCCTCGATGAGCCTAGTAGACGCACAACGATCATTTTGAAGAACTTTAGCCTCTTTTGGAAAATTTTCTTCAATTCGAAATGTTAATGATGGTCTAGGCCATGGAACATCTTCAATGCTCTCTCTACCATCACGAAATTTTGCATACTTCTTTAAAACGTTCTTGTTTGAAATGTTCTTGCTTTACTACAATAAACCGTTTGAATTATTTCAAAAATTTCCTTGGCTGTTTTGATGTTGCTAAAGTCTTCTCGAAAACTTCCGTAACTCCGCCAATGCCGGTCCCAAGCCCGGATATAAAAGGAGGAGGGTTTTTAGTTAAGCTCAGCTACTGTCCTGATAAAATAAGATAAAATTTTATCTTAGATTAGAGAAACGACAATCTAGCCATAAAACGATGGAAACCGATGTGGAATGAGATTTGGTGTAAGAGGCTACTTTTTCATATTCCATAATAGCTAGACTCGTATTTCGATAACTGTTTAAAGAGCATGAGGTAAAGGTATATCTTTTCGTGCTTGCGTAAGCTCTTCTATTGAACGACTGCAACAGTTTAAGAAGAATAAAAACTTCGATAAGTAAATATTTTATACGTTGGATTTGTAATTATAAATAAAAATTTATGATGGATTAAGAATCGCGACTTGAATGTATAATTTAATAAAAGGTCCTTCCGAAGCGGTTTTTTTATTTTTGAATAAAACACAATTTACTTTGGCATAATTGCGTTTTAAACTCACGAATAACGCTAATAATTTCGCCCTTGAGCTGAGGAATTGATCATTTTTATAGACCTGGCTTTTTACGTTACCCCAGAAAAAATAATCCAACGGTGTCAGATCACATGATCATGTTGGCCAATTAATATTGTATACGAATCCATTTTTATAAATGTCACTCATCATACTACTCAAATGTCACAAGACCCAGGCAAGTTCGCGAAGCGATCTGTGTTTTATTCAAGAATTTAAAAAACCGCTCAATTTAAAGGACCCTTATTATAATATTTAGAAAATGATCTCGTCTTCAGCGCGTGTTTGCATTTCAGTTAAAAAATGTGTTGTAAATGAAATATTTCTTCCAAATAGCGTACATTCCCTTACGTCATGATATTCGCTTATCCGCTTCTTACTCAAATTTATTTCCTTCAACTCCTCGTCACAATTTTTGTTTACTGAATCGGCACATCCAGCGATATTGGTGTGTATCATAAATAAGTCGTTACATTTTCTATCGAGACATTATTTCTGGCTTCTTTTCTTCATGGTAAGTTTTTCTTCGAGTGTTTATTTAAATTATTATATTTTTTTATAAATCATTATCAACATTAACGAATCAATGATTATTTAACAAAAGAATCTTGTTTGAATAGACGAAACAAAATTAATATAATTTTCCACAGTGCCTCACCTAACCTTCTGAGACCGAATCATGGGATCTACGGACATTTTCACTAAGTTGTGCACGATTATTTAACCGTTTATTACATTTCGGATAATTCGCATGCTCAACTTAGTGCGAATGTTGTTGAACAACACATTTATAAAAATTTACACGAAACATTTGTAGTTCAGAGCAGCTAATGACAACTGACAATTAATCCGCGGCTTTCAACATACTCTGATGGGGAAATGCACTGGCGTGTCTTTATTTCAACGTAACATTTATTTTGCTTTGAATTGTGTACAGCTTTTTATGAATGCTGTCTACAAATTACGACAGATAATAAGCAGACTATATTGAATGAGTTTCGTTACGATGTTTGTCCATTAGACGGAGCGTGAACGACTGCACATGCCAGCAGATATGCGGACGTTCGCGCTCCTTCCAATGAATCAACATCAGCACATCTCAAATTGAAGAATCAACATCAACACATCACAACATATACCGAAGGAACAAAAGTACACCTCGACACCCTTATTAGGGAACAACTGCGCATCTCTACAGCTGTTGCATATTTTGAAAGATTATAAGGAAAACCACATGAAATGAGACTGAAATTAATGTGCGTCGATTAGATGCAGCTTGAGCAAGTAGGTTGACCATTGCTGCAAACGCTTGTAAAAGGCATGCAAAAAGAAAACCAGGGCGTTCTCTAGAAGTGAGCATAGAAATAATAGTACATGGGAGTGAACGAATGATGCGATCAAAATGACAAATTTAACATATATATCACCGTTTAGAGAGGAAACTCTCCTCAACGGCGCTGTAACTCAGACATACTCGTATATGTTAGTAAGTGACTGCATGTGCCGGTAATTGTGACAGTGGACCAAGTCATATGTTATATTTTTTGTATTGAGATATTTTAACCTTTGCGTTTGTGTGTAATGAAAAATATTTTTCTGTTATGTAACTCAATATTTTCCAAAGTACTAACTGCTATAATGTTAATCTTTTAAGTTATGAATTTTCACGAGTTTCCAGCAAAAATATGTTTTTCGATACTTCGGGTGACTTCACGTTTCGACAGATAATAAGGAAGTTTTTAGGGACAAGAACAAAAATGTACAAAATCTAGGTTGAGAAACTATGTGTCAAGCGTGCGTCCTCCTGATATTTTCACTAAATTGATAATTAGCTACTTAATACTAGGTATGCTTATCGGGAATTGGCTAACATAATCATTTACGGTGGTACCAATGTAGGTACTCTGATCATCAACTTTTATGTAACCAGGTATGCTTATCGGGAATCGGCTAACATAATCATTTACGGTGGTACCAATGTAGGTACCCTGATCATCAACTTTTATGTAACTAGGTATGCTTATCGGGAATTGACCAACATAATCATTTATGGTGTTACGAGTACCAATGTCAGGTACTCTGATTATCAACTTTTATGTTACTAGGTATGCTTATCGGGAATTGGCTAACATAATCATTTACGGTGGTACCAATGTAGGTTCTCTGATCATCAACTTTTAATTGTGCCTTATATTTTACTCACCACAATCTTTGATCTGTTTAAATCTCGTACCAAATCATTTGATATACATTTCGCAAACCTTCGTTGTATTATTATCTTCATCAAACAACTTATTTGCCTCATTGGTGTCTGATTTATCCCCCGAATTTGATATAAAATTCTCTGATGATATTGATGGTGTTGGAAAAGATAGGTCTAAACCAAAAGACCCATGTTCGATAAAGGAAACGTACGAGTGACATATATCAGTCATGGGAATACCGAAATCACTATGAAACACACAAATAGCGAAGCCTAAAATTGACACTGGACTAGTGTTAATGTTGTGACGTGTGTATCACTTTTCATAAATGAATTCCTTTAAAATTATCACTTATTTGGCCATGGTGTAATAATGTGCATTTTATTTCGTCATTACGTCATGACCAACTGAGTGTAAATTTTATTCAACAGCACATCTCGTGTAAAATGCATGTGAAGATTTTGGAATCCGGAGTATCCAGTAACAACTGACATTTTCATTACGTTTAACATGAATCTTATTTCGTGATTTTGATGTCGAGAGAGCCTCGTGCGAGACTAAGTGCGAATGTTATTCAACAGCACAACTCGTATTTAATGCAGGAGGAACTTTTGGATTCCAGAGCAGCCAATAATAACTGAGGCACTAAATCACGCAATACTCCGGATACCTGTGTATACTAAGCGCCATACCCCCCCCCCCCCCCCCGCTCCGGACATCACCTCAGAGGATATTCAAACAGTTTTGAAAGAGTTTAAAAACGGTAACGGTTTGGGAAGAGTACGGATACCATGGACGGATATGGTCAGCAACACGAGGGTTCTTCAAAGAACCAAAGTTGATAGAGAGGTGCTGACTAATATTAAAATCCAAAAGGTGTCCTACTAGGATCATGTACTAAGAAGAGCAAAGTACAAATGGCTGCATCTTATCATCCAAGGCAAAATAAAGGGTCGAAGAGGTGCTGGCCGGAGGCAAATCTACTGACTCCGTAATATACGCGATTGAACTGGTAAAAGGAGCGTCGGGAATCTTTTTTGGACTGCCGGGGACAAATATACTTACTCTCAGGTGATATTCAACGTTAGAGGGACCTGACGTGACACTGGGAAGAAGAAAATGGGAAGAGGCTGATCGTTTCCTACCAGCACTGTGGTCTAACAGGGATGTGTCCTATGGACAAGAAAATAGAAAGAAAGATATCAAATGTGAATCTACCAACTGTGTTTGAAGTATTCATCGACCTGACATTTTTATTTAGTTGATCATGGGCGTTTTATGTTAATTGTATTTCGTCGAACTCTCATGATTTACTAAGTGCGAATGCCATTCAATTCTACATCTCCGAATCAAAATGCATATGAAACTTTTTGCGTCTACATCAGCTAATAAAATTGATAATAATCACGCTCCAGCAAAGAGAAATAAAAGTGCCTGTCAGTTGGTTGATGAACATATTTTCAAGTTAAATTGGAAATATTGAAGATGCAGTCCGTGGACACAAAATAAGTTTTATTGTGTTAATATTTTGAATTCTTCGGTAACACAGACCTAAAAATAATTTGTAGGATTGGCAAGAAAAAGTATTTTCAGTAGAAAATCTAAGGGTGATATGAGAATTGAATTCCATTTTCTCGTATCATGTAAGTATTTTTAACCGTCCAAAGTCAACCTCTTCTGCGTGTTGTGTACCGGTTGACAACTGAATAAGCTCTGCCAACCAAATATCGGCGGTACATTCAATGCTGGAATTAAACATCTTTCCACATTAAAGGAGAAAAGAATGTCTCTTTCCAGGGTAAAATCTTGAAAAAACTCGTCAGTAATTGGCTCATTTCTCACTTTGAAAAGAACTGCCCACTTATTCCTTCACAATTTCGATTAGGAAGAGGAGACTCTTGTGAGGATGCTACTTGCCACCTTCAACGGTACGTGGCGGACTCGAGAGAGAAATATGTGTTCTTGATTACTCTCGATATCTCAGGCGCCTTCGATAATGCCTGTTGGCCTAATATATTAAATTAATTAAAGCTCTTTATAACATAGAACATTTTAAAATTTATTCAGGATGACTACTTCATAAAACGCAGGATGAGAATTGACTTCGGTTGTGATTTTTGAGATAAGGAGGTCGACATCGGGTGCCCGTAGGACGGAATATTGGATTTTTTGCTCTGGATCGTTATCATTGACGATCTTTTAAAAACATTTCTGAGCCCAGGTTGTATGATTTAAGCCTAAGTGGGCAGTGGCCTTGTTCTGATCAGAGCCTCGATCGAGAGCCTCTCAGCGTTCTGTTTTGCCGGAATCGGAGAATGGGGGTCCAGAAATAGGCTTAACTTCGCTCCACATAAAACCTGCAGTATACTGTTGAAGTTATCTTTCGCATGCGCTCCTACAATTTCCTTTCCAGGAACAAACATGCGTGTCGTGCGGGAGGTAAAGAATCGGATATCTAATTGACCGTAGCCTGGGTATGTTACACCAAATAAGATCTTCCCTGCTGAGTGCAAGAAGGACTTTTCAAGCTGTTTTGCCATAGGCGAAGCAAATTTAATCCTAATGTTTCATAATACCAGGCTCTACGAGAGTGCAGTGTTCTTGGGAATTGTTTTATATGCAGCCAGGTGCTGGACACAGGTACCAGGAGGATGCTGACTGGTCGTTAACGGTGGGCGCCGTTGGCTATCGCCACCGTTTTATAGGACATGCTCGGCGGAAGCACTCTCGGTCTTAACGGCGTTAGCTCTGTTGGATTTGGGTTTATCTTTCTAAGTAAGAATCAGCCCGCGAGTATAGGTGAAAGTGAGTATACGTGAAAGGTGAGTATACGTGAAAGGTGAGTATACGTGAAAGAACATAAAGAAGATTTTTTTCAAAATCGTTCCTTGGAAAATGTCATTTCGGAAGAAATTATTTTTATATTGGGTGTAAGTAACTGAACCACCATCTCAGCAGCCCATAAGCATTATGGACCTGCGCGTGGTGCACCTGTTTCCCACTAACAGGGCTCCGGTGACCGTGTATCGGCGGTATATCCGATGGTGGAATTCGACGTCTTTCCACAAAGGAGAAGGAAATGTCTCCTTTCAGGGCGGTCACGCTCTGTAGATGGCCTTATGGTATCAGTTCTTCTGTGCCATAGGGTGACCAGATTAGTGCTGCAGCTCTAGTTGTATCGGCAGCTTGTCCGGTCTTAATCAAATAATTATACGCTGCCAGCAAATCAAAGATGAATTATTTGGATAAGAATGAATTGTCATTTATAGGGTCCAATACCCGACCATTCAAAATCAAAACAACACTTGGGAATTTGAAACACAACAACACACTTTTATACCTCTGCTCACCCGGAAACAAAATAGGCCTTTATTAACAAAGAATATCAGCACGTGAATTTGGACAAAGTTGCTCTCAGCAAGATTCGCCTTCTTGGTGAGGGTAACATTGAAGAAAACAATTACATATTTTTGTGGAAGGAATACCCTACAAATTGCCAATAAAATGCATGATGCATGGAATATCGACAAAATCCCAGGGATATTTCTGAGATTTCAGGGATTTTTCGCTATCATTTTTCAGATAATGTTTCCGTTCATTGCATTTATCCCTTTGATCCTACCCTGGACGTAGTTGGGTGGTGAAATAAAAGGGTCGCTATATGTCTTGCTTGAAAATGTTCCGAAAGAGAATTCCTGGATATAAACGTATTGTTCTACTTTGCGATTTCAATGCGAGAGTGGGTAAAGCTCCAATAACTATTTATCTTGTCGACATCTCAATATCTCGTCGTGAATAACCTCGACAAGTTCATTACTTAGGAGGAAGTTTAAACAGCTTTGAAAGAGTTGAACTACATAAAACCGCAGGATGTGACCAAATGCCGGCTGAAGTAAGGCATTCGAGAGATTTGATTTTTTGCTATTTTTTTGAGTAAATTTTGTGACGAATGTGTTTCACTTTTCATCAATGAATTCCTTTGAAATTTTCACTTAGTTGGTCATGGTATATTTATGTGCATTTTATTTCGTATCTAAATCATGGCTAACGAAGTGCGAATTTTATTCAAATGCACATGTGAAGATTTTGGTGTCTGGAGTATCAAGTGACATCTGACATTTCCATTACGTTGCCCATGAATCTTATTTCGTGATTTTGATTTCGACAGGACTTCATGTGTAACTAATTGCGAACGTTATTCAACAGCACGACTCTTATTTAATACACGAGAAGATTTCGGAGTCCAGAGCAGCCCATGATAACTGAGAATAAATACACGCAATACTCCGGACACCTGGGTATCAAATACTACGCGCCGTAGCCGGGAAAAATGCACTTGTGTATCTTTGTTTCAACAAAGAGTTTACGAAGCTCGCACGAGTTGCCAGACAAATAATTAGGGGCACTATATGTTTGTCAAAGGGTGACATCGTAAAATTGGAAAAGTGCAATGATCGTTCCAGGATTTTATATAAAAAATAAGGGTGCAACACTTTCAAGACAGTAAACCCTCAGAAATAATTGTGCAAAGCCATTGTCGAACTGTATCATTCTTGAGACCAGCCATATTGAGTTTCCTGGTATTGGACCGGATCATACGCCTTGATTGCTGAACTTGATAGCTAAGGTCACATCCGTGACTACCATTCTGTGATCAGCCCAACAGTCAGCACCTCGCCTTACTCTTGTCACACTGATATCTCCGCGGTCGCACTGCCGAGTTATCACAAAATTGACCAAGCGCCAATATTTGAAACGTGAATGCTGCCGAGTGGTTTTGAACTTGTATTTTAATTGGAATAGAGTATTTGTAATCATGAGTTCATGCTCAGTCATTTTGTGAGCAGCAAAACTCCTTTGGAGTTGGCCTTTTCAGCACCATGTATACCAAGTACCCCCCTCCGAATTCCGTCGTTGGTGCCAACACGCGCATTAAAGTCACCCAGTATTATTAATTTTCCTAATTGATGATTAAACTTGATCCAGATCAGAGTAGAAATTATTTTTCTCAGCATCTCGTGCAATCAGGGTTGGAGCTTATGCGCTGAGCAAAACCAGGTTTCTGACTTTGAATAACGGTATTGTCAGGGTTATAAGACGTTCAGAAAGACCCATGGGTAGTTGGGTAAGTTTCCGAGCCATTCTGGTTTTTACCGCAAAGCCAACTCCATGGATACGTGGTTCCTATAGGTGTTTACTCTTCCAAAAGAAAGTGTACTCACTATCTGTTTCCACAATTTGCCCCTCTCCAGCAAAGCGAGTTTCCGACAATGCAGCAATGTCGATATTGTATCTCGCCAGCTCATTCGCAACGAGAGCGGTTTTGCGCTCAGGTCGGTCATTTGCTTCGCGGTCCATCAGTCAAATAATTTCCATAAAATGGTTCGTTATATTCTCATTTTGGATGTTCGACGAAGTTGTTGTTGTCAAGTCGGTTCTGGTTATAAATCGCGATTCGCAGGATACAGACCTCTAATTTGTACTTTGCTATCAATTGCCTTGTTTTTATTTTCTCAGATAACCAGACGTCGAGTTCGTCCTAAATATCTGTTCCTTACTTCGTTGTCGAGATCATTGTCGACGGAAATATTGATACTTAAGTATTTAAATTGGATCACTCGATCCACAGATTTATTATCTATAACTGCTTTCCGCTTTCTTGGCTGTTTTGATGGTGTAAAAGTCTTCTCGAAAACTTTCGTAACTCCGCCAATGCCGGTCCCAAGCCCGGATACAAAAGGAGGAGGGTTTTTAGGTAAGGTCAGTTACCTACCTAAAAAAATAAGATTAAATTTTCTCCTAGATTAGAGAAAAACTGATATGGAAACAAAAAAAGGTTATTGAGGTTTGGTGTAAGAGGCGAAAGAGCATGAGGTTAAGGTACATCTTTCCATACTTGTGTAAAAAGAATTTTAAAAATCTTACACAAAGGTCTTAACTACACAATTTAATGTACTCTTATGGTTTCTTGGCCACTGCATGTGTTTATCAAGGCAGTTAGACACAGAAATAAAACGACAATAACTTTGTTATTAGTTTTATCAAACACTGTTTATTCCACTTTTTGTAACGGTTTAACCCTACCAATTTCAAGGCTTTCACCTCATCATCAGGGGAGCACAAAAAATACTTGTTTGCTGAGTGTATTCTTAGGGAGTCCACGGTGTCCAGATGCTCGATGTTACCCATCCTTAACCGTTCTCAATTCCGCTTTCTACTCATGAAGTCCTCATCACACACTGTTGAGTGCAGGCACTGTAACTCAGACATATATGTTAGTAAATGACTCTATGTGCCGGTAATTGTGACAGTAAACCAAGTCATATATTTTATGTATTGAGATATTTAGACCTTTCCGTTTGAGTGTAATGAAAAATATTTTTCTGTTATGTAACTCAATATTTTCTACTAACTGCCATAATGGTAACCTTTTGTGATATGAATTTCCCGTTAAAACATGTTATTCGATATTTTGCATGACAGTGCATCTAGACAGATAATAAGGAAGTTTTTAGGGAGAAGAAAAAAAATGTACAAAATCTAAGTTGAGAAACTATGTGTCTTGCGTGCGTTCTCCTGAAATTTGCACTACCATAAATTGATATTTATCTATTTACGTGATTTGATTTCCTAGTAATTTAAGGTGTCTTAGTGCGAATGTCATTCAACTGCATCATCTCGGAATGTTATTGCATATGGAACTTTCGGCGTCCAGAGCAGCTGATGAAAAGTGACATTTTTATAGTGCTTGTTTTGAAAGTTGTATCATTTATTCCAATTAGAAGTTTCATTTCAAACTCAGTGCGAATGTCACAAGAAGACACATCTCGTATAAATATGAATTTGAAACATTTGGAACCCAAAACAGTTAATGACAACTGACAATAAATACAATTCTCAAAATGAAAACTGAAAATGATAACGCTTCGGCAAAGGATGTGTCGACGTGCCTCTTATGTTAGGTGATGGAAGGACACGGTGTCATGTTTCATTGGAAGTTTGAGTAGTGTATTCACACAAATGAAAAGTTTCATAAGAGGGTGATGTATTTGCATTCGTTGGTTATTTATTACTATTCTCTTTTTACTGTGAGTATAATGTATCTTTAATATTTTAAACGTACTGTACTCGTCTCTCTCTTGTCGCGGATATGAATGAATTAAGTGATTTTTTTTCAGTATTCGGAGGTGATTTCATTTGTACTTCACCAACAGTGTATGTTTCAACCAGTTCTTATCAAACCCTTGTTACTATTCACTATATGTACAACTACAACTTCAAACTGCTGCTCCAAGCATTCATACATGTTTAAGAACATTTTGATTTATTTTTTTATTATCCAGCTGTCAAACCATCCTATTGCATACAGAGTAAAAATATCATTCAACTGCACATGTCTCAACTCTCGGCGTAACTATTGACTACTGACAATTATTACGAAACTTTGTACAATTAAACCACACAATCGAATGTTTTTTATTTTATATCATCTGTTGCAGTACCTGTTCCAAGCGTTTCTTTTTCTTTCAGCCCATTTCCATTTAACATGTCGCTGTCTTGTTTTTGTTTATTTGGTTTCAAACAGGCACGTAAGTTTTTTGGTTGTTTTCCATGTCTTAGTTTTCATTTCAGAAATATATCAGAAATAAGTTTGAACGAATTCAAATAATTGCATTTTGAACATGGCTAGAATGTTTCGACATTTCTTTCCCTTGACATTTTCATTAAACTAGACATGGAACTGTATTCGTTAATTGTTTTTCGATCGTATCGTAACTAATGTGGTGACGATGCTATTCAATTACACATCTTTGAAAATTTCACTATTCAGAGCAACTAATGAAAATTAATTATAATTACGATGAGACCAGAAAATTTTATGCGATTTCTCTATTTCATAGCGTTTGAAAAGTTGAGGGAGGCGTTTAACTGATAGAAACCAAAGGAGTTTTTTTTTTACATGTGATCTTTTGTTTCAAGCCATGATTTGCAGCGTTCTTTGGTCACACCGTGATCACGTTAGAATGTTTCATTTCCGTGACATTTTCATGAAATTGACCAAGAAGAGCCATCGTTAATTTAGTTACGAAGCGTTCATGGTTAATTCAATGAAGGCGCTCAACTACACACCTCATAAACTCTCCTGCATCCAGCAAATTGATATGGAACCCCTTTTATCCAGACCAGCAAATGAAATCTGACAAAAACTACGCTCCAGCAAGGAGTGTGTCAAGGTGCTCCTTAAATGATCAAAGAAAATGTCCTCATGTTAAATCAGGATGTCTATGTAGATTTTTGACCAAAAAGGAAAATTTTTATGCCATATGATGTTTTTTTCATTCCTTGTTTCTTTACAATACTCGTATAACCATTTTATATATCACTTATATTTCGAAATGTGTATATGTGTAAATATATCCTCCGGAGGTTCGTCTGTCCGACGATTACGGGTTTAGCGATCCCGAGGTCTCCGAGCTGGTCACTATCACTCCATGTCCTTTCCGATAGTGATTCTCCTCTTCCGCTCCCGTATATTCAGCACTTGCAGCCCTGTGATGGATAGCGATGGACCAGGACTTATATTTTATTTTATTTCTCCAAATAAACTGATTGTAGGGTCTTCATCCTATATGTATTCCTCATCAAAACCTTTAAAATTTGAATGAAGTCATTACGAAATAAAAATATTGATCAATATCAACAGAAATAATTATTTTGTATTAAATTGACCGGCGTGCGCGTGTGTGTATTGGATAACGTCAGTGTGTGTGCTAAGTAGCGTCGGTGTGTTGCTTTGGGTCAATCAATCAGTTCTTCTGTGCCATAGGGTGACCAGATTTGTGCTGCAGCTCTAGTTGTATCGGCAGCTTGTCCGGTCTGAATCAAATAATTATACGCTGCCAGCAAATCAAAGATGAATCATTTGGATAAGAATGATTTGTCATTTAGACGGTTCGATACCCGACCATTCAAAATCAAAACAACACTTGGGAATTTGAAACACAACAACACACTTTTATACCTCTGCTCACCCGGAAACAAAATGGGGATTTATTGACAAGGAATAACAAGACTTGCCTTCTTGGTGAGGGTAACATTGAAGAGAACAATTACATATTTTTGTGTAAGGAATACCCTGCAAATGCCAATAAAATGCATGATGCATGAAATATCGACCAAATCCCAGGGGTATTTCTGAGATTTTAGGGATTCTACGCTACCATTTTTCAAATAATGTTTCCGTTCATGGTATTTAACCCTATGATCCCACCCTGGACGTAGTTGGTGAAATAAAAGGATCGTTATATTTCTTACTTGAAAATGTTCTGAAAGAGAATTCCTGGATATGGTGATTTCAATATGAGAGTGGATAAAGTTCCAATATATAGGAACTTAATCTGGTCAACATCTCAATATCTCGTCGTGAATAACGTCGACAAGTCCATTACTTAGGAGGTATTTTAAACAGCTTCGAAAGAGTTGCATAAAAATAAAACCGCAGGATGTGACCAAATGCCGGCTGAAGTACTGAAAACACTTTCAAATGAAATAATTCACCATCTCAAAGTGTGTTTTAATAAGATATGCGAAGAGTTGGACCGTTCCTTACCAACACTGGGGTCCGGTCATATTATCATAAACGACTAAGTGCGAATGTCATTCAGCTACAAATCTTAGAATAAAATGCATATAAAACTCTTGGATAAGAAGTAATGGAAAGATGGATCATTTGGATAAGAATGAACGGTATTTCATAGGATCCAACACAAGAACACACTTTAATACCTCTGCTCAGCCGGAAAGAAGAATGGTCTTTATTGACAGGGAACATGAATTTGGACATAGGACACAAAAAGATTCGCCTTTTTGGTGAGGGTAGCGAGAATTGAGAACAATTACATATTTTTGTGGAATAATATGTTACTTGATTGGCGTTCCGAGAAACTTGTATGAATTGTTAATAATAACGCCTCAGCAACAGGCATACGAGTATCAATGTCAGATATTTGAGAGATTTGTTTTCAACCATTATTTTGAGTAAATGTTGTGACGTGTGTATCACTTTTCATCAATGAATTCCTTTAAAATTTTCACTTAGTTGGTCATGGTATATTTATGTGCATTTTTTTTGTAATTCTATCATGCACAACTAAGTGCGAATTTCATTCAAATGCACATCTCGTGTAAAATGCATGTGAAGATTTTGGAGTCCAGAGTATCAACTAACATCTGACATTTCCATTACGTTGCCCATGAATCTTATTTCGTGATTTTGATTTCGACCAAGGCTCATGGCCAACTAATTGCGAATGTTATTCAACAGCACAACTCGTATTTAATACACGAGAAGTTTTCGGAGTCCAGAGCAGCTCATGATAACTTCGAATGAATACACGCAATACTCCGGACACATGTGTATCATATACTATGCGCCATATCCCGTAAAAATGCACTTGTGTATCATTGTTTCAACAAAGAGTTTGGGAAGCTTGCAGAAGTTGCCAGACAGATAATTAGCACTTAAGTATTTTAATTGCATCATTCGATCAACAGATTTACTATCGATAACTGCTTTGCGCCTCCTTGGCTGTTTTGATGTTGTTAAAGTCTTCTCGAAAACTTCCGTAACTCCGCCAATGCCGGTCCCAAGCCCGGATACAAAAGGAGGAGGGTTTTCGGGTAAGGTCAGCTACCTACTTGATAGAACATTTTCTCTGAGATTAGACAATTGAAAATCTAACCATAAAACAAATGAATTAAAAAATATATCTCATAAACATGTTATGTTTAAATATTAATAACGAAAAGTTGTTCTTGTTTTAAAAATGAATTATTCGTTTGACCCATGATAACTGCATTATTTAATGTACTCTTTTGGTTTCTTGGCCACTGCATGTGTTTATAAACGACAATATAAATACACGGAAATAAAACGACAGTAACTTTGTTATTTGTTTTACCAAATACTGTTTACCCCACTTTTTGTAACGGTTTAACCCAACCGGTTTCAAGGCTTTCACCTCATCATCAGGGTAGTACAAAAAATACTTGTTTGCTGAGTGCATTCTTAGGGAATCCACGGTGCCAATGTGCCCGATGCTTCCCATCCTTATCCATTCACAATTCCATTTTCTTCTCAACAAGTCCTCATTATACACTGTATAGTGTCTTTAAGGAGTCCACGGTTCCAAGGTGCCCGATGCTACCTATCCTTAACCGTTATCAATTGCGTTTTCTTAACAAGTCCTCATCCCACACTGTGGAGTGTATCTTTAGGGAGTCCACGGTGCCAAGGTGTCCGATGCTACCCTTCCGTAACCATCCTCAATTCCGCTTTCTTCTCAACAAGTCTTCATCATAAACTGTAGAGTGTATCGTTAGAGAGACCACGGTGTCAAGATGCTCGATATTACCCATCCTTAACCGTCCACAAATCGAGTTTTTTCTTAACAAGTCCTCATCATACACCGCTGAGTGCATCTTTAGGGAGTCCACGGACTGACTGACCAAAATCTCCGATGCTTTCCTCCCTTATCCGCTTCTTACTCGAATTTTTTCTTACTCATATTTCCTTCGACTCTTCATCACAAACTATCGAATGTTTCTTTAGGAAAACCACTGAGGCTGGTGGATGCAGGCACTGCGCACAATAAATCCCTAAAGCTTGTCATCATTATGCACTCCTATATTTCCAGAGCGATGGCCCCCTTAATGATCGAAGGAACGAATATATGCAGTATTTGGATGGTTGAAATGTTTTTAAAGGTTCCAAACTATCAACGAATTATGTAATCTTAGATTGTCACAAACAGAAAAGTAAAAGATACGAAATGTATGTTTTCAACCGTCTTCTAACTATGTACTTTCTTGACATTTTCATTAAGTAGTTGACGGTTAGCTTACGTTTATTTGATTTCGTAAGTCGAAACTGATATTGTTAAAACGGCTTTTTTTCTGAATCAGCACATCCAGCGATTTTGTTCTATATCATAAATAAGTCGTTACATTTTCTTTCGAGACATTATTTCTGGCCTCTTTTCTTTATGAGATCTTTTTCCCTCCAGTCTTTATTTAAATTATTGTATTTTTTTATGAATGACAATCAATATTTAACGAACTAATTATTATTGAATAAAGAATCTTATATGATAAGACGAAACAAGATGAATACATTTTATCACAGTGTCGCACCTAACCTTCAAAGACCGATTCATGGGATCTTCAGACATTTTCACTAAGTTGAGCATGATTGCCTTACCGTTTATTTAATTTTGGAACACGTTCATTTACAACTAAGTGCGAATGTTGAACAACACGTCTATAAAAATCACATGAAACTTTTAGAGTCCAGAGCAGCTAATGATAACTGACAATTAATCGGCGACTTTCAACATACCCCGACGGGGAAATGCACTGGCGTGTTTTATTTAAAAATAGCATTTATTTTATTTTGAATTATATACGGTTTTTTATGAACGCTATTTAACTGCAAATTAAGGCAGATAATAAGGAGGGGGGCTATATTACATCAGTTTCATAACGATGTTCGTCCATTAGCCGGAGAGTGAACAACTGCACATCTCAGCAGATAACTAAGGAACAATAGTACATCTCAACAGATTATAAAAGAACAATAGCACATGTCGACAGTTAATAAGGGAACAACTGCACATCTCTACAGCTGTTGCACTTTGAAAGATAATAAATAAAACCACATGAAATGATATTGAAATTAATGTTTGTCGATTAGATGGAGCGTGAGCAAGTAGGTAGACCATTGCTGCAAATGCCTGTAGAAAGCATACAAAAAAAACCCGTTGCGTTATTTACATGTGAGCATAGAACTAACAGTATATGGGAGTGAACGAATGATGCAATCAAAATGACAAATTTATAAACAGCCGTTTAGAAAGAAAACTCTCCTCAACGGCGCTGTAACTCAGACATATAGTAAGTGACTATATGTGCCAGTAATTGTGACAGTTGACCAAGTCATATATTTTTTGTATTGAGATATTTAGATCTATAAAAAATCACATGAATATTTTGGAGTCCGGAGCAGCTTATGACAACTGACAATTAATCGGCGACTTTCAACATATTCCGACAAGGAAATGCACTGGCGTGTCTTTATTTCAACATAACATTTATTTTATTTTGAATCGTGTTCGGTTTTTTAATGGATGTTATTTAATTGGAAATTACGACAGATAATAAGGAGCCTATATTAAACGAGTTTCAAAACGACTTTCGTCCATTAGACGAATCTACAGAAATTTTCACTAAGTTGTGCATGATTGTCGTATCGATTATTTCATTTCGGTTCCCAGTCATGAATAACTGAGTGCGAACGTCGTTGAACAACACGTCTCCTACGAGTGTATACATGAATATGAAAGTTTTGGAATCCAGAGCAGCTAATGACAATTGATAACGACCTTTTGATTGCATCATTCGTTCACTCCCATATACGTTTAGTTGTGTCGAGATGTGCAGTGGTTCACGAACATCCATAGTCGAAATAAAATAAACAAAATTGTAAAATTAATGTTTTTTTTGAAATAAAGACACGCCAGTACACTTGAATTTAAATTCACCGTATACACAATCTCAACCCTATAATATAATTTATCATCGAAATCGTTTCCAACAACTGTTCATCAAAAACTTTCGCATACTCTCAGGGGTCCACTATGGAGGTTTGCGATATTAACCATCCCAATGTATTCCTAATTCAACTTTGTGTATAGGAAATCTCTTCTGAATTAATATGTTATACCTTTTTTATCATCATATCTTCCCCTTAACTTTTCAGCCTCACTACTGCCTTGCAGTTTTTCTTATTCTTCGGCGTTCTCCCTTGCCCATAGTGCCTTTTCCATCACATTTACAAAGCTCTTATATTGTACAACTAAAACAGTTTTAGAAGAATCAAAACTTCGATAAGTAAATAATTTATACATTGAAGTTGAAATCAGAAATTAAAATTTATGATGGATTGAGAATCGCGACTTTGATATTTAATTTTATAAAGGATCTTTCAATAGCGGTTTTATTTATTTAATTTTTTTTAATTCTTGAATAGAGCACACAATTTGCTTTGATTTCAAAAAACTTTTTATTGGTCATTAAATCATAATGTATGACATTACTTCATAAAACGCAAGGTGAGGTTTGACTTCGGTTCTGATTTTTTAGATAGGGAGGTCGACATCGGGTGCCCGCAGGGTGGAATATTGGATCCTTTGCTCTGAATCGTTCTCATTGACGATCTTTTAAAAATCTTTCTGCGCCCAGATTGTATGATTCAAGCCTACGTGGACAGTGTTCTAGTTCTGATCATAGCCTCGATCGAGAGCCTCTCAGTGGTCTGTTTTGTCGGAATTGAAGAGTGGGGGTCTAGAAATAGACTTAACTTGCTCCATTTAAAACCTGCAGTATGCTGTTGAAGGTGTCTCTTGCACGCACTCCTACAATTTCCTTTACAGGAACAAACATTCGTGTCGTGCGGGAGGTAACAAATCAGATTGGCAATCGACCGTGGCCTAGGTATGTTACACCATATGAAATCGTCCCTGCTGAGTGCAAGAAGGATATTTCAAGCTGTTTTGCGCTTTGCGAAGCCCATATGGGGCCTACCGTTCCATATAACCAGACTCTATGATAGTGCAGTATTCTTAGGAATTGTTTCATACGCATCCAGGTGCTGACGAAATAGAAGTTGTCTCAGATACCAGGAGGATGCTGATTAGTGGTCAACTGTGGGTGCCGTTGGTTATCGCCAAGGTATATAGGGCATGCTCGGCGGAAGCACTCTCGGTCCTAACAGGGCGAGCTCCGTTTTACTTGGAGTCCTTCGAAGTAAGAATCAGCCCGCGAGTATAGGCGACGTCCGTCTACACCCCTTGCCAGTGGGATGCACCTGTTTCCCACTAACAGGGCTCCGATGACCGTGTATCGGCGGTATATCCGATGGTGGAATCCAAAGTCTTTCCACAAAGGAGAAGGAAATGTCTCCTTCCAGGGTAATCACGCTCTGTAGATGGCCTTATGGTATCAGTTCTTCTGTGTCATCGGGTGACCAGATTATTACTGCAGTTCAAGTTGTATCGGTGGCTTGTCCGGTCTTAATTAAATAATTTTACGCTGCCAGCAAATCAAAGATGAATTGTAATTTATTTTTAACAAACACTGTTTATTCCACTTTTTTGTGACGGTATAACTTTACCGGTTTCAAGGCTTTTCAACGGTTGGAGGCGGGAGGGGGGGGGGTGAGGAAGGCTAGGGATAATTTCGGCCAAGAGTGGGGAGATTTTGGGGAAATAACTGTTCAACAGATGCTCCGATCGGAATACTGACTTAGAAATTTCTAGGGCCTCTAATCTGTCCAATTTATTTCCGTTGCGGCTAATATGCAAGAATTTGGCATCATCGATAGAAAAAGTATGATTCTTTCAAAAAAAATATATATATCAAATGAAATAACCAAAAATATTCCAAGTCACATACAGCCAGCTTTTTACACTAACTTTAATCTCCGGAAACTCTTATTTAATGGGAAAGGCAAAAATGGAATACTTAGCAACGGTGGTGTGTATAAACTTTTATGTGCTGACTGTGATAATTTCTATATAGGAAAGACAGGAAGATCTTTTGAAAAGAGATTTCGTGAACACCAATCTGCAAATAACTAATTTATTCTGACAAATCCTCTAATTTATTCTGAAATGGCTAATCATTGTCACCGTGAGAATTTTACGCCTTAACTATAAACAACAAAGATGAATTATTTGGATAAAAATGTAATGTCATTTATAGGGTCCAATACCCGACCATTCAAAAACAAAACAACACTTGGGAATTTGAAACACAACAACACACTTTTATACCTCTGCTCGCCCGGAAACAAAATGGGGCTTTATTGACAAAGAATATCAGCACTTAAATCTGGACAAAGTTGCTCTCAGCAAGACACGCCTTCTTGGCGAGGGTAACATTGTGGAGAACAATTACATATTTTTGTGTACGGAATACCCTACAAATGCCAATAAAATGCATGATGCATGAAATATCGACCAAATCACGGGGGTATTTCTGAGATTTTAGGGATTTTTCGGTACCATTTTTCAGATAATATTTTCGTTCATGTCATTTATCCCTGTGATCCCTTGTGACAGTTGACCAAGTCATATATTTTTTGTATTGAGATATTTAGATGTATAAAAAATTACATGAAACTTTTGGAGTCCGGAGCAGCTTATGAAACTGACAATTAATCGGCGACTTTTAACATATTCCGACAGGGAAATGCACTGGCGTGTCTTTATTTCAACATAACATTTATTTTATTTTGAATCGTGTACAGTTTTTTTATGGATGTTATTTAACTGGAAATTACGACAGATAATAAGGAGCCTATATTTAATGAGTTTCATAACTACGTACCATTAGAGGAATCTACAGACATTTTCACTAAGTTGTGCATGATTGTTTTATCGATTATTTCATTTCGGTAACAATCATGTATTACTGAGTGCGAACGTCGTTGAACAGCACGTCTCCTACGAGTATATACATGAATATGAAAGTTTTGGAATCCAGAGCAGCTAATGAAAATTGATAACGACCTTTTGATTGCATCATTCGTTCACTCCAATATACGTTTAGTTCTGTCGAGATGTGCAGTTGTTCACGAACATCCATAGTCGAAATAAAATAAACAAAATATTGTAAAATTAATGTTTTTTTTAAATGAAGACACGCCAGTGCATTTCCTTGCCTGAGTATATTGGAAGTCGCGTATCAAAATACGTATGACATGGACACATATCACTGAGAAAATAAGAGAAAATAAGAATCTTATAGATGGAAATTTCAATAAAAAAAAGGTAGTGACTACAAAATGACGAAACAATCAAACAATTGGTTTATGCATACATGATGAAAGAGGAAACAGGCTTATAGAATTCACCCAAAGCAAGTCACTTTATATTATGAACTTATTTTCAAAAAGTTAGACTATAGATTTGATTTTATTTACATGATGAATGCCGATTATTTATAATTTACAATTCGAAGGCAAATACAAAATAAGTTGACCACAGGCTGTAAATAAATATTGTATTATTCCAGACTGTACTTGTTCTCAACAAATTTAAATGAGTATACAAGATTAATTGATTTTTAATTGTTGATTGTTGCTGGTGTACTCGTATACCTTCCACAAAGCTAGTACTGGTACTGACCCATGGGGTAAACCATTGTCGGGACGCAACTACTTCCAGCTGCACACGAAAATATCTGTAGTGGAGTATGATCTCCGTGCTTTGAAGCTGGAATGTTGGAAGTGAATATCTTCGTGTTCAGCTTTTAATGGTTTCTGTCCGTTTCAAGTCAAATACTACTTTCCCGTGTGTTATGCTACCATCACTTGATGTCCATGAGGAGATGTTTTATAAGTTGAAGAGGTTATTAGTTTTTCAGGTTTAACCTTTGTCTTCCTGTATTAAAAAAATCCGCGCGTTCCGGTGCTGTGAGAATATTCATTGTCAACCACTTAAATTAATTAAATTTGACGTCAAAAGTGATAATAATTGAAATTTATTTGATGTTAAGTACATGTCTTTGTGTTAAATCAGGATATCTATGTAGATTTTTAACCCAAAAGAAAAATTTTAATGCTATATGATTTTTTTTCCATTCTTTGTTTCTTTATAATATAACCATTTTTTATGATTTTATATATCACTTATATTTCAAAATATGTACTATATATGTGTAAACGTATCCTCCGGAGGTTCGTCTTTCCGACGGATACGGGTTTAGCGATCCCGAGGTCTCCGAGCTGGTCACTATCACTCCATGTCCTTTCCGATAGTGATTCTTATCCCCCCTCTCCTGTTGTTGCCTATTTAACACTGGCCGCCCTGTGATGGATAGCGAGTGACCAAATAGTGAAAAAAAAGAAAGGTTTCTTGAAGAAAACATTTGATTTAAAGACCAACGACTATTTAATCGTACAATAGAAGTTCATATTTTCAAGGGAAAAAAAAGAAAGGAAGATATAAAATCGACGTCAGCAAATCTTCTTGCCAGAATTCGTTCTCCTAATATTTTCATTGAGTTGCCTATTTAACACTTGCCACTTTGTGATGGATAGCGAGTGACCAGGAAGTATATTTTATTTTACTTCTCCAAATATGCTGTTTGCATGGTCTTCATACTTTATATAATCCTCATCCAAACCTCTATGATTTGAATGGTGTCATTACGAAATAAAAACATTGATCAATATCAACAGAAATAATTATTTTGTATAAAATCGACCGGCGTGCGCGTGTGTGTATTGGATAACGTCAGTGGGTGTGTGTTGAGTAGCGTCGGTGTGTGCCACCTGACTCTAAGTACGAATATGATTCAATTGCACGACGAATACGGGTTTAGCGATCCCAAGGTCTCCGAGCTGTAAGATAAGTTAAAGAAAAAAAAGAAGGGAGGTCATAAGGCTCCCTACCTACAAACCTGCAAGACAACAACAACTGAATAACACCCTTTGCAAACCGTCCTAGACAAATATATAGCCAGGGTGATTGGATTGGAGGAAATTTTTATTAGTCACTGAAGTATAATGTATGACATTACTTCATAAAACGGAAGATGAGAGTTGATAATGAAGGGGATTTTTTAGATAGGTAGATTGACATCGGGTGCCCGCAGGGCGGAATATTGGATCCTTTGCTCTGGATCGTTCTCATTGACGATCTTTTAAAAACCTTTCTGCGCCCAGGTTGTATAATTCAAGTCTACGTGGACTGTGGCCTAGTTCTGATCAGACCTCGATCGAGAGCAACTAAGCGGTCTGTTTTGCCGGGATTAGAGAGTGGGGGTCCAGAAATAGGCTTAACTTCGCTCCACATTAAACCTGCAGTATACTGTTGAAGGTATCTCTTGCACGTGCTCCTACAATTTCCATTACAGGAACATTCGTGTCGTGCGGGAGGTAACAAATCGGATTGGCAATCGACCGTGGCCTGGGTATGTTATACCATATAAGATCGTCCCTGCTGAGTGCAAGAAGGCTTTTTCAAGCTGTTTAGCGCTTGGCGAAGCCCATATGGGGCCTACCATTCCATATAACCAGACTCTACGATAGTGCAGTATTCTAAGAAATTGTTTCATATGCATCCAGGTGCTGACCATATAACAGTTGTCTCAGATACCAGGAGGATGCTAAATGGTGGTCAACGGTGGGTGCCGTTGGTTATCGCCAAGGTTTATAGGACATGCTCGGCGGAAGCACTCTCGGTCTTAACAGGGCTAGCTCCGTTTTTATTGAAGTTAGGTTTATCCTTCTTAGTAAGAATCAGCCCGCGAGTATAGGTGACGTTCGTTTACGCTCCTTGCCAGGGGGGTGCACCTGTTCCCACTAACAGAGCTCTGGTGACCGTGTATCGGCGCTATATCCGATGGTGGAATCTAACGTCTTTCCACAAAGCAGAAGGAAATGTCTCCTTCCAGGGTAATCACGCTATGTAGATGGTCTTATGGTATCAGTTCTTCTGTGTCATAGGGTGACCAGATTAGTTCTGCAGCTCTAGTTGTATCGGTGGGTTGTCCGGTCTTAATCAAATAATTTTACGCTGCCAGCAAATCAAAGATGAATTATTTGGATAAAAATGAAATGTCATTTTTTATATATGACATTTCGTTTTTATCATTTTTATACATATTTTTGTGTAAGGAATACCCTGCAAAAGCCAATAAAACAAAAATGGTATTTATTGACAGGGAACATGAATTTGGACATAGGATACAGAAAGACTCGCCTTTTTGGTGAGGGTAGCGAGAATTGAGAATAATTAAATATTTTTGTGGAATAATATGTTACTTGATTGGTATTAAGAGAAACTTATAAGAATTGACAATAACAACGCGTCAGCAACAGGCATACGAGTATCGATGTCAGGTATTCGAGAGATTTGTTTTTAACTATTTTTTGAGTAAATTTTGTGAGGTGTGTACCACTTTTCATCAATGAATTCATTTGGAATTTTCACTTAGTTCGTCATGGTATATTATTCGACTCCTTGTCGAAAAACACCGTGATGCCAAGAAAAACCTTCATATGGTCTTCATCGATCTTGAAAAGGCGTTTGACAGGGTCCCTAGAAGCTTAATTTGGGCAGCACTTAGAGCACCTAGTGTACCAGAAAAGTATGTACTTGCCATCCAGGACATACACGATAACGTGACAACGCATGTGAGGTGCACTTCGGGAACTTCACCAGAATTTCCTGTAATGGTGGGGGTACATCAAGGATTGGTTCTCAGTGCGCTACTGTTCATCTTGGTCATGGACTATTTAACTAACCAGGAAATGAACGGTCTCCTAAAAATCCTACTGTTTGCAGACGATAACGAGTCTTCAGTGAAAAACATGAAGACCTGCAAAAAAGTCTGGAAAGGTGAAAAAGAATCTCGGAGGACAATGGATTGAGACTGAGTAGAAAGAAAACAGAATATATGTACCTACCATTCGAGAACACAAATGCTGTCACTCCCGTAATGCAAATGGATGGAGGAATATTACCGAATTGTGACTCCCTTAAGTATCTTGGGTCACTCATCAATAGCGATGGAGGATGTGCAGCAGAAGTAACACATAAACTTAGTGTGGGATGGATGAAGTTTAGATTGATGACGGGAGTTCTACGTGATCCGAAAATGCCTGCAAACTTATAAGGAAAAGTATACCAAACGATTGTCAGACCCGCACTCCTCTATGGCTCCGAATGCTGGACGATGTATAACTCTTTCTCTAGGTAATTAGAAACTGCTGAAATGTGCATGTTAAGATGGTCAGCTGGTGTGTCCCTAAGAGACAAAATAAAAGGCTCATGCATTCGTGGAGGCCTAGGTGTTACAGATATCAACAGCAAGATGGAGGAGAGGTGATTGAGATGGTATGGGCACGTTGGACGCAGAGCACCCGATCACATTGTGAACCAGGCAATCTCCATGGATTTGCTTCGAATAACAACCAGAGGAAGACCAAAGAATTCATGGGTGGTGCATAAAGATAACCTGATGCAGAGGCACGGCATGGGGGACGTAGTCCGGGACAGAAGATCATACAACCTGAGGACGAGGAGAGCTGACCCCAACAGTCTTCGCAGACAGTGAGTTGGGATGGAGCCAGGGAGAAGATCGTGGTATATTTATGTGCATTTTATGTCGTAATTCCATCATGCACAACTAAGTGCGAATTTCATTCAAATGCACATCTCTTGTAAAATAACATCTTTCATTCCGTTGCATATGAATGTTCTTTCGTGATTTTGATTTCGAAGCACGTTCATGTGTAACTAAGTGCGAATGTTATTCCACAGCACAACTCGTATTTAAAATACGATAAGTTTTCGGAGTCCAGAGAAGCCAATGATAACTGAGGATAAATACACGTAATACTCCGGATACCTGTGTATCATAGTTTCCGAGACATTCTTGATTTTGCCACAAAGCCAACACTTTTTACTCTTCCAAAAGAAAGTGTACTCACTATCTGTTTCCACAATTAGTCCCTCTCCAGCAAAGCGAGTTTCCGACAATGCAACAATGCCGATATTATATTATATCTCGGCAGCTCATTCGCAACGAGAGCGGTTCTGCGCTCAGGTTGGTCATTTGCTTCGCGGTCCATCAGTCAAATAATTTCCATGAAATGGTTCGTCATATTCTCATTTCAGATGTTCGACGAAGAAGAAGGCTTGTCAAGTGTGTTCTGGTTATAAATCAAGATTTGCAGGATACAGACCCTAAATTTGTACTTCCTATCAATTCACTTGTTTTCATTTTCTCAGATAACCAGAGGTCGAGTTTGTCCTAAATATTTGTTCCTTATTTCGTTGTCGAGATCATTATCTACGGAAATATTGATAAGTATTTTAATTGCATCATTCGATCAACAGATTTACTATCGATAACTGCTTTGCGCCTCCTTGGCTGTTTTGATGTTGTTGAAGTATTCTCGAAAACTTCCGTAACTCCGCCAATGCCGGTCCCAAGCCCGGATACAAAAGGAGGAGGGTTTTCGGGTAAGGTCAGCTACCTATTTGATAGAAAATTTTCTCTGAGATTAGACAAATGAAAATCTAACCATAAAACTAATGAATTAAAAAATATATCTTATTGTATAAACAAGTTATGTTTAAATATTACGAGTAAGAACGAAAAGTTGTTCTCGTTTTATAAATGAATTATTCGTTTGACCCATGATAACTACATTATTTAATGTAATCTTATGGTTTCTTGGCCACTGCATGTGTTTATCAAGGCAGTTAGACACGGCAGTACTTTCATGGCAGTACTTTTTTGCATTTCCATTAAGTAGTTGACGGTTAGCTTACGTTTATTTGATTTCGTAAGTAAAAACTGTGATTGTTAAAACGGCTTTTTTTCTGAATCAGCACATCCAGCGATTTTGTTCTATATCATAAATAAGTCGTTACATTTTCTTTCGAGACATTATTTCTGGCCTCTTTTCTTTATGAGATCTTGTTCCCTCCAGTCTTTTTTTAAATTGTTGTATTTTTTATGAATGACTATCAGTATTTAACGAATTAATTATTATTTAATAAAGAATCTTATTTGAAAAGACGAAACAAGATTAATTCATTTTTTTTCACAGTGTCGCACCTAACCTTCAAAGACCGAATCATGGGATCTACAGACATTTTCACTAAGTTGTGAACGATTGTCTTACCGTTTATTTTATTTCGTAAAATCTTCATCCACAACTAAGTGCGAATGTTGTTGAACAACACATCTATAAAAATTCACATGAAACTTTTGGAGTCCAGAGCAGCTAATGACAACTGACAATAAATCGGCGACTTTCAAGATACTCCGACAGGGAAATGCACTGACGTGTATTATTTCAACATAGCATTTATTTTATTTTGAATTGTGTACAGCTTTTTATGTACGCTTTTTAACTGCAAATTACGATAGATAATAAGGGGGCTATATTACATGAGTTTCATTTATTTATTAATAATATAATAAAAGGAATGGTTTAAATTCTTTATGATATACAAAAATAATTTGATAATAAATATATAATTATATATATTTATTTAAATAATTAATTTTATAATTAATAAGAACACAAAAAATGTATTTTTTTTAAATTATAAAATGTTAATTTAATATTACTAAGTGTATTAGATTATTATTAAAGTTATTATTTACTATTAAAAATATATATATTTTCTTTATTTAATTTTGAGAGATTTTCTTGAATTAAATAATCATTTCCTCATCCTAAAATAATCGTTAACAAATGGAAAAAAGCAATGCATAAAATCAACTTTTCCTAGGAGCTAAGAAGTTTCACTTCTACCGCGCGAGAGTCTCACTCATCTGTTTGTTTTTTAATTTCATTTCATTATAATATCGACATAGTTTATGCTTCATGACATATTTTCATTAATTTATTACCTACATATTTTCCTTTTTATCGAGATTAGCTAATGAAATCTGACAAAAACTACGCTCCAGCAAAGAGTGTGTCAAGGTGCTTGTTAAATTATCAAAAAATATGTCTTAATTTTTAATCAGGATGTACATTTTTAACCCAAAAGGAAAAATTTAATGGTATACGAGGTTTTTTCCATTCTTTGTTTCTTTATAATACTCGTATAATCATTTTATATATCACTTATATTTCGAAATGTCTATATGTGTAAATACGAGTAAATCCTCCGGAGGTTCGTCTTTCCGACGAATACGGGTTTAGCGATCCCGAGGTCTCCGAGCTGGTCACTATCACTCCATGCCCTTTCCGATAGTGATTCTCCTCACCCCTCTCCCGTTCTCGTATATTTAACACTTGCCGGCCTGTGATGGATAGTGAGTGACCAGGACTTATATTTTATTTTATTTCTCCAAATATACAGATTGCAGGGTCTTCATACTTTATGTATGCCTTATCATAATCTATATAATTGAATGAAGACATTATGAAATAAAAACATTGTTCAATATCAACAGAAATCATTATTTTGTATTAAATCGTAGAGTAGCGTCGGTGTGTACCACATGTTTCAAAGAAAGATTATCATTCAATTGCACGACGAATACGGGTTTATCTATCATGAGGTCTCCGAGCTGGTCACTATCACTCCATATCCTTTCTAATAGTAGTTCTCCTCACCCTTTTCCCGTCGTTGTCTATTTAAAAAAAGTTTTCTCTTTTATGGTTTCGCTTTCCTTGATAACCCATATACTAAGGAAGACAATGCGTAAACTTCCAGCACAACATAATATTAACACGCATATACAATGGTATAAGGGGAGGCCATAAGGCTCCCTATCGACACACACGCGCAAGACAACCAATAATAAATAACTCCCTTGGGACACGTCCAGGACAGAGATATAGCCGGAGAGTTGGATTGTTTTGGAGGATTTTTAACGATTTATTTGACTTGAATATTGCAACTTTTAATGCTCAACCATTATCAAGTTCATATCACTGAAACTTCAAAATAACTAAAGTGCATCAATTGGGATATCGTAGGGCTAGGCAAAATTAGAAAAAAGGAGAGCAAATGACAGATCTTAAAGATAGACAGCTTCTGTATTTTGAAGGTACGCTGGAAGAACATCATTTAATTTAATAGCTCATCTGAAAGGTTAGCAACCCTAATGTATTAAATTAATCAACAATGCCACATGCATACCTTTCATTTAAATGCCCCCATAGAAAGTTATTCGGACGAATGTATTAGGTAGCGACTACAAAGATGAGGAAACGGTAAAACAATTGGTTTGTGCATCGGTGATGAAAGAGGAAACAGGCTTATAGAATTCGGCCAAAGCAGTTTGCTTTGTGTTATGAACTTATTAACAAAGGCGTGACTAAAGATTTGACTATGAATTTTACATGGTGAATGTCGATTATCTATAATCTTACATTTCAAAGTCCAACACAAGGGGATTTCCGCTTCCGTTGAGGCCCATTTGTCGACTTGATCAATCCGCAGAGCACATTCTGTGGTACTGCGACGAAGGTGGAGTCAGTAATTTTCAAAATGCACTCCACTTAACCTTACATCGGTTCATCTTCGGACCGATTGTGGCATCAAATACTGGTTTTGTTGCATTTGAGTTTTTTGGTCAAAGTAGAAGCAAATTGCTGGGCTGTTTGAATTCCAAGTTTTAAGCCACTTTAAGAGAGAAAAAAGAATTGCGCTGCGAGTCATTTTCCTTTTCCTGTGATGCCGGACCTTTTGGGTAGTTTAGAGAAGGAATTCTTTTGGGTAGTTTCATCTTCGTCACTATGAGATGTGTCACTTATAAAAAAAATAAAGAAAATTTTTTCAAATTTGTTTCTTGGAAAACCTTTTTCCCACTAACAGGGCTCTGGTGACCGTGTATCGGCGGTATATCCGATGGTGGGATCCAATGTCTTTCCACAAAGGAGAAGGAAATGTCTCCTTCCAGGGCGATCACGCTCTGTAGATGGCCTTATGGTATCAGTTCTTCTGTGCCATAGGGTGACCAGATTAGTGCTGCAGCTCTAGTTGTGTCGGTGGCTTGTCCGGTCATAGTCAAATAATTATAAGCTGCTAGCAAATCAAAAATGAATCATTTGGATAAGAATGAAATGTCATTTAGACGGTCCAATACCCGACCATTCAAAAACAAAACAACACTTGTGAATTTGAAACACTTTTATACCTCTGCTCACCCGAAAACAAAATGACCCTTTATTGAGAAGGAATATCAGCACCTGAATTTGGACAAAGTTGCTCTCAACAAGACTCGCCTTCTTGGTGAGGGTAACATTGAAGAGAACAATTACATATTTTTGTTTAAGGAATACCCTGCAAATGCCAATAAAATCCATGATGCATAAAATATTGACCAAATCCAGGTGATGTTTTTGAGATTTTATGGATTTTTCGGTACCATTTTTCAGATAATGTTTCCGTTCATGGTATTTATCCCTATGATCCCGCTTTGGACGTAGTTGGTGAAAAAAAAGGGTCGTTATATTTCTTGCTTGAAAATGTTCTGAAAGAGAATTCCTGGATATGGTGATTTCAACATGAGAGTGGATAAAGTTCCAATATATATAATATTAATCAGGTCGACATCTCAATATGCCAGCAAATGCCAGTAAAATGCATGATTCATGAAATATCGACCAAATCCCAGGGATATTTCTGAGATTTTAGGGATTTTTAGCTACCATTTTTCAGACAATGCTTCTGTTCATGGCATTTATCCCTATGATCCCACCCTGGACGTAGTTGGTGAAATAAAAGGGTCGTTATATGTCTTGCTTAAAAATGTTCTGAAAGAGAATTCTCGGATATGGTGATTTCAATACGAGAGTGGATAAAGCTCCAATATATATGATATTAATATTGTCGACATCTCAATATCTCGTCGTGAATAACGTCGACAAGTCCATTACTTAGGAGGAAGTTTTAACAGCTTTGAAAGAGTTGAATAAAAATAAAACCGCAGGATGTGACCAAATGCCGGCTGAAGTACTGAAAACATTTTCAAATGAAATAATTCACCACCTCAAAGTGTGTTTTAATGAGACATGCGAAGAGTTGGACCGTTCCTTACCAACACACGGGTCCGGTCATATTAAGTGTCATTTGTAGGTACCAATACCAGACCACTTGGGAATTAGCAACACAAGAACACACTTTTATACCTCTCCTCAGCCGGAAACAAGAATGGTCTTTATTGACAGGGAACATGAATTTGGGCATAGGGCACAGAAAGACTCGCCTCCTTGGTGAGGGTTTGCATTGAGGAGAACAATTACATAGTTTTGTGGAATAATACTTGATTGGCGTTCAGAGAAACTTATATGAATTGACAATAACAACGCGTCAGCAACAAGCGTATCAATGTCAAGTATTCGAGAGATTTGTTTTTAACTAATATTTTGGGAAATGTGGTGACGTGTGTATCACTTTCATCAATGAAGTCCTTTGAAATTTTCACATAGTTTGTCATGGTATATATATGTGCATTTTATTTCGTAATTCCATCATGCACAACTGAGTGCTAATTTCATTCAAATACACATGTCGTGTAAAATGCACGTGAAGATTTTGGAGTCCGAAGTATCAAGTAACATCTGACATTTTCTTTACGTTGCCCATGAATGTTGTTTCGTGATTTTGATTTCGACGACCGTCATGAGTAACTAACTGCGAATGTTATTCAACAGCACAACTCGTATTTAATACACGAGAAGTTTTTGGAGTCCAGAGCAGCCAATGATAACTGAGGATAAATACACGCAATACTCCGGCATAGCGTCGGTGTGTGCCACCTGACTCTAAGTACGAATTTGATTCAATTGCACGACGAATACGGGTTTAGCGATCTCTCCGAGGTCTCCGAGTTGTAAGATAAGTTAAAGAAAAAAAAGAGGGTGGGTCATAATGCTTCCTACCTACAAACCCGCAAGATAACAAAAACTGAATAACATCATTTGGAAACCGTCCTAGACAAAGATATAGCCAGGGTGATTGGATTGGAGGAAATTTTTATTGGTCATTGAAGTATAATGGATGGCATTACTTCAAACGCAATATGAAAGTTGAGGTGTTGATGATAAAGGGGATTTAAAAAAAAAAAGATCGACATCGGGTGCCCGCAGGGTGGAATATAGGATCCTTTGCTTTGGATCGTTCTCATTAACGATCTTTTAAAAACCTTTCTGCGCTCAGGTTGTATGATTTAGGTCAACGTAGACTGTGGCCTAGTTCTGATCGGAGTCAACATCAGGGCCTCAATCGAGAGAGCCTCTCAGCGGTCTCAATGGAGAGCGAAGGTTCAGAAAAAGGCTTAAATTCGCTCTACATAAAACCTGCAGTATATTGTTGAAGGTGTCTCCTACAATTTCTTTTACAGAAACAAACATTCGTGTCGTGCGGGAGTTAACGCACTGAATTAGCAATCGACCGTGGCCTGGATATGTAACACCACATAAAATCGACCCTGCTGAGTGCAAGAACGATTTTTCAAGCTGTTTCGCGCTTGGCAAAGCCCATATGGGGCCTACCGTTCCATACTACCAGACTCATATGCAGCCAGGTGCTGGGCATATAGAAGTTGTCTCTCAGATACCAGGAGGACGCTGATTGGTGGTCAACGGTGGGCGGCGTTGGTTATCGTCAAGGTTTATAGGCCATGCTCGGTGGAAGCACTCTCAGTCTTAACGGGACTAGCTCTGTTGGAGATTTTTAAAGACTGCCTTGAGGCCCATTAGTCAACTTCATCAATCCCGCAGAGCACATTTTGTGGTACTGCGATAAAAACCGAGTCAGTAAATTCCAAAGGAAACTCCACTTACCCTTACATCGGTTCATCTTCGGACCGATTGGCTACTCCGATCTAGTGGCTTCAAATGATGGTTTTGTTGCATTTGATTTTTTTTGTCAATGTATTGGCCACTTGCAGGGCTGTTTGGACTCCAGGAACAAACATGCGTGTCGTGCGGGAGGTAACAAATCGGATATCTTATTGACCGTAGCCTGGGTATGTTACACCATATAAGATCGTCCCTGCTGAGTGCAAGAAGGACTTTTCAAGCTGTTTTGCCCTTGGCGAAGCTAATTTGGGGCCTACCGTTTCATAATACCTCTACAATAGTGCAGTGTTCTTGGGAATTGTTTTATATGCAGCCAGGTGCTGGACACATATGTTAGAAGTTGTCTCTCAGGTACCAGGAGGATGCTGACTGGTGGTTAACGGTGGGCGCCGTTGGCTATCGCCACAGTTTTATAGGACATGCTCGGCGGAAGCACTCTCGGTCTAAACGGCGTTAGCTCTGTTGGATTTGGGTTTATCTTTCTAAGTAAGAATCAGCCCGCGAGTATAGGTGACGTCCGTTTACACTCATGCGATTTTTAAAGCCTGTCGGGGATCACTCATGCAATTTTTTGTCTTGAGGCCCATTTGTCAACTTGATCAATCCGCAGAGCACATTTTGTGGTACTGCGATGAAAATCGAGTCAGTAATTTCCAAAGGAAAATGCACTTAGCCTTACATCGGTTCATCTTCGGACCGATTGGCTACTCCGATCAATTGGCTTCAAATGATGGTTTTGTTGCATTTGATTTTTTTTGTCAATGTATTGGCAACTTGCAGGGCTGTTTGGACTCTAGGTCTTAAACCCCTTTAAAAGAGGAAAAATTGCGCTGCGAGTCGTTTCCCTTTTCCTGTGATATCGGACCTTTTGGGTAGTTTGGAGAAGGGGTCCTTTTGGGTAGTTCCATCTTCTTCACTATGAGACGTGGCATTTATAAAAAATCAAAGAAGATTTCTTGAAAATGGTTCCTTGGATAATGTCATTTTAGAAGCAAGTAATTTTATATTTGGTATAAGTAACTGAACTACAATCTCAGCACCCCAAACGCATTATTCACCTGTGCGTGGTGCACCTGTTTTCCACTAACATATCTCTGGTGACCGTGTATCGGCGGTATATCCGATGGTGGAATCCAACGTCTTTCCACAAAGGAGAAGGAAATGTCTCCTTCCAGGGTGATCACGCTTTGTAGATGGCCTATGGTATCAGTTCTTCTGTGCCATAGGGTGACCAGATTAGTACAGCAGCTCAAGTTGTATCGGTGGCTTGTCCAGTCTTAATCAAATAATTATACGCTGCCAGCAAATCAAAGATGAATCATTAGAATAAGAATGAATTGTCATTGATACGATCTAATACCCGCCCATTCAAAAACAATTGTTCAGATAATGTTTCCATTCATGGCATTTATCCCTATGATCCCACCCTGGACGTAGTTGGTGAAATAAGACGTCAAAAAATTTCTTGGTTGGTGAAATGAGATGCCAACAAGAGTCTTGATTCGGTTTTTCTGCATGCGCACTTTCATCGGTTTCGTAGATTTTGGACCTTTCCATTCCGAGCTATGGCACATTGTAAGTGACTCGTGCTAAAAGCACTATATTTCATCAACTTTTACAATGCTTGACATGAAGTCTGGATCTATATCAGTTACCCTTTACATGTCTCTGCAGTGATGCACTCTGCAACTTCTTGGTCGTCATTCAGTGTGCGACCTTTCATTTGACCAAATTTTTAAAATGAGATAAACGTCAGATTTTGGAATGCCAGTGATCTCCTCGATGACCCTAGTAGACGCACAAAAAAAACCTTTTTGAAGAATTTCAGCCACTTTTGTAACATTTTCTTCCATTCAAACTGTTAATGATGGTCCAGGCCATGGATCATTTTCAATGCTCTCTCTACCATCACGAAATATTTTATAGCACTTAAAAACATTCTTTTGGCCCATTGCTTTACTACAAAAAACAGTTTGAATTATTTCAAAAGTCTCCTTGGTTGTTTTTATGTTATTAAAGTCTTCTCGAAAACTTCCGTAAAAGGCTAATGATGGTCCAGGCCATGGATCATCTTTAATGCTCTCTCTACCATCACGAAATATTGCATACCACTTCTTATGACCCATTGCTTTACTACAAAAAACAGTTATTTCAAAAGTTTCCTTGGTTGTTTTTATGTTATTAAAGTCTTCTCGAAAACTTCCGTAACTCCGCCAATGCCGGTCCCAAGCCCGGATACAAAAGGAGGAGGGTTTTTGGGTAAAGTCAACTACCCACCTGATGAAATAAGATAACATTTTGTCTTCGATTAGAGAAACCAAAAACTAACCATAAAACGATGGGAACCGATGTGAAAACCGATGTGGTCATTGAGGTTCGGTGTAAGAGGCGACTTTTGCATATTGCATATTAGCTAGACTCGTCTTTCGATAACCGTTTAAAGAGCACGAGGTAAAGTACACCTTTCTGTGCTTGTGTAAGAAGTATTTTAAAAATCTTACACAAAGCGGGGAGTAATTTTTACATAAATAAGGGTAATGAAGATGTGAGATTCTAAAAATTATAATACATAACTTAGTTAGGCCTCTGACAAAGTGTTCCTTCTTATGTGAATTGCATATAAATTATTCTTAAAACTTAAACACTCAGCTGAAAAAATCCTACTCTAATGTCATACACTAACATTCACTTGAATTTAAATCCACCGTATACACTATCTCAACCCTTTAATATTATTTATTATCGAAATCGTTTCCAGCTACTCTTCATAACAAACATTTGCTTACTCTCAGGGGGTCCACAATGGAGTATTGCAATATTAACCATCCCAATGTATTTCTTGTTGAATTTCATTTATTGAAAAATCTCTTCTGAATTTATATACATTCTTTTTATCATCCTATTTTCACCTTAACTTTTCAGTTTCACTACTGCCTTGAAGGTTTTTTTATTCTTCGGCGTTGTCCCTCGAACGTAGAGCCTTTTCCATCACACTTATAAAGCTCTTATATTGTACAAATGCAACAGTTTTAGAAGAATCAAATTTCGATAATTGTTTATTTTATATATTGAAGAGGTAATTATAAATAAAAATTTACGTTGGATTGAAAATTGCGATTTTAATGTATAATTTGATACCATTATATCTAAAAAATGATCTCCCCTTCAGCGCTTGTTTACATTCCAGTTAAAAATTCTGTTTTAAATAAAATATTTTATCCAAATAGCGTACATTATATAACATCAGGTCTTCTCCCAAAAGTTTGTATTTTGATATATTTTAAAGTAGAATAAATTTTACACACATTTGGTAATGAAACTGAAGTTTCGAGATTTATCCGGTGATGTCGTTGCTTCACAATCTCACTATATTTTTACAAATGAACCGTCTCGATTATCATAATTTTGTATTGTTTTAAGAGAAAGCTAGAAAAAGGAATATTGTACCAGTCAACGACTGCCTAATTATGTATTACACACAATACACGGGTCAATTCCGATTAACGAATAAAAAAAAGATTTGCATAGAAGATCCCAGCGGAAGCACTTGCACATGTAAATTACATAGTCACTGATAGCACTGAGCGGCTGAGCGTCCGCGCCATACCCGCAGTTACCCAGGTGACGACATCGCATCGGCAGCACCTTTGCCCACATGCGCACGAGCACATCTTTTTTCTTAATCCACCATGAAGCTGACCATCCTAATCCACTACTCATTCCCCTGTATTCCCAAAGTCCCTGTTTATCCCAATAACTCATCATACACTGTGTTACATACAAGTGTTGTATCTAGGCTTTCAATGAAACTAGTTGGTGCGGGCTTTGCCCACCCAAGGTCTCCGATGTTAATCATCCTAATTCCTTTCTTAGTACCCTTTATTCGTCTGTATGTTAACCGTCCAAATATGTTTGTGATTCCAGTTTCTTTTCATCAAGTCCTTATCACACACTACAGTGTGTATCTTCAGAGAGTCCACTGAGGGTGGTGATGGCGGATATTGAGTATCTGAGGTCTTCATCGCTAATCATTTTTATCAACGAGTTACTCCTTCCTATTCTAAACAACTTCCCATCACCCGAACCAGAGTGTATCCTCAAGGAGTTCACTGAAGCTTGTGAAAGCGGATATAGCGCATGCCTCACCTAATCTTCAAAGTACGAATCATGGGATCAACAGACATTTTCACTAAGTTGTGCACGATTGTCTTACCGTTTATTTAATTTCGGACAGTGATCATGTATAGCTTGGTGCGAATGTTCTTAAACAACACAGCTAATAAAAAATGACAATTAATCCGCGGTTTTCAACATACTCTGATGGGGAAATGCACTGGCGTGTCTTTATTTCAACGTAACATTTATTTTCCTTTGAATTGTGTACAGCTTTTTATTAATGCTAACTACAATTTACGACAGGTAATAACATTAAATGAGTTTCATTACGATGCTCGTCCATTAGACGGAGCGTGAACAACTGCACATGTCAGCAGATATGCGGTCGTTCACGCTCCTAATGAATCAACATCAGCACATCTCAAATTAAAGAATCAACATCAGCACATCTCAACATATAACAAAGGAACAAAAGCACACCTCGACACCCTTATTAGGGAACAACTGCGCATATCTACATCGTTTTGAAAGATAATAAGGAAAACCACATGAAATGATACTGAAATCGATGTTCGTCGATTAGATGGAGCTTGAGCAAGTAGGTTGACCATTGCTGCAGATGCCTGTAAATGGCATGCAAAAAGAAAAAAAAGGGGGTTCTCTAGAAGTGAGCATAGAACTAACAGTATATGGGAGTGAACGAATGATGCAATCAAAAGGACAAATTTAACATATATATCGCCGTTTAGAGAGGAAACTCTACTCAACGGCGCTGTAACTCAGATATATATTGTAGTAAGTCATATATTTTTTGTATTGGAATATTTAGACCTTTGCGTTTGTGTGTAAAGAAATTTTTATTCTGTTATATACCTCAATATTTTCCAAAGTACTTAATGCTGTAATGTAAATCTTTTAAGTTATGAATTTTCGCGAGTTTCCTGTAAAAATATGTTTTTCGATACTTCGTGTCTCGACAGATAATAAGGAAGTTTTTAGGGTAAAGAATAAAAAATGTCAAAATCTAGGTTGAGAAACTATGTGTCAAGCGTGCGTCCTCCTGATATTTTCACTAAACTAATAATTATCTATTTACGTTGATTTGATTTCCTAATCCACTTCGGCAAAATATGTGTCGTACAGTACGTTTAAAAATATTATGTTGTGAGTATAACATAATATTTTTAAACGTACTGTACTCGTATCTCTCTTGTCGCGAATATGAAAGAATTAAAAAAAAAAATTCAGTATTCGGATGTGATTTCGTTTGTACTTTAATGATTTTATTTATTTTAATTTAATCACATTATAATATTGATATAGTTTATGCTTTACGAGATAATTTATCAAAAATGGAGAATGCTATTAATTGAGTCAATACATTTTCAACTTTATTATGGTAATCAAAGATTTTAAATAAAAATATTATTGCTGTTCTGTAAAGACATTTGAATTAATTTAATATATTATATACTTTAAAAAAATCTTGTTTTTGTCGATCCATAGATTATTGAGAAATGTCAAATTCTTTTTATGTTTTTAATTTTGTTTTTTGTTATTCACCAAACATAATTAAAAATAAATGTTTCAACAAGTTTTCATTTTCGACTAGGCTTGTGGATGCGGACATAGAGCACGCCTCACCTAACCTTCAAAGACCGAATCATGGGATCTACAGACATTTTCACTAAGTTGTGAACGATTATCTTACCGTTTATTTTATTTCGTAATGTTCTCATTCCTAACTAAGTGCGAATGTTGTTGAACAACACATCTTAAAAAAATCAACTGAAACTTTTGGAGTCCAGAGCAGCTAATGACAACTGACAATTAATCGGCGACATTTAACTTACTCTGACGAAGAAATGCACTGGCGTGTCTTTATTTCAACATTTGATTTATTTTTTCTTGAATTGTGTACAGATTTTTATGAATGCTTTTTATCTGCAAATAACGATAGATAATAAGAGGGTTATACAAAATGAGTTTCATAACAAATTTCGTCCATCAGACGGAGCGTGAACAACTGCACATCTCAAAAGATAACTAAGGAACAATACCACATTTCAACATATAACAAAGAAACAATAGCACATCTCGACAATTTATAAAGGAACAGTTGCACATATCTACAGATAATTAGAGAACGACTGCACATCTATATAGATACATTATTATATTGATACAGTTTATGCTTTATGACATCATTTATCTAAAGTGGGGAATGCTATTTATTGAGTCAATACATTTCTAACCTTATTATGGTAATCAAAGATATAAAATGAGAATAATATTGCTGTTCAGTAAAGAAATTTGAATTATTTTAATACAATATACGAGTATACTTGAAAATAATCTTGTTTTAGTCAATCCATAGATTGTTGAGAAATGTCAAATTCTTTTAATTTGTTATTCAAAAAACATAATTAAAAATGAATATCTTCATTCGTATATCTCAGCGGGTCCTCTGAGTTGATGAAATATTTCCTCAGGTTGATGCGGTCGCTCACCCGAGGTCCCCGATGTAAGCCTTCTTAATCCACTCCATAATAATTTTTACTTGTTTAAAAAAATCTTCTACATTCATCTCTCCTCATCAACGCTCTTCTCAAGCTTTCAGTGTCACTGCTGACTTGCAGTTCTTCTTCTTGTTCTGTACATGTCATCCACACACTGTGTCTTTCTCAACCGGTTCTCATTAAACACTTGTCATTGTTCACCATATGTACAATACAACTACAACTTCAAACTGCTGCTCCATGCATTCACACATATTTATGAACATTTTAATTTCATTTTTTATTGTCCAGCATCAAACCAAAATATGTGAACTGCACTACAGAGTGAAAATATCATTCAACTGCACATGTCTTAACTCTCGGCGTAACTAATGGCTACTGACAATTATAACGAAACTTTGCACAATAAAACCACACAGTCGAATGTTTTTTTAATCTTTTCTATCATCTGTTGCAGTACCTGTTCCGAGTGTTCCTTTTTCTTTTAGCCCATTTCTATTTAACATGTCACTGTCCTATTTTCAATAGAACATTTATTGGAAAAAGAAAGGTTTCTATAACAAAACACTTGATTTTTAAATTATTTTCATTTTTTTTTGTAAAAATAGCATATAAGGAATCAGAACAAACTATTATTTCACCGCACAATAGAATTCTATGTTTTCAGGGACAAGAAAAAAGAAAGAAAGATATGAAATCGAAGTCGGCAAATCATGTTACAAGAATTCGTTCTCTTGATATTTTCATTGAGTTTTGGTCACGAAATATTAACGTTTATTTGATTACGTATATATCGTAATCAACTAAATACGAATATCACTCAATTGCATATCCCTTAATCAAAATGGATATGGAACCCCTCTTATCCAGACCAACAAAGGAAATCTGACCATAACTACGCTCCAGCAAGGAGTGTGTCAAGGTGCTCTTAAATGATCAAAGAACATGTCCTCATGTTTAATCAGGATGTCTTTGTAGATTTTTGACCAAAAAGAAAAAATTTAATGCTATATGATGTTTTTTCCATTATTTGTTCCTTTATAATACTCGTATAACCATTTTATATATCACTTATATTTCGAAATGTCTATATGTGTAAATATATCCTCCGGAGGTTCGTCTGTCCGACGAATACGGGTTTAGCGATCCCGAGGTCTCCGAGCTGGTCACTATCACTCCATGTCCTTTCCGATAGTGATTCTCCTCACCCTACTCCCATCGTTGTCTATTTAAAGAAAGTTCTCTCTTTTTATGCTTTCCCTTTCCTTTATAAACTTCCAGCAGAATATAATATCAACACGCATGTATAGTGGTTTAGCGGAATGCTTTACTGGTACATCGTGATGATTATGATTGTTTTGTATTTAAAATAAAGTACGTCGATTAGGAATGCGGATAGTGAGAGTGAACAATCAATGAATAGTAAACAGCAATGAATGGTCAAGTGAATAATAATCTTTATTTATCGATAAGTAGGTATTTATAGATGTGCGTGAATGCGCCCGCAATATATACTTTATCTCACTCCTGCGCGTGCAGAGGTGTTTGCGGACGTTGCGAATAATATAGTGGGTAGGTAATTTGTTGACGAAAACGGTGAGACAACGCGATGCGTTCTCTTTCTACTGTGGAATGTAACGTAAATAGTATTTGCGGGTAAACAATATTAATGTTCTGGTATGCGACCTTTGGACATGTCCGAAGGTTGGTTCGTCGGTCGTTGACCGTGCGTGTTGACAATATTTAGGGACGACAGTATTCCCTACAGTGGTATAAGGGGACGCCATAAAGCTCCCTACCCACAAACCCACAATACAACCAATATATTATAGAATAACTCCCTTTGGAAACGTCCGAGATAGAGATATAGCCGGAGTTTTGGATTGTATTGGAGGATTTTTAACGACTTATTTGACTTGAATATTGCAACTTTTAATGCTCGAACATTATCAAGTTCATATAACTGAAACTTCAAAATAACTAAACCGCATCAATTGGGATATCGTAGGGCTAGGTTTAATCAGAAAAAAGGAGAGCTAATGAAAGATTTAAAAGATAGACAGCTTCTGTGTTTTGGAGATACAGAACCTGGAATAACATCATTAAATTTAAAAGCTCATCTGAAAGAGTAGTTTGGTATTGTTGATTAATTTAGTAAGTTTAAATTTATCAACAATACCACATGCAAACATTTCAGTCATATTCCCCCTTAGAAAGTTATTCTGATTAATTTATTGAAATACAAAATGCGTATGACACGGACACATACAGTATAACTTAAACTAATACTCATAGTTAGAGATTTCAATAAAAAAATAGATAGTGACTACAAAGATGACGAAACAATAAAACAATTGGTTTATGCATCCGTGATGAAAGAGGAAACAGGCTTATAGAATTCGCCCAAAGCAATTCACTTTGTGCTATGAACTTATAATCAAAAAGTTAAACTAAAGATTTGACTATCTGTACACGGTGAATGTCGATTATCTAAAGTCTTACATTTCAAAGGCCAACACAAATGAAATTGCTGCAAAATGATGCAAAAAAATAATGTGTTATACTTCTTATCAACAAATTTAAATGATAATAATAAATTGATTGATTGTTGGCGTTCTAATCTACGTAATCTGTATAAATATTTTGGCATTTCGTTGCTGGTATACTCGTTTAGCTTCCACAAATCTAGTACTGGTACTGATCCATGGGGTAAACCATTGTCGGGACGCAACTACTTCCAACTGCACACGGAAATATCTGGAGTGGAGCATGATCTCCGTGCTTTTGGAAGTGAATAGTTCATATCTACGTATTCAGCCGTAAGGTTTTCTTTTCAATATATACTACTGTTGTTCAATCAAATACTACTGTTGCTGAGTATTATGCTTCCATTACTTGATGCCCACGAGGAGGTTCCGTATAAAATGGAGAGATTTATAGTTTTTCAGGTTTAAACCATACATTCAGTATTTATTAACATTTACACTTTTGATTACACACATTGAATTTTATGGTGACCATTAAAATAAGTTTTATTTAAAATATGCATATATTTCATACTGTTTGATTCATCGACACAAAGTTAAATGCGCTGACCAAAGTCAACTTCATAATTTGGACATGTCAAATCATATTCTATTTTAGCAAACACCGTTTTGAATTATGACATATGCGTTATTAAGACCAATTGTTTTAACAATTGTGAACTAGAAAGATTCAACGACTTAACTGTATAAAGACGTTTGAACTTTCACTTCTACTAATACACGGATCCAGCAAGGAGTGCACGATGAAAGATGCAATAAATTATAACAATTTCTGAATGCAACATTGAATTAAATTATTTTTAACAGACGATTCTAATTTAAAGCCTCTTACTTAATAAGCAAATTTATCAATGCGCCGTTCACTAGCCTTGGATTTGCATGTGCTTGTCTAAAAGTGTATAAAGAAATTTAAAAATGTTAACGCGTCATAAATCCCTAGCATAGAAAAATATTGCATAAATTGGGTGTTGTTTGTAAATGAATACGGGGTACTGCGTTATTATACGTTGAAAGCAGAATTGTGTAAGTGTGAACGGTGTGTTAAAGGAAAAACAATTCATCTATCTTTGGATTGTGTGTAAGTTGCCTCGATTTGGCCATCACCAGACAGGATGTTCTAACAGTTTTGAAAGAGTTTAAAAACCATTAAACCGTAGGATGGGACCAAATTTGGCTGATGTACCTTAAACACTTTCAAATGATATTATTGACTTCCTCAAGGTGTGATTTAACAAGATATGGGAAGAGTACGGATACCATGGACGGATATGGACAGCAACACGATGGTTCTTCAAAGAGCCAAAGTTGATAGAGAGTTGCTGACTAATATTAAAATCCGAAAGGTGTCCTACTAGGGTCATGTACTTAGAAGAGCAAAGTACAAATTACTGCACCTTATCATCCAAGGCCAAATAGAGGGTCGAAGAGGTGTTGGCCGGAGGCAAATCTTCTGACTCCACAATATACGCAATTGAACTGGTAAAAGAAGCGTCGGGAAACGTTTTTAGACTGCTGGGGACAAATATACTTACTCTCAGGTGATATTCAACGTAAGAGGGACCTGACATGACACTGGGAAGAAGAAAATGGGAAGAGCCTGATCGTTTCCTACCAGCACTGTGGTCTAACAGGGATGTGTCCTGGTCCAAATCGCAAAGCATCTTTATGGACAAGAAAATAGAAAGAAAGATCTCAAATGTGAATCTACCAACTGTGTTCGAAGTATTCATCGACCTGACATTTTTATTTAGTTGATCATGGGCGTTTTATGTTAAATGTATTTCGTCAAACTCTCATAATTTACTAAGTGCGAATGCCATTCAATTCTACATCTCCGAATCAAAATGCATATGAAACTTTTTGCGTCTACATCAGACAAAAATGAAAATTGATAATAATCACGCTCCAGCAAAGATAAATAAAAGTTTCTGTCAGGTGGTCGATGAACATATTGTCAAGTTAAATTGGAAATATTGAAGATGCAGTCCGTGGACACAAAATAAGTTTTATTGTGTTAATATTTTGCATTCTTCGGTAACACAGACCTAAAAATAATTTGTAGGATTGGCAAGAAAAAGTATTTTCAGTAGAAAATCTAAGGGTGATATGAGAATTGAATTCCATTTTCTCGTATCGTGTAAGTATTTTTAACCGTCCAAAGTCAACCTCTTCTGCATGTTGTGTACCGGTTGACAACTGAATAAGCTCTGGCAACCAAATATCGGCGGTACATTCAATGCTGGAATTAAACATCTTTCCACATAAGAGGAGAAAAGAATGTCTCTTTCCAGGGTAAAATCTTGGAAAAACTCGTCAGTAATTGGCTCGTTTCTCACGTTGAATAGAACTGCCCACTTGTTCCTTCACGATTTCGATTCGGAAGAGGAAATTCTTGTGAGGATGTCACTTGCCACCTTCAACGGTACGTGGCGGACTCGAGAGAGAAATATGTGTTCTTGATTACTCTCGATATCTCAGGCGCCTTCGATAAAGCCTGGTGGCCTAATACATTAAATTAATTAAAGCTCTATATACCATGGAACATTTTTAAATTTATTCAGGATGACAACTTCATAAAACGCAGGATGAGGGTTGACTTCAGTTGTGATTTTTGAGATAAGGAGGTCGACATCGGGTGCCCGTAGGACGGAATATTGGATCTTTTGCTCTGGATCATTATCATTGACGATCTTTTAAAAACCTTTCTGAGCCCAGGTTATATGATTCAAGCCTAAGTGGGCAGTGACCTTGTTCTGATCAGAGCCTCGATAGAGAGCCTCTCAGCGGTCTGTTTTGCCGGAATTGGAGAGTGAGGGTCCAGAAATAGGCTTAACTTCGCTCCACAATATACTGTTGTACCTGCAATATACTGTTGAAAGTGTGTTTCGCATGCACTTCTACAATTTCCTTTACAGGAACAAACATGCGTGTCGTGCGGGAGGTAACAAATCGGATATCTTATTGACCGTAGCCTAGGTATGTTACACCATATAAGATCGTCCCTGCTGAGTGCAAGAAGGACTTTTCAAGCTGTTTTGCCCTTGGCGAAGCTAATTTGAGGCCTACCGTTTCATTATACCTCTACGATAGTGCAGTGTTCTTGGGAATTGTTTTATATGCAGCCAGGTGCTGGACACATATGTTAGAAGTTGTCTCTCAGGTACCAGGAGGATGCTGACTGGTGGTTAACGGTGGGCGCCGTTGGCTATCGCCACAGTTTTATAGGACATGCTCGGCGGAAGCACTCTCGGTCTAAACGGCGTTAGCTCTGTTGGATTTGGGTTTATCTTTCTAAGTAAGAATCAGCCCGCGAGTATAGGTGACGTCCGTTTACACTCATGCGATTTTTAAAGCCTGTCGGGGATCACTCATGCAATTTTTTTGTCTTGAGGCCCATTTGTCAACTTGATCAATCCGCAGAGCACATTGTGTGGTACTGCGATGAAAATCGAGTCAGTAATTTCCAAAGGGAACTGCACTTAGCCTTACATCGGTTCATCTTCGGACCGATTGACTACTCCGATCAATTGGCTTCAAATGATGGTTTTGTTGCATTTGAATTTTTGGTCAAAGTATTGGCAACTTGCAGGGCTCATTGAATTTCAGGTCTTAAGCCACTTTAAAAGAAATAAAAAATTGCGTTGTGAGTCATTTCCCTTTTCCGGTCATGTCGGACCTTTTGGGTAGTTTGGAGAAGGAGTCCTTTTGGGTAGTTCCATCTTAGTCACGATGATACGTGGCACTCATAAAGAAAATAAAGAAGATTTTCTTTAAAATTGTTCCTTGGAAAATGTCTTTTGGGAAGCAAGTATTTTTATATTGGGTGTAAGAACCACCATCTCAGCAGCCCAAAAGCATTATGGACCTGCGCTTGGTGCACCTGTTTCCCACTAACACGGCTCTGGTGACCGTGTATCGGCGGTATATCCGATGGTGGAATTCGACGTCTTTCCACAAAGGAGAAGGAAATGTCTCCTTTCAGGGTGGTCAAACTCTGTAGATGGCCTTATGGTATTAGTTCTTCTGTGCCATAGGGTGACCAGATTATTACTGCAGCTCAAATCGTATCGGTAGCTTGTCCGGTCTTAATCAAATAATTATACGCTGCCAGCAAATCAAAGATGAATAATTTGGGTAAGAATGAATTGTCATTTATAGGGTCCAATACCCGACCATTCAAAATCAAAACAACACTTGGGAATTTGAAGCACAACAACACACTTTTATACCTCTGCTCACCCGGAAACAAAATGGGCCTTTATTAACAAAGAATATCAGCACGTAAATTTGGACAAAGTTGCTCTCAGCAAGATTCGCCTTCTTGGTGAGGGTATCATTGAAGAGAACAATTACATATTTTTGTGGAAGGAATACCCTACAAATTGCCAATAAAATGCATGATGCATGGAATATCGAAAAAATCCCAGGGATATTTCTGAGATTTTAGGGATTTTTCGCTATCATTTTTCAGATAATGTTTCCGTTCATGGCATTTATCCCTTTGATCCCACCCTGGACATAGTTGGGTGGTGAAATAAAAGGGTCGCTATATGTCTTGCTTGAAAATTTTCCGAAAGAGAATTCCTGGATATAAGCGTATTATCCTACTTTGCGATTTCAATGCGAGAGTGGGTAAAGCTCCAATAACTATTTATCTTGTCGACATCTCAATATCTCGTCGTGAATAACCTCGACAAGTCCATTACTTAGGAGGAAGTTTAAACAGCTTCGAAAGAGTTGAACTACAAAAAACCGCAGGATGTGACCAAATGCCGGCTGAAGTAAGCCATTCGAGAGATTTGTTTTTAACTATCATTTCAATAACACATCTAGAGCATCCAGAGCAACTAATGACAACTGACAATAATTATGATGAGACTAGAAACTTATAAGGGATTTCTCTTTTTCATAGCATTTGAAAAAGTTGAGGGAGGCGTTTAACTGATAAAACCCCACAGAGCTTTTTTTTACATATGATCTTTTGTTTTAAGCCTTGATTCAACAGCGTTCTTTGGTCACAGCGTGATCACGTTAGAATGTTTCATTTCCGTGACATTTTCATGAAATTGACCATAAACAGCTCTTGTTAATTTAGTTACGAGATGTTCATGGTCAATTTAATGAAGGTGCCCAACTACACACCTCTGAAACTCTCCTGCGACGTGGAAAATGAACCGATGTTTCTCCTCATCAACATAGCATTTGAAAATATTTTGCAAGACGTCAAACTTTTACTCACTGATATTATGAACCTGAAAATGTTGTTCAGCGATCAGTTGGTAAGTATAAGAATGGGTTGACAATGGTTGAGATATTAGTATAATCCGAGATGCATAACTTAATTAATACAGAATGTGATTTCAGTTTTTTGGTCATGGTAACATGGTGTCCTTTTTTATATGTAACAGAACATTTATTGGAATAAAGTAAATGTTTCTTGAACAAAACATTTGATTTATAAATTATTTTCAGAAATAATGTAAAAATAACTTATAAAGACTCAAGACTGTACAATAGAATTCTATGTTTTCAGGGGCAAAAAAAAGAAAGGACGATATAAAGTCGGCAAATCATGTTACGAGAATTTGTTCTCCTAATATTATATTTAAATTGAATTTTGGTAACGATATATTAACGTTTATGTGATTTCGTATAGATCGTAATCAATGAAGTACGAATATCATTCAATTTTATATCCCGTAATCAAAATGGATACGGAAACCTTTATATCCAGATCAGCTAATGACATCTGACAAAAATTACGCTCCAGCAAGGAGTGTGTCAAGGTGCTTGTTTAATGATCAAAGAACGTGTCCTCATGTTTAATCAGGATGTCTATATAGATTTTGACCCAAAAGGAAAATTGTAATATTATATGATATTTTTTCCATTTTTTGTTTCTGTATAATATAACCATTTTATTTATGATTTTATATATCACTTATATTTCTTAATGTGTATATGTGTAAATATATCCTCCGGAGGTTCGTCTATCCGACGAATACGGGCTTAGCGATCCCGAGGTCTCCGAGCTGGTCACTATCACTCCATGTGCTTTCCGATAGTGATTCTAATCACTATCGGAAAGAACATGGAGTGATAGTGACTATTTCACACTTGCTAGTGACTATTTAACAGTTGTCTATCTAACACTTGCCGCCCTGTGATGGATAGGGAGTGACCAGGAATTATATTTAATTTAATTTCTCCAAATGTCCTGGTTACAGGGTCTTCACACTTTATATATTCCTCATCCAAACCTCTATGATTTGAATGATGTAATTACGAAATAAAATCATTGATCAAGCCAATAGTCGCTGGAGGCCAAATCTGGAGAATACTGTGGGTGCTGAAGCAATTCGAAGTTCAACTCATGCAATTTGGTCATCGCTACCGTCGACTCGTGACACGGTGCATTCTCCTGATGAAAGAGAACATTTTTCTTCTTCATATGGGGCCGTTTTTTTGCAATTTCTGCCTTCAAACGTTTCAATAACGCTATGTTATATTCGCTATTGATGGTTTTTCCCTTAACAAGGTGATCGATGAATATTATACTATGCGGATCCCAAAATACGGAGGCCATAACCTTCCCGGCCGACTGTTGAGCTTTTGATCGCTTTGGACGATTTTCACCGGCTGCTCTCCACTCAATACACAATAAGTTGACTACATGCTGTAAAAAAAATATATATAATATTCCAGACTGTACTTGTTCTGAATAACTTGAAATAATAATACTAGATTAATTGATTTTTAGCGGTCAAAGCTATGTAATCTGTATAAATTTATGGGCATTTGGTTGCTGGTATACTCGTTTACCTTCCACAAAGCTAGTACTGGTACTGATCCATGGGGTAAACCATTGTCGGGACGCAACTATTTCCAGCTGCACACGAAAATATCTGGAGTGGAGCACGATCTCTGTGCTTTGAGGCTGGAATGTTGGAAGTGAATAGTTCATACCTTCGTGTTCAGCCGTGAGATTTCCTGTCTGTTTCAAGTCTAATACTATTTTTCCTGTGTGTTATGCTTCCATTACTTGATGTCCACGAGGAGATGTATAGGTTTGAGATCTTAATAGCTTTTCAGGTTTAAACTATACATTAAGTATTTATGCTATTAACATTTATACTTTTGATTACACACCTAATATTTTATGGTGACCATTAAAATCAGTTTTATTTAAAATATGCATATATTGAATACTGTTTAATTCATCAACATAATGCGCTGACGACAGTCGATTTCATAATTTGGACATGTCACTTCGTATTGTATTTCAACGAATATCGTTTTGAATTGTGATATATGCGTTATTCAAGATTTTTTTTGAACAATTGTTAACTAAACAGATTCAATGAATTAACTGTATAAAGACGCTTGTATCCAGCATGAAGTACACGTCAAAAGAAACAAAAATTATATTTTGTTTTGAAAGCATCAATGAATTAAAATAATTTAAACAGACGATTCTCATTTAAAGACCTCTCACCTAATAAGCGAATGTGAGTATCGAATTTCAAAATAAATGCGGGAAATAGTTGAATTCATTTCAGAAATAAAAGGCTTAAAAAAATTGGGTTGCGTAACCTACTTAATATATAATATAAGACTTGACAAATGGATGTGTTCATCAAGAAAGGAGACATTAGAATCAAATGGACATGTTCAAAATACCTCAAATTGCACTGTGAGTATAAGTAAACTGTGCAGTTTGAATATTCTGAACGTGTTGATTATCAATTCTACACAGTCTGTCCAATGGGAAAGGTGACTGACGGGAAACGAAATACATGACATTGTTTATTTTTAGTTAACATTTCCTTTTATTGAAAAAACACTCTTTATGAGACAATATAATACTGGAAGCGGTTGGAAAGTTTTGTGGAACATTCCTGAAATTCATTAATCGGAATTGCCTTCAAAATCATAGTCGAAGCCTTCTGGATATCTGAAATCCTGCCAAAACGCTTTCCTTCCATCGCTTATTTCTGTTTTGGTAATACCCAAATCAGGTGAGTATGGGGGGAAGGGGGGATAGAAACTTTTTTAGCCAAGATATCGCGTACAATCTTGCTTTGTGCGCCGGTGCAATAAAGAATTTTGGTGCAATAAAGACCATGCGCCTTCTTCCCGATCTTCGTCTCAAACTTTAAGAATGCAGGCCCATTACCGATTCAAAACACACAAGTACACATCGAAAATGACTTTCTTGCGTAAATTTCTTATGCACGATTCATTTGGAATCAGAGAAAATGGTGAGCACAGTCTTGATTCGGCTCTTCTGCATGCGCACTTCTATTCGATTGAGTAGATTGTGGACTTCTCCATTCCGAGCTCTGGCGTTTTGTAAGTGACTCATACTGAAAGCACTTTGTTTCATAACCTGTTACAATGCTTGACATGAAGTATGGATCCATATTAGTCGCTCTTTACATGTCTCTGCAGTGATGCACTCTGCTAACTTCTTGATCGTCATTCAGAGTATGACCTTTCATTTGACAAAATTTTCCGTTAAAATAAGATAAACATTGCATTTAAGAATGCCAGTTAACTCCTCAATGAGTCTATGAGACGCACAACAATCGTTTTGAAAAATTTAAGCCATTTTTGGAACATTTTCTCCAATTCGAACTGTTAATGATCGTCCAGGCTATGGGTCATCTTCAATGCTCTCTCTGCCATCACGAAATATTGCATACCACTTAAAACCATTTTTAATTGCTTTACTTATTGCTTCACCACAATAAACAGTTTGGATAATTTCAAAAGTTTCCTTGGATGTTTTGACGTTGATAAAGTCTTCTCGAAAACTTCCGTAACTCCGCCAATGCCGGTCCCAAGCCCGGATATAAAAGGAGGAGGGTTTTTGGGTAAGGTCAGATACCTACCTGATAAATGAAGATACCATTTTCTCTTAGATTAGAGAAACCAAAAACTAGCCATAAACCGATGGAAACCGACATGGAAACAATTAAGGTCATTGAGGTTTGGTGTAAGAGGCGACTTTTGCATATTCCATCATTGCTAGACTTGTCTTTCGATAACCGTTTAAAGAACATGAGGTTAAAATACATCTTTCCGTGCTCGTGTAAGAAGTATTTACACAAAGCGGGGAGTAATTTTTACATAAATAAGGGTAATGAAGATGTGAGATACGGAAAACTACAGAACTTAGTAAGGCCTCTGACGAAGTGTTCAATAATTATTGTATTTATAATTTAATATGTGTTAAAAATATAATTATAATAAAAATGTATTATAAAAATATTAATATTTATATTATAATTAATTATTACTATTAATAATAATTAATAAATAATTGTTTAAAAATAATTAATTTAAAAATAAATGATTGCATAAAAATATTGATAAATAAAAAAATATAAATTTTATATTATTAAGTGTATTATATAATTATTAAAATTGTTATTCATTATTAAAATTATTATTATTTATTAATAAAAATTAAAAAAATATATATTATTGAAAATAAATAAAAAAGTTAATAAAGAATCATAATCAATGTTTAACGAATTAATGATTATTTAACAAAGAATCTTGTTTGAAAAGACGAAACAAGATAAATATTTTTTTTTTCACGCTGCCTCACCTAACATTCAAAGACCGAATCATAGGGTATACAGATATTTTCACTAAGTTGTGAACGATTGTTTTACCGTTTATTTCAATTCGATTCACAATCATTAACAACTAAGTGCGAATGTTGTTAAACAACACATCTATAAAAAAAATTACTTTTGGAGTCCAGAGCAGCTAATGACAACTGACCATTAATCGGTGACTTTCAACATCGTCTGACGGTGAAATGCACTGGCGTGTCTTTATTTCAACGTTACATTTATTTTATTTTGAATTGTGTGCAGCATTTTATGAATGCTATTTAACTGCAAATTACGACAGATATTAAGGGGGCTATATTAAATGAGTTTCATAACGATTTTCGTCCATTAGACGGAGGATGAACAACTGCACATCTCAGCAGATAACTAAGGAATAATAGCACATCTCAACAGATAGCAAAGGAACATCTCGACAATTATTAAGGGAACAAATGCACATCTCTACAGATAATTAGAGAACGACTGCACATCTAGACAGATAATAAGGGAACAATTGCACATCTTGACAGATAATAAGGAAAACCACATGTTATGAGACTGAAATTAATGTTTGTCGATTAGATGCAGCGCAACTAAGTTGATAGACCATAGCTGCAAATGCCAGTAAAAAGCATACAAAAAGAAAACCATTACGTTCTCTAAAAGTGAGCATAAAGCTTATAGTATATGAAGCAATCAGAAGGACAAATTTATATACAGCCGTTTAGAGAGGAAACTCTCCTCAACGGCGCTGTAACTCAGGCATATATACAATAGTATGTAAGTAAGTGACTGCATGTGCCGGTAATTGTGACTGTGGACCAAGTCCTGTATTTTTGTATTGAGATATTTAGACCTTTGCGGTTGTGTGTAATGAAAAATATTTTTCTGTTATGGAACTCAATATTTTCCATAGTACTAACTGCTATAATGGTAACCTTTTATGTTATCAATTTTAGCAAGTAAAACATGTTTTTCGATATTTTGTACGACTGTGCATTTCGACAGATAATAAGGAAGTTTTTAGGGACAAGAAAAAAAATGTACGAAATCTAAGTTGAGAAACTATGTGTCAAGCGTGCGTTCTCCTGACATTTTCCCTAAATTGATAATTATGTATTTACGTTGATTTGATTTCCTAGTAATTTATGGTGACTTAGTGAGAATGTCATTCAACTGCATCATCTCGGAATGTAAATGCATATGGAACTCTTGGCGTCAAGAGCAGCTGATGAAAAGTGACATTTGTATGGTGCTAATTTTGAAATGTCTATCGTTTATTTGATTTCCAATAAGAGGTTTCATTTTTAGCTCACTGCGAATGTCATTAAAGATACATCTCGTGTAAATATGCATTTGAAACATTTGAAGCCCAGAAGAGTAAATGACAACTGACAATAGATACAATACTCAAAATGAAAACAATACTCAAAATGATGTGTCGACGTGCCTCTTATGTTAGGTGATGGAAAAACATGGTGTCATGTTTCATTGGAAGTTTTAGTAGTGTGTTGATACAAAGGAAAAGTTTCATAAGAGGGTGATGTATTCGCATTCGTTGGTTATTTATTACTACTCTCTTTTTACTGTGAGTATAATGTATCTTTAATATTTTTAAACGTACTGCACTCGTCTCTCTCTTGTCGCGGATATGAATGAATTAAGTGAAATTTTTAAGTATTCCGAGGGGATTTTGTTTGTACTTAAACAATTTCGTTTATTTTAATTTAATCACATGGTTATATTGAAATAGTTTATGCTTTATGATATCATTTATTCAAAGTGGAAAATGCTATTAATTGAGTTAATACATTTTCAACATTATTATGGTAATCAAAGGTTTGAAATATAAATATTATTGCATTAGACAATACGAGTATAAACTTGAAAAAAATCTAGTCTTTGTCAAACCATAGATTATTGAGAAATGTCAAATTCTGTTTATTTGTTTTTTCATATTGTTTTTTGTCATTCACAAAACATAATTAAATATGAATATCTTCATTCGTATATCTCAGTAGGTCCACTGAGGCTTGTTGATGCGGTTGTTTACCCGATGTGCCCGATGTTAACCTACCTTATCCACTCCACATTCATTTTAGATTCTTTGAATTCTTTTCCTTCATTCATCTCTCGTTATCTGACCAACTAAGCACGAATATCATTCAATTGCATATCCCGTAATAAAAAGAGATATGGAACCCCTTTTATCCAGACCAGCAAATGAAATTTGACAAAAACTACGCTCCAGCAAGGAGTGTGTCAAGATGCTCCTTAAATGATCAAAGAAAATGTCCTCATGTTAAATCAGGATGTATATGTAGATTTTTGACCAAAAAGGAAAAATGTTATGCCATATGATGTTTTTTTCATTCCTTGTTTCTTTATAATACTCGAATAACCATTTTATATACCTATCACTTATATTTCGAAATGTCTATATGTGTAAATATATCCTCCGGAGGTTCGTCTGTCCGACGAATACGGGTTTAGCGATCCCGAGGTCTCCGAGCTGGTCACTATCACTCCATGCCCTTTCCGATAGTGATTCTCCTCACCCCTCTCCCGTTGTCTTATATTTAACACTTGCCGCCCTGTGATGGATATGGACTTCGTTTGTAGTTTTCTTCAATGGTAGATTTTTAACTTTTGTGCGTTATTTTTGTAAATTTTTCAAAGTATTTATTTACAAAGTGTTTTTTCATGTATTCTTTGGTTATTGGCGGTAGTTTTGCGGCATAATACGACGTTTATTTAGACTTATTTACCTTTTGCGCTTTATTATACATCATACAGATAATTTGTTGATTTAAGTTTACAAAGTATATTATATTCCACTATATTTATAAGTAAACGTGTTTTCTGGGTCAAGTTGTGACAACCCTGACGTTTTGTGAATATTTAAACTGTGTTTTTCTGAGTGAACGGCAGCTCAAACGCCCCACGGTGTATATATTTCGTAAGTTTTCATAATATCCTTTATATCTGTATACAAAAAATATTTTTTTTTTAAGGTTTTATTTTTGTTGAAAAAATCCCGGCCTGCTGGGTACGGCCATACTAATAATTTCCGGCACTTAAAAGGCTAATGATGGTCCAGGCCATGGATCATCTTTAATGCTCTCTCTACCATCACGAAATATTGCATACCACTTCTTATGACCCATTGCTTTACTACAAAAAACAGTTATTTCAAAAGTTTCCTTGGTTGTTTTTATGTTATTAAAGTCTTCTCGAAAACTTCCGTAACTCCGCCAATGCCGGTCCCAAGCCCGGATACAAAAGGAGGAGGGTTTTTTTGGTAAAGTCAGCTACCCACCTGATAAAATAAGATAACATTTTTTCTTAGATTACAGAAACCTAAAACTAACAATAAAACGATGGAAACCGATATGGAAACAATTAAGGTCATTAAGGGTCGGTGTAACAGGCGACTTTTGCATATTGCATAATAGCTAAACTCGTCTTTCGATAACTATTTAAAGAGCACGACGTTAAGGTGCATCTTTCCGTGCTTGTGTAAGAATAATTTAAAAAATCTTACACAAAGCGGGGAGTAATTTTTACATAAATAAGGGTAATGAAGATGTGAGATACTAAAAACTACAGAACTTAGTAAGGCCTCTGACAAAGTGTTCCTTCTTAAGTGAATTTCATTTAAATTATTCTCGAAACTTAAACAATCAGCTGAAAAAAACCTATTTTACCGTGATGCACTTACATTCAATTGAATTTAAATCCACCGTATACACAATCTCAACCCTTTAATATTATTTGTCAAACCTATAATATATTGTGTCATACACTTACATTCACTTGAATTTAAATCCACCGTGTACACAATCTCAACCCTTTAATATTATTTGTCAAACCTATAATATATTGTGTCATACACTTACATTCACTTGAATTTAAATCCACCGTGTACACAATCTCAACCCTATAATATTATTTGTCAAACCTATAATATATTGTATTGTTTTAAGTGAAAGCTATAAAGATGAATATTGAACCAGTTTTTTTAACTACAATAGATATGGAGAGCATAAGTACACACATGGTTAATTGCCACAACAGAGGAAGAAATTACCACAACAGAGGAAGAAATGATAAGAGTTAATTGCCACAACAGAGGACGAAATGATTAGAGTGGATTCTCAAGGATTACACTGTGGCTTGTGGATGCGGTCATAGCGCACGCCTCACCTCTCCTTCAAAGACCGAATCATGGGATCTACAGACATTTTCACTAAGTTTTGCACGATTGTCTTACCGTTTATTTTATTTCGGAATATTCTCATGTAGAACTTGGTGCGAATGTTGTTGAACAACACGTCTATAAAAATTCACATGAAACTTTTGGAGTCCAGAGCAGCTAATGACAACTGACTTTTAATCGGCGACTTTCAACATACTCCGACAGGGAATTAGGACAGATATTAAGGGGGCTATATTAAATGAGTTTCATAAACAGATAACAAAGGACCAATAGAACATCTCCACACCTCCGTGGCTTCTGTGACTTCCGTGGCCTGGTGGTAAGACACTTGTCTGCCGATCCGGAGGTTGCGGGTTAGATCCCCTCTGGAACCCGGATTTTTTTAAATAGAATTCCAGTCTGGTTAACATTTAGGGCCTATACAAATATATTTCTGGTTGGCTGGAAGAGATTGCCACACGGTAAAAACTCGACAGGTAAAAAAAAAAAAAAAAAAAATGAAATAAATATAAGGGAACAACTGCGCATCTCTACAGCTGTTGCACATTTTGAAAGATAATAAGGAAAACGATTCACTTACCTAGGTTTAGAGATCTCCAGCAACAGTGATCTATATAGTAAAGTCCGAGCACAAACCAATTCAGCGACAGCTTTGGCTGGCTGCCTGCGGGACACTATATGGAGTAACAAACACATGCTAACCGAAAGTAAGGTCAGGATATATAAGACATGCGTCCGCTTCATCATGACATATGGGATAGAAGTGAGAGCCGATACCAACAGGACAAAATACCTTCTCAGAGTAGTTAAGAAACTATGTGTCAAACGTGAGTCCTCCAGATATTTTCACTAAATTGATAATTATCTATTGATGAAAAGTGACATTTTTATGGTGTAACCGGTGTGCCGTGGCACACTGGTGTGCCGTGAGCCGGATACAGGTGTGCCGCGGTCAAATTCCATGTTTTTCCCATCTACAATTTTTCATGATGTATTTAATACACAATGACAAATAATTTTTCATAAAATTGTCTATTTTTCAAAATGTAGTATAGAATAATTATTATAACTAAATAATTTTTCAATGGTCCCCCAGCGCCTGGTGCCAACTGTTGAGAACTGCGTAGTGTGCTTTGTACACACCATGGCCGCACCAAATTAGTCATAGACAAAGAAAAATGACCCTTATGCGCGTCGCTGAAGACTCATGCGCATGCTTAAAAGGTCTTGACCAAGAACTTCGGGTTGCGCTGTCAAAAATCGAGCCGAATATAAAACTTTTGTGTTCATTGAAACAAGCGCAGGTATCACATTAATTAATTATTTTTTTATAATAATTATTAAGATTGCGTAAAAATAAATATGTTATAGTTTTATGTACGAGTATGCATACTTTTCAAATAAAAAACAAAAATTTATTGTAAAATTTGTGTATCAATTTAATACCTATATATTTTAGCTTTTGGTGTGCCGCGGAATTCTAAGAAGAATTTTGGTGTGTCGTAGGTGAGAAAAGGTTGCGGAGCACTGGTGTATCTGATGAAAAGTGACATTTTTATGGTGTTAAATTTGAAACATCTAGCGTTTATTGGATTTTAAATGAGAGTTTTCATTTTTAACTCAGTGCGAATGTTATTAAAATACACATCTCGTATAAATATGCATTTGAAACATTTGGAGCCCAGAACAGCTTATGACAACTTACAATAAATACAATACTCAAAATTAAAACTGAAAATGATAACGCTTCGGCGAAGAATGTGTCGACGTGCCTCTCAGGTGATGGAATGACACGGTTTCATGTTTCATTGGAAGTTTGAGTAGTGTGTTGACACAAAGGAAAAGTTTCATGAGAAGGTGGTATATTCGCATTCGTTGGTTATTTATTAAAACTCTCTTTTTACTGTGAGTATAATGTATCTTTAATATTTTTAAACGTACTGCACTCGGCTCTCTCTTGTCGCGGATATGAATGAATTAAGTGAAATTTTTCAGTATTCGGAGGGGATTTCGTTTGTACTTAAACGATTTCATTTATTTTAATTTAATAATATTATAATATTGATATAGTTTATGCTTTATGACATAATTTATCAAAAGTGGAGAATGCTATTTATTTAGTAAATATATTTTCAACCTTATTATGGTAATCAAAGATTTTAAATATAAATATTATTGCTGTTCTGTAAAGATATTTGAATTATTTTAATAATACAATATACACTTGAAAAAAATCTAGTCTTAATCAATCCATAGATTGTTGAGAAACGTCGAATTCTGTTAATTTGTTTTTAACTTTTTTTTTTTGTTATTCACAAAACATAATTCAAAATTAATGTCTTCATTCGTATATCTCAGCAGGTCCACCGAGGCTGGTTGATGCGTTTGCTCACCCGAGGTCCCCGATGTAAACCTTCCTTATCCACTCCACATTGGATTTTAAATCTTAAAAAAGAAATTCTACATTCATCTCTCCTCATCAACGCGCTTCTTAAGCTTTCAGTCTCACTGCTGCCTTGCAGTACTTCTTCTTGTTCTGCATTTGTCTTTCACACACTGTGTCTTTTTCAACTAGGTCTCATTAAACACTTGTTTTTCTTCACTATAAGTACAATTAGCGGCGGTAGGTCCCAAGATACGCTGGTGCGCTGAGCACCAACGTATCTCGAGACGCTGAGCGAATAAGAAATATCGCTGTCTCACGGTTTACTGTACTCTGTCTGCCTTATATGAATATGCGTTTCCGTCCGGTGCGTATTGGAGATCGCTCCAGTAGTATCGGCAAACTCGGCCGGTGAATTTGAAAATCATATTTTTTACATTTTATTTAATTTTTTTTAAATTTTTACTTGAATAAAATTACCCGTATTATTTGTCAGTATTGTTATACATATTGAATGAACGATTATTTCATCGTACAATATGGAAGATTGCACGTTTTCAGTGCAAGAAAAAGAAAGGAAGATATAAAATCGTAGGCTGCAAATCATGTTATAAAAATTCGTTCTCCTAATATTTTCGTTGAATTTTGGTCACGAATTAAAATTTATTTGATTTCGTGCATATCGTTACCAACTAAGTACGAATATCATTCAATTGCATATCTCGTAATCAAAATGGATATGTACCCCTTTAAATCGAGACCAGCAAATGAAATCTGACAAAAGCTACGCTCCAGCAAGGAGTGTGTCAAGGTGCTCCTTAAATGATCAAAGAAAATGTCCTCATGTTTAACCAGGAGGTCTAAGTAGATTTTTAACCCAAAAGGAAAATTTTAATGCTATATGATGTTTTTTTCCATTCTTTGTTTCTTTATAATATAGCCATTTTGTTTATAATTTTATATATCACTTATATTTCGAAATGTGTATATGTGTAAATATATCCTCCGGAGGTTCGTCTTTCCGACGGATACGGGTTTAGCGATCCCGAGGTCTCCGAGCTGGTCACTATCACTCCGTGTCCTTTCCGATAGTGGTTCTCCTCACCCATCTACCGTTGTTGTCTATATAAAGAAAGATTTATATTTTTATGCTTTCCTTTTCCTTTATAATCCTTCTACTTAGGAAGACAACATATAAACTGCCAGAAGAACCTAAACCCAACACGTATAGACAATGGTATAACGGGAGGCCATAAGGCTCCCTACCCACAAACTCGCAAAACAACCAAAACTGAATAACTCTCTCTGGAAACCGTCTGGGATAGAGATATAGCCGGAGTGATTGTAATGGAGGATTTTTAACGATTTACTTGATTTGAATATTGCAACTTTTAATGCTCGAACATTATCAAGTTCATATCACTAAAACTTCAAAATAACAAAACCGCATCAATTGGGATATATCAAATGATAGATCTTAAAAATAGACAGTTTCTTTATTTTAGAGGTACAGAAGATGGAAGGACATTATTCAATTTAATAGCTCATCTGAAGGCGTGGCAACCCTTACTTTAGAGGTACAGAAGATGGAAGGACATCATTTAATTTAATAGCTCATCTGAAGGAGTGGCAACCCTAACTTTTGAAATAAATCAACGATACTACTCGCTACATGCAAATCTTACAGTCATATGCCTCCATACAAAGTTATTCTGATGAATTTATTAAAAATTACTGTGAAGAAATACACAATATGTACGACACGGACACACACCACTTAAAATAATAGTTGAAGATTTCAATACAAAAATAAGTAGCGACTACAAAGATGACGAAACAATAAAACAATTGGTTTATGCATCCGTGATGAAAGAGGAAACAGGCTTATAGAATTCGCCCAAAGCAATTCACTTTGTATTATGAACATATAAAAAAGTTAGACTACAGATGCGACTATATGTACATGGTGAATGTCGATTATTTATAATCTTACAATTCAAAGGCCAATACACAATAAGTTGACTACATGGTGTAAAAAAATAATGTATTATTCCAGACTGTAACTTGTTCTCAACAAATTTAAATGATAAAACTAACATAGATTGATTGATTTTAGCGATCAAATATATGTAATCTGTATAAATATTTTAGCATTTGGTTGCTGGTATACTCCTATACCTTCCACAAAGCTAGTACTGGTACTGATCCATGGGGTAAACCATTGTCGGGACGCAACTACTTCCAGCTGCACACGGAAATATCTGGAGTGGAGCATGATCTCCGTGCTTTTAAGCTGGAATGTTGGAAGTGAATAGTTCATATCTTCGTGTTCAGCGGTAAGGTTTTCTGTCTGTTTCCACTCAAATACTACATTCCTGTGTGTTATGCTTCCATTATTTGATGCCCACGAGGAGATGTTGTATAAGTTGGAGAGAATAATCGTTTTTCAGGTTTAAACCATACATTCAGTCTTTATTAACATTTACACTTTTGATTACACTCCTTATATTTTATGGTGAGATTATAAGGTTTTCAGGTTTAACCTTTCTCTTCCTGCGCTAAAAAAATCCGCGCGTTCTGTTGCTGTCTATTCAATACACATGTAAAAATGAGCAATTTAAAATAAGAATATTTATTGCCAATCGCTTAAATTAATTAAATTTGACGTCAAAAGTAGTAATAATTGAAATTTATATGCTGAAAACATGAAAAAAAACATCGGCCGACCGTAAGCGTAAAATCGTAAAATCGCTAATTTTTTATTGCGTACTCACTACCCAACACCGGAGCACGCGTATTATTTTTATCACCGTAAGGGAAGGGTTAAAGACCTCTCACTTAATAAGCGAATATAAATATCGAATTTCTAAGTACTCTTAAATACGGGAAAAACTTGAATTCGTTTCAGAAATAAAATGCCTGATTAGCATTAGCTTAGCCAAACGACGCATGGAGCCAAACCTGGGGAATACGAGGGAGAAAATATACTTTTTTAGTCAAGAAATCGAGTTCAATCTAGCTTTGTGCGCTGGTGCATTTTCGGGCAACAAAGACCACGCGCCTTTTTCCCTGTCTTCGTGTCAGACTCGAAGAATCCTGGCCCATTTACGATTGAAAATACCCAAGTACACAATGGAATTCACTATTTAACATTCTTGTCAGAATTGCTAATGGATAAAACGGTGAGCAGTCTTAATTCTGTTCATCTGCAGCTACCAAGCGCCGAGCTCTGGCGTTGTGTAAGTGACTCATGCTAAGAGCACTATGTTTCATAATCTGTTACAATCCTTGACATGAAGTCTGGATCCATATCAGCCGCTCTTTACATGTCTCTGCAGTGATCCACTCTGCTAACTTCTTGATCGTCATTCAGTGTATGACCTTTCATTTGCCCAGGTGCCCGCAGGGCGGAAAATTGGATCCTTTGCTTTGTATCATACTCATAGACGATGTTTTAAAAAACTTTCTGCGCCAAGGTTGTATGATTCAAATCTACGTAGACCGTGGCCTAGTTCTGATCAGAGCCTCGATCGAGAACCTCTCAGCGGACTGTTTTGCCGGAATCGAAGAGTGGGGGTCCAGAAATAGGCTTAACTTCGCTACACATAAAACCTGTAGTATACTGTTGAAGGTGTCTCTTGCACGTGCGCCTACAATTCCCTTTACAGGTGGGAGGTGACATATTGGATTGGCAATCGACCGTGGCTTGAGTATGTTATACCATATAAAATCGTCTCTGCTGAGTGCAAGAAAACTTTTCAAGGTGTTTTGCGCTTGGCGAAGCCCATATGGGACCTACCGTTCTATATTATCAGACTTTACGATAGTGCAGTATTCTTGGGAATTGTTTCATATGCAGCCAGGTGCTGGGTACATAGAAGTTGTCTTAGACACCATAAGGATGCTGATTGGTGGTCAACGGTGGGCGCCGTTGGTTATCGCCAAGGTTTTTAGGACATGCTCGGCGGAAGCACTCTCGGTGGTAGGGCGGGGCTAGCTCCGTTGTAGTTGGAGTTGGGTTTATCCTTCTAAGTAAGAATCAGCCCGCGAGTATAGGTGACGTCCGTCTTCACCCCTTGCCAGGGGGATGCACCTGTTTCCCACTAACAAGGCTCTGGTGACCGTATATCGGCGGTATATCCGATGGTGGAATCCAATGTCTTTCCACAAAGGAGAAGGAAATGTCTCCTTCCAGGGTAATCACGCTCTGTAGATGGCCTTATGGTATCAGTTCTTCTATGTCATAGGGAGACCAGATTAGTGCTGCAGTTCAAGTTGTATCGGTGGCTTGTCCGGTCTTAATCAAATAATTATACACTGCCAGCAAATCAAAGATGAATTATTTGGATAAAAATGAAATGTAATTTAAAGGGTCCAATACCCGACCATTCAAAAACAAAACAACACTTGGGAATTTGAAACACAACAACACACTTTTATACCTCTGCTCATTCGGAAACAAAATGGGCCCTTATTGGCAAAGAATATCGACAAAGTTGGTCTCAGCAAGGCTCGCCTTCTTGGTGAGGGTAACATTGAGGTGAACAATTACATATTTTTGTGTAAGGAATACCCTGCAAATGCCAATAAAATGCATTAAATATCGATCAAATCCCAGGGGTATAGCTGATATCTTAAGAATTTTCCTGTACCATTTTTCAGATAATATTTCCGTTCATGGCATTTATCCCTGTGATCCCACCCTGGACGTAGTTGGCTTGCTTGAAAATGTTCTGAAAGAGAATTCCTGGAAATAAGCGTATTGTCCTACTTGGCCATTTCAATGCGAGAGTGGATAAAGCTCTAATATCTTTTAATCTTGTCAACATCTCAATATCTCGTCGTGAATCATTTCGACAAGTCCATTACTTAGGAGTAAGTTTTAACAGCTTCAAAAAAGTTCAATTACAATCAAATCGCAGGATGTGACCAAATGCCGGCTGAAGTACTGAAAACACTTTCAAATGAAATAATTCACCACTTCAAAGTGAGTTTTAATGAGATTTGCGAAGAGTTGGACCGTTCTTTACCAACACTGGACCGTTCCTTACCAACATAAACGACTAAGTGCGAATGTCACTCAGCTACAAATCTCAGAATGAAATGCGTATTGAACTCTTGGATAAGAATAGAAGATTTGGATAAGAATGAAGTGTCATTTATAGGGTCCAATGCCCGACCACTTGGGAATTAGCAACACAAGAACACACTTTTATACCTCTCCTCAGCCTGAAACAAGAATGGTCCTTATTGACAGGGAACATGAATTTGGACATAGGACACAGAAAGACTCGCTGTCTTGGTGAGGGTAGCGTTGAGGAGAACAATTACATATTTTTGGAAATTATTCTTGATTGGCGTTCAGAGAAACTTATATGAATTGACAATAACAACGCATCAGCAACAGGCATACGAGTATCAGTGTCAGGTATTCGAGATATTTGTTTTTAACTATTATTTTGAGTTAATGTTGTGACGTGTGTATCACTTTTCGTCAATGAATTTCTTTGAAATTTTCACTACCTTGGTCATGGTATATTTATGTGCATTTTATTTCGTAAATCTATCATGCCCAAGAAAGTGTGAATTTCATTCAAATGCACATCTCTTGTAAAATGCATGTGAAGATAATTAGGGGCACTACATGTTTGTCAAAGAGTGACACCGTAAGATTGGAACAGCGCAATGATAGTTCCAGTGTTTTATATAAAAAATAAGGGTGCAACACTTTCAGCACAGTAAACCCTCAGAAATAATTGCGCAAAGCCTTTGTCGAACTGTATCATTCTTGAGTTTCCTGATATTGGACCGGATCATACGCCTTGATAGCTGAACTTGATACCATGACTAACATTCTGTGATCAGCCTAACAGTCAGCACCTCGCCTTACTCTAGTCACACTGATATCCCCGCGGCCGCACTGCAGAACTCCATTAGAGTTGGTTTTTCCAGCCCCATGTCTACCAAATATCCCTCTCAGAATTCCTTGGTTGGTGTCAACACGCGCATGAAAGTCACCCATTGTAATCAGTTTATCAGTTTTTCTGATTGATGATAAAACCTAATCCAGATCAGAGTAGAAATTATTTTTCTCAGCATCTCATGCAATAAGGGTTGTAACATATGCGCTGAGCTAAACCAGGTTTCTGTCTTTGGATATCCGCATTGTCAGGGACATTATACGTTCAGAATGACCCACGGGTAGTTGGGTAAGTTTCCGAGCCATTCTGGTTTTTGCCGCAAAGTCTACTTTTTTTACTCTTCCAAAAGAAAGTGTACTCACTAGCTGTTTCCACAATTTGCCCCTCTCCAGTAAAGCGATTTTCCCACAATGCAACAATGCCGATATTATGTTATATCTCACCAGTTCTGCGCTCAGGTCGGTCACTTGCTTGGCAATCCATCAGTGAAATAATTTCCATGAAATGGTTCGTTATATTCTCATTTCACTTTCTTGATTTCATTTTCTCTGATGACCAGAGGTAGAGTTTGTCCTAAATATATGTTCCTTTCTTCGTTGTCGAGATCATTGTCGACGGAAATATTGATACTTAAGTATTTAAATTGCATCACTCGATCAACAGATTTACTATCAATAACTGCTTTGCGCCTCCTTGGCTGTTTTGATGTTGTTAAAGTCTTCTCAAAAACTTCCGTAACTCCGCCAATGCCGGTCCCAAGCCCGGATACAAAAGGAGGAGGGTTTTCGGGTAAGGTCAGCTACCTACTTGATAGAAAATTTTCTCTGAGATTAGACAAATGAAAATCTAACCATAAAACAAATGAATTAAAAAATATATCTAATAAACATGTTACGTTTAAATATTAATAACAAAAAGTTGTTCCCGTTCTTTCAAAATGCATTATTCGTTTAACTCATGATAACTACATTATTTAATGTACTCGATGATTTTTTGGCCATTGGGTGTGTTTATCAAGGCAGTTAGACACGGAAATAAAACGAAAATAGCTTTTTATTTATCCAATACTGTTTATTCCACTTTTTGTAACGATTTAACCCTACCGGTTTCAATGCTTTCACCTCATCATCAGGGGAGCACAAAAAATACTTGTTTGCCCCCCTGAAGGTGAGGTGTGCACCTTGAAACCACCTTGAAGTGTTCCATTGTTACGACTATTTTCTCTTTCTCAAATAAATCTCTTATTATCTATTTTTATACACGATTTTTTTTTTACTGTTAATTAAGAGAAGGTCTTTTCGGCGTTGATCAGCGGTTGGTTAAATTAGAGAAGAATTCAATATAAATCTCAGGAATTCGTTAGGGGTCAGAATCGACTCTCGATCAGAGGGAAGGTAAACAAAATAAATAAAACACAAAAGAGAATTTAGATTAAAGAATTATATTTCCAGTCCCCACCTGACCAATGATCAAGGCAGGACCAATACTCAAGCTTAATGCTGGAAAGACTCTACCAGGTGAACTTGGTAAAGAGCCTTACTTAAAGCAATAATAGGCAACCTCGCAAGGTGATCTCTAAGGGGCAGCTCTGAAGGCTTCCGAGAGATCACTGACCGAAATCCCCAATGCTTTCCACCCTTATCCGGTAATCACTCATATTTATTTCCTTCAATTCCTCATCACAATTTGTATTTTTTCTGAATCAGCACATCCAGCGAAATTGTTCTGTATCATAAATAAGTCGTAACATTTTCTATCGAGATATTATTTCTGGCCTCTATTATTTATGAGATCTTTTTTCCTCGAGTCTTTATTTAAATTATTGTATTTTTTAATGAATCATAATCAATATGTTATTTAACGAATTTTTTATTATTTGACAAAGAATCTTGTTTGAGAAGACGAAACAAAATTAATATTTTTTTCCACAGTGCCTCACCTAACCTTCAATACCGAATCATGGGATCTACACACATTTTCACTAAGTTATGCACGATTGTCTTAACGTTTATTCTATTTCGTTTGCCATTCATTCCTAACTAAGTGCGAATGCTGTTGAACAACACATCTATAAAAATTCACATGAATCTTTTGATATCCACAGCAGCGAATGACAAACTGATCATTAATCGGCAACTTTTAACATACTGCGACAGGGAAATGAACTGGCGTGTCTTTATTACAACGTAACATTTATGATGTTTTGAATTGTGCACAGATTTTTATGAATGCTTTTTAACTGCAAATTAACTGACATTTTTAGGGAGTTAATTTTGATACTTCTATAGTTTATTTGATTTAAAAATTGAATTACCAATTTTAACTCTGTGGAAATGTCATTAAAATACATATCTCGCATAAATTTGCATTTGAAACATTTGGAGCCCAGAACAGTTAATGACAACTGACAATAAATACAATACTCAAAATGAAAACTGAAAATGATAACGCTTCGGAAAAAGATGTGACTCTTGTCGCGGATATGAATGAATTAAGTGAAATTTTTCAGTATTCGTAGGTGATTTCGTTTGTACTTGAACGATTTTGTTTATTTTAATGTAATAACATTATAATATTGATATATTTTATGCTTTACGACATTCTTTGTCAAAAGTGGAGAATGCTATTAATTGAATCAATATATTTTCAACCTTAACACGTCGATCAATAAGTCGCGGGACTAACCAACATATGAAGCCTCTAATAAAAAATAAATACACAAGGAGTGTGTCAAGGTGCTCCTTAAATGATCAGAGAACATGTCCTCATGTTTAATCAGGATGTCAATGTAGATTTTTAACCCAAAACGAAAATTTTAATGCTATATGATGTTTTTTTTCTATCCTTTGTTTTTTTATAATATAACCATTTAATTTATGATTTTATATATCACTTATATTTCGAAATGTGTATATGTGTAAACGTATCCTCCGGAGGTTCGTCTTTCCGACGAATACGGGTTTAGCGATCCCGAGGTCTCCGAGCTGGTCACTATCACTCCATGCCCTTTCCGATAGTGATTCTCCTCACCCTACTCCCGTCGTTGTTTATTTAAAGAAAGATTTAATTTCACTGAAACTTCGAATTAACTAAACCGCATCATTTGGGATATAGCAAGTGACAGATCTTAAAAATAGATAGCTTCTGTATTTTGGAGGTACAAAAGATGAAACATAATTCAATTTAACAGCTCATCTGGAGAAGTGGCAACACTAACTTTTGAAATAATCAACGATACTACACGCTACACGCAAATCTTACAGTCATATGCCTCCATACAAAGTTATTCTGATGAATTTATTAATAATTACTGTCAAGAAATACACACTATGTACGACACGGACACATATCACTTAAACTAATAGTTGAAGATTTCAGTACAAAAATAGATAGTGACTACAAAGATGACGAAACAATAAAACAATTGGTTTATGCATCCGTGACGAAAGAGTAAACAGGCTTATAGAATTCGCCCAAAGCAATTCACTTTGTGGTATGAACTTATAAAAAAGTTAGACCATAGATTTGACTATATGTACATGGTGAATGTCGATTATTTATAATCTTACAATTCAAATGCCAATACACAATAAGTTGACTACATGCTGTAAAAAAATAATGTATTATGCCAGACTGTAACTTGTTCTCAACAAATTTAAATGATAATACTTACATAGATTGATTGATTTTAGCGATCAAATATATGTAATCTGTATAAATATTTTAGCATTTGGTTGCTGGTATACTCGTATACCTTCCACAAAGCTAGTACTGGTACTGATCCCTGGGGTAAACCATTGTCGGGACGCAACTACTTCCAGCTGCACACGGAAATATCTGGAGTGGAGCATGATCTCCGTGCTTTTGAGCTGGAATGCTGGAAGTGAATAGTTCATATCTTCGTGTTCAGCGGTAAGGTTTTATGTCTGTTTCCACTCAAATACTACATTCCTGTGTGTTATGCTTCCATTATTTGATGCCCATGAGGAGATGTTGTATAAGTTGGAGAGAATAATCGTTTTTCAGGTTCAAACCATACATTCAGTCTTTATTAACATTTACACTTTTGATTACACACCTTATATTTTATGGTGACCATTAAAATCAGTTTTATTTAAAATATATTATACATATATTGAATACTGTTTTATTCGTCGACATAATGCAACTGAATGCGCCGACGAAAGTCAACTTAAAAATTTGGACATGTCACATCATATTCTATTTTAGCAAATATCGTTTTGAATTGTGATATATGCGTTATTGAGGCAAATTGTTTGAACAATTGTTAACTAAACTGATTCAATGATTGAACTGTATTTAACGTTTGTACATTCACTTCTACAAATACACGGATTCAGCATGAAGTGCACGATGAAAGATGCAATAAATTATTACAATTTCTGAATGCATCATTTAATTAAATTAATTTAAAGGGACGATTCTTATTAAAAAACTTCTCACTTAATAAGCGCATGTTAGTATCGAATTTCAATGTAAATGCGGGAAAAGTTTGTGTTGTGTACCCTACAACATATACGATTTATAATAAAACACTTGACAAATGGATGTGTTCATCAAGAAAAAAGACATAAAAATCAAATGAACATGTTCAAAATACCTCAAATTGCACTGTGAGTATAAGTAAACTGTGAAGTTTGAATATTCTGAACGTGTACATTATCAATTCTACACAGTCTGTCCAATGGGAAAGGTGACTGAAGGGGAATGAAATACATGACATTATTTATTTTTAGTTAACATTTAATTGAAAAAAAAAACACTCTTTGTAAGACCTTATAATACTGCAAGCGGTTGGAAAATTTTGCAAAATCACGGTCGAAGCCTTCTGGATATCTGAAATCCTGTTAAAACGCTTTCCATCATCGCTTATTTCTGTTTTGGTATAGTTGGACCACGGATCATCTTCAATGGTCTCTCAACGTATCATTTTGAAGAATTTTAGTTACTTTTGGAACATTTTCTACATTTCGAACTGTTAATGATGATCCTGGCCATGAGTCATCTTCAATGCTCTTTCTACCATCATCGAAATCTTGCATACCACTTAAAAACGGTCTTATAACTCATTGTTTTACTGCAATAAACAGTTTGAATCATTTCAAAAGTTTCCTAAGCTGTTTCGATGTTGTTTAAGTCTTCTCGAAAACTTCCGTAACTCCGCCAATGCCAGTCCCAAGCCCAGATACAAAAGTTTCCTTGGCTGTTTTGATGTTGTTTAAGTCTTCTCGAGAACTTCCGTAACTCCGCCAATGCCGGTCCCAAGCCCGGATATAAAAGGAGGAGGGTTTTTGGGTAAGGTCAGCTACCTACCTAATAAAATAAGATAAATTTTTTTCTTAGATTTGAGAAATAAAAAATAGCCATAACACGATGGAAACCGATATGGAAACAAAAAAGTTTATTGAGGTGTGGTGTAAGAGGTGACTTTTGCATATTCCATAATAGTTAGACTCGTCTTTCGATAACTGTTTAAAGAGCATGAGGTTAAGGCACATCTTACAGTGCTTGTGTTAGAAGAAAACACAAAGCGGAGAGTAATTTTTCCATAAATAAGGGTAATGAACATGTGACATAATGAAAAATACATAACTTAGTAAGGCCTCTGATGAAGTGTTCCATTGTTACGACTGTTTTCTCTTTCTCAAATAAATCTCTTTTAATCTATTTTTATACACGAATTTTTTAAACTGTTAATTAACCTTTCCTTCCCTGTGTTGGGTATCTTCTACACGTTGCTTCTAATAACCATCAATATCTCTATAAATATAATAAATACAAGGCTAAGATTTTAGGTATTCCTCCATAATATATTTACGCATTGATTTAAAAAATAATATTAATAATAATCAGAATTTATCGACTACATCGTAAGTATTTCGTGAATATCGGAAACGAATTCGCATTTAAACGCTGTGAGTGCCTCGATCTTGGGTCTTGACGATAGGTGAAGAGTATGCGGGAAGCGCGACACTATATTCGCATCTCACTTTTGCATACGTCACTGAATAGCGAGGAGCACAATTGTCTCAACCTCGCAAGTGTAAGCCACGCCCGAGTTAGCCACCAACCCTGCCGCGCCGCAGTAGCTGTTGAGCTGGCAACGGGACTAGATCTACGCCCGTTCCGTGAGCGTTGCCAGATGGTTTTTTAATATTTTCAGCAAATAAATCTCAATTATTATAATTTTTAACTTCAATTATAATTAATTAAGGGGATTATCTATGAATGTTCTTATTTTTCCGATTTAAAATCGCTAATTTTTGATCGCGTACTCACTAACCAACACCGAAGCGCGCGTTTCATTTTTATCACCGTAAGGGAAGGGTTAAGAAAATGTATTTTCGGCGTTGAACAGCGGTTGGTTAAATTAGAGAAGAACTCAATATAAATCTCAGGAATTCGTTAGGGGTCCGAATCGACTCTCGATCAGAGGGAAGGTAAACAAAATAAATAAAACACAAGAGAGAATTTAGATTAAATAATTATATTTCCAGTCCCCACCTGACCAATGATCAAGGCAGGACCAATACTCAAACTTAATGTTGGAAAGACTCTACCAGGTAAACTTGGGAAAGACTTAAAGCAATAATAGGCAACCTCGCAAGGTGATCTCTAAGGGGCAGCTCTGAAGGCTTCCGAGAGATCACTGACCGAAATCCCCGACGCTTTCCACCCTTATCCGGTAATTACTCATATTTATTTCCTTCAATTCCTCATCACAATATGTATTTTTTTCTGAATCAGCACATCTAGCGAAATTGTTCTGTATCATAAATAAGTCGTTACATTTTCTATCGAGACATTATTTCTGGCCTCTATTATTTATGAGATGTTTTTTCCTCGAGTCTTTATTTAAATTATTGTATTTTTTAATGAATCATAATCAATATGTTATTTAACGAATTTATGATTATTTGACATAGAATCTTGTTTGAGAAGACAAAACAAAATTAATTTTTTTTTCCACAGTGCCTCACCTAACCTTCAAAGACCGAATCATGGGATCTACACACATTTTCACTAAGTTGTGCACGATTGTCTTAACGTTTATTTTATTTCGTTTTACATTCATTCCTAACTAAGTGCGAATGCTGTTGAACAACACATCTATAAAAATTCACATGAATCTTTTGATATCCACAGCAGCGAATGACAAACTGATCATTAATCGGCAACTTTCAACATACTCCGACAGGGAAATTCAGTGGCGTGTCTTTATTTCAACATAACATTTATAATGTTTTGAATTGTGCACAGATTTTCATGAACGCTTTTTAACTGTAAATTACGACATATAATAAGGGGGCTATATTAAATAAATTCATAACGATAATTGTCCATTAGGCATCTTGACAATTTATAACGGAACAACTGCACATCTCTACGGATTATTAGGGAACAACTGCACATCTAGACATATAATAAGGGAACAATTGCACATCTTGAAAGATAATAAGGAAAACCACATGTACGAGTAATAAGACAGAAATTAATATATGTCGATTAGATGGAGCGTAAGTAAGTAGATATACCATAGCTGCAATATGAGAAACTATGTGTCAAGCGTGCGTCCTGTCCTCCTGAAATTTTCACTAAATTGATAATCATCTATTTACGTTGTTTTGATTTCCTAATAATTTATGGTGACTTAGTGTGAATGCCATTCAACTGCATCATCTCGGAATGTAAATACATATTGAACTCTTGGCGTCCAGAGCAGCTGATGAAAAGTGACATTTTTATGGAGTTAATTTTGGTACTTCTATCGTTTATTTGATTTCAAAATTGAAGCACCATTCTTAACTCTGTCGAAATGTCATTAAAATACACATCTCGTATAAATTAGCATTTGAAACATTTGGAGCCAAGAACAGTTAATAACAACTGACAATAAATACAATACTCAAAATGAAAACTGAAAATGATAACGCTTCGGCAAAAGATGTGACTCTTGTCGCGGATATGAATGAATTAAGTGAAATTTTTCAGTATTTGTAGGTGATTTCGTTTGTACTTAAACGATTTTGTTTACTGAAATGTAATAACATTATAATATTGATATATTTTATGCTTTACGACATAATTTGTCAAAAGTGGAGAATGCTATTGATTGAATCAATACATTTTAAACCTTAACACGTCGATCAATAAGTCGCGGGACTAACCAACATATGGAGCCTCTAATAACAAATACATATACAAGGAGTGTGTCAAGGTGCTCCTTAAATGATCAGAGAACATGTCCTCATGTTTAATCAGGATGTCTATGTAGATTTTTAACCCAAAAGGAAAATTTTAATGCTATATGATGTTTTTTTTTCATTCTTTGTTTCTTTATAATATAACCATTTTATTTATGATTTGATATATCGCTTATATTTCAAAATGTGTATATGTGTAAATATATCCTCCGGAGGTTCGTCTTTCCGACGAATACGGGTTTAGCGATCCCGAGGTCTCCGAGCTGGTCACTATCACTCCATGCCCTTTCCGATAGTGATTCTCCTCACCCTACTTCCGTCGTTGTATATTTAAGCCATAAGGCCATAAGGCTCCCTACCCACAAACCCACAAGACAACCAAAACTGAATAACACCCTCTGGAAACCGTCCTAGAAAGATATATAGAATAGCTGGAGTGATTGGATAGGAGGATATTTTAGGAGGAAGTTCATATCACTGAACCTTCAAAATAACTAAACCGCATCAATTGGGATATCGTAGGGCTAGGCAAAATCAGAAAAAAAGGAGAGGAAATGACATATCTTAAAGATAGACAGACAGCTTCTGTATTTTAGAGGTACAGGAGATGGAAGAACATCATTCAATTTAACAGCTCATCTGAAAAAGTGGCAACCCTAACTTTTGAAATTAATCAACGATACTACACGCAAATCTTACAGTCATTTGCCCCCATACAAAGTTATTCTGATGAATTTATTGAAAATTACTTTCAAGAAATACACAATATGTACGACACGGACCCATACCACTTAAACTTATAGTTGAAGATTTCAATAGAAAAATAGGTCGCGACTACAAAGATGACGAAACAATAAAACAATTGGTTTATGCATCCGCGACGAAAGAGGAAACAGGCTTATAGAATTCGCCCAAAGCAATTCACTTTGTGTTATGAACTTAGACGTGACTTAGACGTTAGAAAAAAAGTTAGACTATAGATTCGACTATATGTACATGGTGAATGTCGATTATTTATAATCTTCAATTTAAAGGCCAATACACAATAAGTTGACTAAATGCCGTAAAAAAATAATGTACAATATTATTCCAGACTGTACTTGTTTTCAATAAATTTAAATGATAATACTAACATAGATTGATTGATTTTTAGCGATCAAATCTATGTCTTCGTCTTCTTCTTCATCCTCTTCATATAGATCATGATCTGTTTGTTCCCCTTCTTGTGACGTGGATTGACAGCTGTCACGCCATCTCTTCGGAGGTCTTCCCGGTAATCTTCTTCCGGCTGGGTTCCCTCGAAGGGCGATACGTGGAAGTCTGTAGTCTTGCATTCTGTTTACATGTTCGTTCCAGTATCGCCTTCGTTGTCTCCCCCACCTGACGATGTCTTCCGTACTACACTTTTTCCTTATTTCGGTGTTACTGATTCTATCTCTTAGTGTGTTTCGGGTTATAATATTACATCTCAGTGTTTTCATTTCCAAGGTTCTCGAGAGAGATTTGGTTCTAGATGTATCTGCTCTGGTCTCCATTCCGTAGGTGGCTATCGGTCTCACACATGTCTAGTAAATTCTGACTTATTGACCTGTCTTAAGGTTTCCTCATACAGATTTATATTGCTACTGATGCTCCATCACTTGCTCTATTATTTTGTTATTCACTGCTAGTTTGCATCTCACCGGGGCGGGGTCTAAGATATTGTGAGGTTCTTCGTTTTGTCCGTGGATATCGACATGTTATATTTAAGTGAGGTTTGATGGAGTCTATATAACATCCTTTGGAGGTCATCTTTGGATTCTGCGGTGAGTACTGCATCGTCTGCGTAGCATACAATGCTGACTTTTTTGTCTCCCAGTCTGTAGCCTATGTCCATGTCTGCAACTTCTTCAATTAGTTTGTCCGTTATTAGATTGAAGAGAAACGGACTTAAGCTATCCCCTTGTCTAACTCCAATCGGAGTAGGGACGGCATTTGTCAGGTCATTCTCTATTTTAATCCTGGTGTGGCTATTGGTATTTAATCCTTGTATGATTTTTATTAAGCTCGAGGGGACATTCTTCTCACTGAGTATCTTTATTACATCTTCCAGTCTAACTCTATCAAATGCCTTATTGAGGTCGACAAAGTAGAGGTATGCTGTTTTGTTATACTCTATTGATTTTTCAGTTAATTGACGGATCACGAAGAGTGCGTCCGTGGTTGATCTATTCTTTATGAAGCCCTATTGTTCGTCTCTGCTTGTTAAATGCCCTTCCAGTCTTGACCTGATTATGCTTGTACTCGTAGTTAGTTTCAGTACCGAACTGAGAAGGCATATGCCTCTGTAGTTAGCTGGGTCTGCTTTGTCTCCCTTTTCGAATATTGGGATGGTGATGGTTGTACGCCATTCTGTAGAGATTATTGTTAAGTCGAATATTTTCGAGACGAGTTGGTATAATTCATAATGTTACATAGTTTGTCGCCTGCATATTTTAATAATTCATTTGCTTTGTCATCCAAGCCTGGTGATTTCATTTATTTTTTATTTTTAATAGCCCTCTTTACATCCCGTTCTCAATATTATCCTTGGTGGTGAGGTCTATCAGCGTTTCGTGGTCTCCATTCGTTGCACTCTACAGCTGCGGGAAGTGATTTTCCCATGTCAGAGGTGTTATCTTTGTCGATTATATATATTTATTTACAGGTTTCTTTGCATTTCTCAGCATTTTCCAGATGTTCCTCTGTGCTCAATAGAGATATCTTTCTTTATTTTATTAATCTCTAAGTTTACTCTATTTCTCACTCTGACATATTTTGCATATTCTTCTGGAGATGGGGAGTTTCTGTAGGATAGGTAGCTCTTTTTCTTTTCCTTTGCTAATTCTTTTACCTCATTCGTAAACCACGGTTTTGACTGCTTCTCTGCATTGACGTTTATTTTGTGTTTTCCCAATGCTTTCATTGCGGCGTCAGTTATGTTGGATTTTACCTTGTTCCACGCCTGATCAATGTCGTCAATCTCTGTGACGACATTGATCAGGCGTGGAACAAAGTGAAATCCAATCATTGATCAAATCTATGTAATCTGTATAAATATTTTAGCATTTGGTTGCTGGTATACTCGTATACCTTCCACAAAGCTAGTACTGGTACTGATCCATAGGGTAAACCATTGTTGGGACGCAACTCCTTCCAGCTGCACACGAAAATATCTGGAGTGGAGCATGATCTTCGTGCTTTGAAGCTGGAATGTTGGAAGTGAATAGTTCATATCTTCGTGTTCAGCCGTAAGGTTTTCTGTATGTTTCAAGTCAAATACTACTTTCCCGTGTGTTATGCTTCCATTACTTGATGCCCACGAGGAGATGTATAAGTTAGACAGATTAATCGTTTTTCAGGTTTAACCTTTCTCTTCCTGTATTAAAAAAATCAGCGCGTTTAGGTGCTGTGTATTCAATACACATGTAAAAATGAAAGATTTTAAATCGGAAAAATAAGAATATTAATTGCCAATCGCTTAAATTAATAAAATTTGACGTCAAAAGTGATAATAATTGAAATTTAATTGCTGAAAACATCAAAAAACATCGGCCGACGTTCACAAAACGGGCAAAGCGACCACCTCAAACGAATGCCCGCGAGCTACTGAAGCGAGAGATGCGAGCGAACTGAGATTATTTTTCTTGCGTTTCAATTTTATGGTGACTATTAAAATTAGTTTTATTTAAAATATACATATATTAAATACTGTTTAATTCATCGACATAATGCAACTGAATGCACTGACGAAAGTCAATTTCGTAATTTGGACATGTCACATCATATTCTATTTTAGCGAATATCGTTTTGAATTATGATATATGCGTTATTCTGGCAAATTGTTCGAACAATTGTTAACTAGTGTATGGAAGAATGCTCTAATCATTCTGATGCCGAAAATGGGCTAACCCACGTCATATAAAGATTTTAGGCCCATATCTATTCTGCCCACATTATCTAAAGTTATTGAAAAAATTGTTCATATACAAATTGACTCCCACCTTAATCAATTTGTATTGTTTAATCCGCTGCGTCAGGATTTCGTCCGGGACATAGTACCACTACCTCACTGGTCAAGATCACGGATGATTTGCTACGTGAAATGAGCTTTGAGCAGCTGACATTGTTATGTCCTTTGGATTTTAGCTATGCATTCAATACTTTGATCTGCTTATGGCTCGAATGCGTTCATTACGATTCTCTGAATCGGTCATTGTCTGGTTTTCGAGTTACTTAAAGAGAATAACCCAATCCTGTAGATACCAGGAATGTATATCTAAATGGACTGATCTCTCTGCAGGCGTTCCCCAAGGTGAAATTCTCTCTCCACTCCTTTTTTCTATATTCATAAACCCAATAACATCGTCTCTTAAATGTTCTTATCATCTGTATGCGGATGACCTGCAGATATATATTCATTTTGATCCAAATTTCTTTCACACGGCTTTGAACAATTTAAATGCGGACCTTCAATTGATCTCGGAGTGGACTGGGGAGCATGGCTTACTCATAAATCCTAAGAAGTCTCAAGCGATCCTCATTGGCAGCCCTCAGCTTCTCGGTAAATTCAACACTGACTTACTTCTACCAATATTACGTGATGGCTCTATCATACCATTACAAAAAACTGTTAAAAACCTAGAAGTGCTAATAGATAACACTCTCTCATGGCGAGATCAAATAAATGAGGTAAGCCGAAGGATCTTCTTCAGCCTTCATTCCCTTAAAGTGTTGCAAAGATTCCTTCCAGCCAAAACCAAAATTTTACTCGTACAATCTCTGCTCTTTCTGATTCTGGACTATGCGGACGTATGCTACTTGGATGTTACAGAGGAACAGCTGGACAAATTACAGCGTCTTAAAAATGTGTGTCTAAGATTAATTTTCAACCTACGTAAGTACGATCATATAACTTCATACCAGAAGGCATTGAACTGGTTGAATGTTAGAAATAGACGCCAAATTCACATACTGTCTCTATTGCATAATATCCTTAACTGTCCCGCCACCCCCTATTATCTCGCCGAAAATTTTCAGCGTCTTTCCAATCATGGATTGGCGCTACGCTCAAACAGAGATTGTTTATTGGCCTTTCCAGTTCACCGCTCCTATTTCTTTACGTCGTCTTTTACTGTCCATGCAGTGAGACTCTGGAATCAGTTACAAACCAATATAAGACTCGCTCCGTCTTTGGCATACTTTAAGAAGCGACTGAAAAACCTCTTAATTTCTAGTCAGTAAAATAACGTGTTTCATTTCTGATTTTTCTTTTCCTTTCCTCTTCACCATCCCTTTCTTTCCTTTTGATTGATGATATCTCACTTTATATGAAAAAGAATGTTCAGGTGACTGTCCGTCTTTGTGGGGTTCGTGGGCATGTGCTCACGTATATGTTTATGGATTTCGTGGGGATGGAAAATCATTTGATGATATGTGACCACGTAACTTGCTTCATTTACTTTTGTCTGGTTGTCTGGAAGAGATTGCCGCTTGGCAATAAGCTCGCCAGATTGTATTTGCAATAAAAGTGTTAAACAAATAAAATGAACTAAATTCATTTAAACAGACGATTCTCATTGAAAGACCTCTCACTTAATACGCGAATGTAAGTATCGAATTTCAAAGTAAATGCAAGAAATAGTTGAACTGGTTTCAGCAATAAAATGTTTGATTAAAATATTTGTGATGTGAACCTTGTAACATGTACGATTTATAATATAACACTTGACAACTGGATCTGTTTATCAAGAAAGAAGACATACAAATCAAATGAACATGTTTAGAATACTTTTAATTACAATGTGAGTATAAGTAAACATGGTAGTTTGAATATTCTGAACGTGAACATTATCCATTCTACAGTTTGTCCAATGGGAAAGGTGACTGATGGGGAACGAAATACAAGAGAAGATTTATTGTTAGTTTACATTTCTTTTTATTGAAAATACACTACTTGTGAGTCAATACAATACTGGAAGCGGTGGAATTTTTTTTTAAACATTTCTGATACTCTTTATTCGGGATTGTCTCCTAAATCGCGGTCGAAGCTTTCTGGATATCTGAAATCCTGTCAAAACGCTTTCTTTTCATTGCTTATTTCTGTTTTGGTAATAGTCAATCGTCGCATGGAGCCATACCAGGTGAATACGAGAGAGAATAGATACTTTTTTAGTCAAGAAATCGCGTACAATCTTGCTTTGCACCCCGGTACATTTTCGTGCAACAAAGATCATGCGCCTTCTTACCTGTCTTCGGGTCAAACTCGAAGAATCCTGGCCCATCAACGATTGAAAACACCCAAGTACACAATAAAATTCACAATTTAACATTCTTGCCTGAACTGCTAATGGATAAAACGGTGAGCAGATTCTTGATTCGGCTCTTCTGCAGCTACAAAGCGCCGAGCTCTGGAGTTTTGTAAGTGACTCTGATGATGGTTGACATGTAGTTTGGATCCATATCAGCCGCTCTTTACGTGTCTCTGCAGTGTTCTACTTTGCGAACTTCTTGATCATCAGTCAGTGTTTGACCTTTCGTTTGATCAAATTTTCCGTTGAAATGAGATAGACAGTGGATTCAGGAAATCCAGTTTGCTCCTAGATGAGTCAAGTAGACGCACAATGATCATTTTGAAGAATTCCAGCCACTTTTGGAACATTGTCTTCAATTCGAACTGTTAATGATGGTCCAGGCCATAGACATCTTCAATGCTCTCTCTTGACCGTCAAAAAAATTAGCATGCCACTTAAAAATGGTCTTTCGACTCATTGTTTTACTACAATAAACAGTTTGAATCATTTCAAAAATTTCCTTGGCGTTTTGATGTTGTAAAAGTCTTCACGGAAACTTCCGTAACTCCGCCAATGCCGGTCCCCAGCCCGGATATAAAAGGAGGAGGGTTTTTGGGTAAAGTCAGCTACCTACCTGATAAAATAAGATAACATTTTCTCTTAGATTAGAGAAACGACAATCTAGCCATAAAACGATGGAAACATATAAGGAATGAGGTTTGGTGTAAGAGCACCCCAAAAGCATTATTCACCTGCGCGTGGTGCACCTGTTACCACTAACAAGGCTGTGGTGACCGTGTATCGGCGGTATATCCGATGGTGGAATCCAACGTCTTTCCACAAAGGAGAAGGAAATGTCTCCTTCCAGGGCGATCACGCTCTGAAGATGGCCTTATGGTATCAGTTCTTCTGTGCCATAGGGTGACCAGATTTGTGCTGCAGCTCTAGTTGTATCGGCAGCTTGTCCAGTCTTAATCAAATAATTATACGCTGCCAGCAAATCAAAGATGAATCATTTGTATTAGAATGAAGCGGAGGTCTATGACACTGGTATACAAGACCTGGTGCCCCGACTACAGAAATGTCTTGATCTCGACGGCAATTACGTTGAAAAATAGTTAAATAAATTTGTCAAGTATCCTGTGAATTTCAATTAAATGCAAGAATTTTTCGATCCTACATAAATGTTATAATCTTACTTTCTGGATGACCCTCGTACACAGATGAATATTGTACTAGTTTTTTACTAGATATCGACAGCATTAGTACACACATGTTGATTGCCACAACAGAGGAATAAATGACCACGCTACTTAAAAACGTGGAAGTCGAGTGCAGCCTCATGGGCCTATTACTGCACAATTATGTATGATACACGGGTCAATTGCCATTAACGAAGCACATGCACATGTAAATAACGTATTCACTGATAGTACTGAGCGGCTGAGCGTCCGCGTCATGCCCGCAGTTACCCAGGTGACGACATCGCATCGGCAGCACCTTTGCCGAGAACGTCTTTTTTCTCAATCCACCATGAAGCTAACCATCCTCATCCACTATTCCTTCCCCTGTTTTCCCAAAGTCCCCTTTATTCCCAATAACTCCACATCACACACTGTAAAGTGCTAGGATTCCACTGAGGCTGGTTGATGCGGGCTTTGCGCACTCGAGATCCAGACCGAAATTCCCGATGCTTTCCACCCTTATCCGCTTCTTACTCATATTTCTTTCCTTCAACTCCTCATCACACTTTTTATTTTTTCTGAACCAGCACATCCAGCGAAATTGTTCTGTATCATAAATAAGTCGTTACATTTTCTATCGAGACATTATTTCTGGTCTCTTTTCTTTATGAGATATTTTTCCCTCAAGTCTTTATTCAAATTATAGTATTTGTTAATGAATCACAATTAATATGTTATTTAACGAATTTGTGACTATTTGACAAATAATCTTGTTTGAGAAGACGAAAAAAAAAAAAATTTTTTTTCACAGTGCCTCACCTAACCTTCAAAGACCGAATCATGGGATCTACACACATTTTCACTAAGTTATGCATGATTGTCTTAACGTTTATTCTATTTCGTTTCTCAATCATACCCAACTAAGTGCGAATGTTGTTGAACAACACATCTATAAAAATTCACATGAATCTTTTGAAGTCCAGAGCAGCGAATGACAACTGATCATTAATCGGCAACTTTAAAAATACTCCGACAGGGAAATGAACTGGCGTGTCATTATTTCAACGTAACATTTATAATGTTTTGAATTGTGTACAGATTTTTATGAACGCTTTTTAACTGCAAATTACGACATATACTATAATAAGGAGGCTATATTAAATAAATTCATAACGATGTTTGTCCATTAGACATCTCGACAATTTATAACGGAACAACTGCACATCTCTACGAATTATTTGGGAACAACTGCACATCTAGACATATAATAAGGGAACAATTGCACATCTTGAAAGATAATTAGGAAAACAACATGTACGAGTAATAAGACAGAAATTAATATTTGTCGATTAGATGGAGCGTAAGTAAGAAGATATACCATAACTGCAATATGAGAAACTATGTGTCAAGCGTGCGTTCTCCTGACATTTTCACTTAATTGATAATTATCCATTTACGTTAATTTGATTTCCTAATAATGAATGGTGACTGCGAAAGTCATTCAACTGCATCATCTCGGAATGTAAATGCATATTGAACTCTTGGCGTCCAGAGCAGCTGATGAAAAGTGACATTTTTAGGGAGTCAATTTTGGAACTTCTATCATTTATTTGATTTCAAAATTGAAGTGCCACTCTTAACTCCGTGGAAATGTCATGAAAATACACATCACGTATAAATTTGCATTTGAAACATTTGGAGCCCAGAACTTACCAGAGTTAATGACAACTGACAATAAATACAATACTCAAAATGAAAATGATAACGCTTCGGCAAAGGATGTGTCGACGTGCCTCTTATGTTAGGTGATGGAAGGACTCGGTGTCATGTTTCATTGGAAGTTTGAGTAGTGTATTGACACAAAAGAAAAGTTTCATAAGAGGGTGATGTATTCGCATTCGTTGGTTATTGATTACTGTTCTCTTTTTATTGTGAGTATAACATAACATAATGTATCTTTAATATTTTTAAACGTACTGTACTCGTCTCTCTCTTGTCGCGAATATGAATGAATTAAGTGAAACTTTCAGTATTCGTAGGTGATTTCGTTTGTACTTAAACGATTTTGTTTATTTAAATGTAATAACATAATAATATTGATATATTTGATGCTTTACGACATAATTTGTCAAAAGTGGAGAATGCTATTAATTAAATCAATACATTTTCAACCTTAACACGTCGATCAATAAGTCGCGGGACTAACCAACATATGGAGCCTCTAATAACAAATACATATACAAGGAGTGTGTCAAGGTGCTCCTTAAATGATCAGAGAACATGTCCTCATGTTTAATCAGGATGTCTATGTAGATTTTTAACCCAAAACGAAAATTTTAATGCTATATGATGTTTTTCTTTTCCATCCTTTGTTTCTTTATAATATAACCATTTTATTTATGATTTTATATATCACTTATATTTCGAAATGTCTATATGTGTAAATATATCCTCCGGAGGTTCGTCTTTCCGACGGATACGGGTTTAGCGATCCCGAGGTCTCCGAGCTGGTCACTATCACTCCATGTGCTTTCCGATAGTGATTCTCCTCACCCTACTCCCATCGTTGTATATTTAAAGAAAGTTCTCTATTTTTAAGATTTTGCTTTTCTTGATAACCCATCTACTAAGGAAGACAACACATAAACTTCCAGCAGCACCTAATACCAACACGCATAGACAATGGTATATGGCAGTGTTCCCCAACCGGTGGTCCGCGGCCCAGTGCCGGGCCGCAGAGACAGCACTGCCGCCAAGAATATCCAATATATTAGCAAAGATGCAACAGCAGGTTTCGCATTAGTTTGTTGCAAAAACCCCATGGTTTTTGTTAAATTTTAATTGTATCAATGTTACAATTAAAATTGTTTAACTGTTAGATGTATATATCGTCGTCATACAAGAGAAAGTGACCAAGTGCATTTTTCGCGAAAACGTGACTATTGACTATCTGACACCTTACTAACATAATGGTGGCCTGGAAGAAATGGCCCAGCAAGAACTTGGAAGAATAATAATAATATCTTGACTTGTTCAAAATAACTACCTGCATTGATGTTTATTTTTTTACAAGCAAAATTGTATGAAAATTTTCAAAAATATTATTTCTTAATTTTGAAAGCAATAAACAATTATATACACACAAAAAAAATCACAACAAAAAAAAATTTCAAACAAAAGAGTAAAAACGGTTAAATGGCTCTCCTGAACATTTTGCATTTCGTTAGGTAGTCACTTTCTCTTGTATGACGACGATTTGTCAATTATAGTTACATATGTTCATCTGTCACAATATAAGATTTAAAAAATATTAAATAAAAAAAACATTTTTATTTCAGTATTAGTGGTCCGCGAAAAAAAATTCCTTTTTTTACCGGTCCACAGGTCTAAAAAGGTTGGGGAACACTGGTATATGGGACGCCATAAGGCTCTCTACCCACAAACCCGCAAGACAACCAAAACTGAATAACACCCTCTGGAAACCGTCCTAGACAGATATATAGTATAGCCGGGGCGATTGGATTGGAAGATATTTTAGGAGGATGTTTATATCACTGAACCTTCAAAATAACTAAACCGCATCAATTGGGATATCGTAGGGCTGGGTAAAATCAGAAAAAAAGGAGAGGAAATGACAGATCTTAAAGATAGACAGACCGCTTCTGTATTTTAGAGGTACAGAAGATGGAAGAACATCATTCAATTTACTAGCTCATCTGAAGGAGTGGCAACCCTAACTTTTGAAATTAATCAACGATACTACACGCAAATCTTACAGTCATATGCCCCCATACAAAGTTATTCGGATGAATTTATTGAAAATTACTTTCAAGAAATGCACAATATGTACAACACGGACACATACCACTTAATCTTATAGTTGAAGATTTCAATAGAAAAATAGGTCGCGACTACAAAGATGACGAAACAATAAAACAATTGGTTTATGCATCCGTGACGAAAGAGGAAACAGGCTTATAGAATTCGCCCAAAGCAATTCACTTTGTGTTATGAACTTATAAAAAAGTTAGACCATAGATTCGACTATATGTACATGGTAAATGTCGAAAATTTATAGCCTTACAATTCAAAGGCCAATACACAATAAGTTGACTACATGCTGTAAACAAATAATGTAATATTCTAGACTGTACTTGTTTTCAACAAATTTAAATTATAATACTAACATAGATTGATTGATTTTTAGCGATCAAATCTATGTCTTCTTCTTCTTCTTCCTCTTCCTATAGATCATGATCTGTTTGTTCCGCTTGTTCCCCTTCTTGTGGCGTGGATTGCCAGCTGTCACGCCATCTCTTCGGAGGTCTTCCCGGTAATCTTCTTCCGGCTGGGTTCCCTCGAAGAGCGATACGTGGAAGTCTGTCGTCTTGCATTCTGTTTACATGTTCGTTCTAGTATCGCCTTCGTTGTCTGCCCCACCTGACGATGTCTTCCGTACTACACTTTATTTCGGTGTTTCTGATTCTATCTCTTAGTGTTTTTTTTATTACACATTTCAGTGTTTTCATTTCCGAGGTTCTCAAGAGAGATTTTGTTCTAAATGTGTCTGCTCTGGGCTCTATTTCGTAGGTGGCTATCGGTCTCACACATGTCTTGTATATTCTGACTTTACTTTCTATTCTCATGTGTTTATTATTCCACACCGGTGTTCTCAGGCATCCCGATATTGCAGCCGCCTTATTGACCTGTCTCAAGGTTTCATCATACAGATTTCCATTGCTACTGATGCTCACTCCAAGATACCTAAACTCCACCATTTGCTCTATTATTTCGTTATTCAGTGCTAGTTTGCATCTCACCGGGCCAGGGTCTTAGATATTGTGAGGCTCTTCGTTTTGTCCTTGGATATCGACATGTTATATTTTAATGAGGTTAGATGGAGTCTATATAACATCCTATGAAGGTCATCTTTGGATTCTGCGGTTAGTACTGCATCGTCTGCGTAGCATACAATGCTGACTTTTTTGTCTCCCAGTCTGTAGCCTATGTCAATGCCTTCAACTTCCTCAATTAGTTTGTCCATTATTAGATTGAAGAGGAACGGACTTAAGCTATCGCCTTGTCTAACTCCAATCGGAGTAGTGACGGCATTTGTCAGGTCATTCTCTATTTTAATCCTAGTGTAGCTATTGGTATTTAATCCTAGTACGATTTTTATTAGGATCGAGGTGGCATTCTTCTCACTGAGTAAATTTATCACATTTTCCAGTCTAACTCTATCAAATGCCTAAGTGAGGTCGACAAAGCCGAGGTATGCTGTTTTGTTATACTCTTTTGATTTTTCAGTTAATTGACGGACCACGAAGAGTGCGTCCGTGGTTGATCTATTCTTTTTGAAGCCCTATTGTTCGTCTCTGTTTGTTAAATGCCCTTCCAGTCTTGACCTGATTATGCTTGTAGTCAGTTTCAGTACCGAACTGAGAAGGCATGTGCCTCTGTAGTTAGCTGGGTCTGCTTTGTCTCCATGTTTGAATATTGAGATGGTGATGCTTGTATGCCATTCTGTAGGGATTATTGTTAAGTCGAATATCTTTGAGATGAGTTGGTAAAATTCATAATGTAACATATTTTGTAACCTGCATATTTTAACCATTCATTTCCCATTCGTCCAAGCCTGGTGATTTCGTTTTTTTTAATTTTTAAAAGCCTTCTTCACATCCCGTTCTTCAATATTCTCCTTGGTGGTGAGGTCTATCAGCGTTTCGTGGTCTCCATTCGTCGCACTGTACAGTTGCTGGAAGTAATTTTCCCATTCCAGAGGTGTTATCTTTGTCGATTGAATATACTTATTTACAGGTTTCTTTGCATTTCTCAACAATTTCCAGATTTTTCTCTGTGCTCAATAGAGATCATGCTCCATGTCTTTTGTAAATCTCATCCAGTAGTCTTTCTTTATTTTATTAATCTCTAAGTTTACTCTATTTCTCACTCTGACATATTTTGCATATTCCTCTGGAGATGGGGAGTTTCTGTAGGATAGGTAGCTCTGTTTCTTCGCCTTTGCTAATTATTTTACCTCATTCGTAAACTATGGTTTTGACTGCTTCTCTGCATTGACGTTTATCTTGCGTTTTCCCAATGCTTCCATTGCGGCGTCAGTTATGTTAGATTTCACCTTGTTCCACGCCTGATCATTGTGAAATCCAATCATTGATCCAATCTTCATCACCTGTTACAATGCTTGACATGAAGTTTGGATCCATATCAGCCGCTCTTTACGTGTCTCTGCAGTGTTTTACTCTGCAAACTTCTTGATCGTCAGTCAGTGTTTGACCTTTCGTTTGATCAAATTTTCCATTAAAATGAGATATACAGTGGATTCAGGAATTTCAGTTTGCTCCTCGATGAGTCTAGTAGACGCACAACGATCATTTTGAAGAATTTCAGCCACTTTTAGAACATTGTCTTCAATTCGAACTGTTAATGATCGTCCAGGCCATAGATCATCTTCAATGCTCTCTCTCTACCATCACAACATTTTGCATACCACTTAAAAACGTTCTTATGACTCATTGTTTTACTACAATAAACAGTTTGAATCATTTCAAAAATTTCCTTGGCGTTTGGATGTTGTTAAAGTCTTCACGAAAACTTCCGTAACTCCGCCAATGCCGGTCCCAAGCCCGGATATAAAAGGAGGAGGGTTTTTGGGTAAGGTCAGCTACCTACCTGATAAAATAAGATAAAACTTTCTCTTAGATTAGATAAACAACAATCTAGCCATAAAACGATGGAAACCTATAGGGAATGAGGTTTGGTGTAAGAGGCGACTTTTGCATATTCCTTAATAGATAGACTAGTATTTCGGTAACTGTTTAAAGAGAATGAGGTTAAGGTACATCTTTTAGTGCTTGTGTTTGAAGAATTTTAAAAATCTTACACAAAGCGGAGAGTAATTTTTACATAAATAAGGGTAATGAAGATGTGAGACACTGAAAATTACATAACTTAGTAAGGCCTTTGACGAAGTGTTCCTTCTTACGCGAATTTCATTTAAATTATTCACAAATCATAAACACTCAGTTGAAAAAATCATGCTCTACTGTCTCTACTGGATTTAAATTCAATTGAATTTAAATCCACGGAATACACAATCTCAACCCTATCATCTTTATCATCGAAATCGTTTCCACGTTTGCGATATTAACAACACATCTATAAAAATTGGATGTTGTTGTTGAACAACACATCTATAAAAAATCGAATGAAACTATTGACACCTGAAAATTATCCAAAGCAGCTAATGACACCTGACAATTGATAGGCGACTTTCAACATACTCTGACGGAGAGATCCACTGACGTGTCTTTATTTCAACATAACATTTATTTTGTTTTGTATTGTGTACAGCTTTTTATGAATGCTATTTAATTGCAAATTACGACAGATAATAAGGGGCTATATCAAATGGTTTCATAACGACGTTCGTCCATTAGACGGTGCATGAACAACTACACATCTCAGCAGATAACTAAGGAACGTTAGCACATCTCAACAGATGACAAAGGAACAATAGCACATCTCGACAATTTATAAGGGAACAACTGCAACAGATAATTAGGGAACAACTGAACATCTATACAGTTAATAAGGGAACAGTTGCATAATCTTGACAGATTATAAGGAAAACCACATGTTATGAGACTGAAATTAATGTTTGTCGATTAGATGCAGCGTAAGTAAGTAGATAGACCATAGCTACAAAAGCCAGAAAAAAGCATACAAAAAGAAACCGTTCCGTTCTCTATAAGTGAGCATAGAACTTATAGTATATGAAGCAATCAAAAGGACAAATTTATATACAGCCGTTTAGAGAGGAAACTCTCCTCAACGGCGCTGGTACTCAGACATACTCGTATATGTTAGTAAGTGACTGCATGTGCCGGTAATTGTGACAGTGGACCAAGTCCTGCATTTTTGTATTGAGAAATTTAGACCTTTGCGATTGTGTGTAATTTTCTGTTATGTTACTCAATATTTTCCAAAGTACTAACTGATGTAATGGTAACTTTTTATGTTATGAATTTTCGCGAGTTTCCCGTTAAAACATGGTTTTCGATACTTTGTATGACTGTGCATCTCGACAGATAATAAGGAAGTTTTTTGGGACAAGAAAAAATGTACAAAATCTAAGTTGAGAAACTATGTGTCATGCGTGCGTTTTCTTGAAATTTTCATTACTATTAATTGATAATTACCTATTTACGTTGATTTGATTTCCTAGTAATTTATGGTGACTTAGTGCGAATGTCATTCGACTGCATCATCTTGGAATGTAATTGCATATGGAACTCTTGGCGTCTAGAGCAGCTGATGAAAAATAACATTTTTATGGTGCTAATTTTGAAACATCTACCGTTCATTTGATTTCCAATTAGAAGTTTCATTTTTAACTCAGTGCGAATGTCATTAAAATCAAAGACAACCAAAACTGAATTATACCCTCGTGAAACCGTCCTAGATGTAGATTTTTAACCCAAAAGGAAAATTTTAATGCTATATGATGTTTTTTATCCATTCTTTGTTCCTTTATAATATAACAATTTTATTTATGATTTTATATATCACTTATGTTTCGAAATGTCTATATGTGTAAATATATCCTCCGGAGGTTCGTCTTTCCGACGGATACGGGTTTAGCGATCCCGAGGTCTCCGAGCTGGTCACTATCACTCCGTGCCCTTTCCGATAGTGATTCTTCTCACCCTACTCCCGTCGTTGTCTATTTAAGCCAGAAGGCCATAAGGCTCCCTACCCACAAACCCGCAAAACAACCAAAACTGAATAACACCCTCTGAAAACCGTCCTAGACAAAGATATAGCCAGGGTGATTGGATTGGAGGAAGGAGCTGATATCACTGAATCTTCAAAATAACTAAACCACATCAATTGGGATATCGTAGGGATAGGTGAAATAGAAAAAGGGAGCAAATGACGGATCTTAAAGATATACAGCTTCTGTATTTTGGAGGTCCAGAAGATGGAAGAACATCATTAAATTTAATAGTTCATCTGAAAGAGTTACAGCCCTTACTTTTGAAATTAATCATCGATACCACATGCAAACCTTACAGGCATTTGCCCCATACAAAGTTGTTCTGAGGAATTTACTGTCGATTATCTATAGCTTTACATTTCAAAGGCCAACACAAGTGAAATTGACTACATTCTGTAAAAAAATATCGTTTTATTCCAGACCGTATTTATTCTCAACAAATTTAAATGATAATACTAAATTGATTGATTTTTTGCGATCTAATCTATGTTATCTGTATAAATATTTTGGCATTTGGTTGCTGGTGTACTCGTATACCTTCCACAGAGCTAGTACTGGTACTGATCCATGGGGTAAACCATTGTCGGGACGCAACTACTTCCAGCTGCACACGAAAATATCTAGAGTGGAGCATGATCTCCGTCCTTTGAGGCTGGAATGTTGGATGTGAATAGTTCATATCTTCGTGTTCAGCCTTTAAGGTTTTCTCTCTGTTTCCAGTCAAATACTACCGTGACTGTGTGTTATGCTTCCATTACTTGATGCCGACGAGGAGGTGCTGCAGAAATTGGAAAGATTAATCGTTTTTCTGGTTTAAACCATACATTAAGTTATTTTTAACATTTACACTTTTGATTACACACTTTATATTTTATGATGACCATTAAAATGAGTTTTATTTAAAATGTAACTGAATGCGCTGAAAAAAGTTAATTTCATAATTTGGACATGTCACATCGTATTCTATTTATCGTTTTGAATTATGATATATGCGTTATTCAGGCAAATTGTTTGAACAGTTGTTAACTAAAAATATACAAGAAATTAACTGTATAAAGACGTTTGTACTTTCACTTCCACAAATACACGGATGCAGCCTGATGTACACTTCAAAAAAAATCTGAATGTATCAATGAATTAAATTAATTTTACCAGACGATTCTCATTAAAAGACCTCTCCCTTAATTAGCGAATGTATGTTAAGTATCGAATTCCAAAGTAAATGCGGGAAATAGCTAAACTCGTTTCAGGAATAAAATGCTTGATTAAACTATTTGTGATGTGAACCTTGTAACATGTCCAGTGAAATACATGACATTGTTTATTTTTAGTTAACATTTCCTTTTATTAAAAAACACTCTTTGTGAGATAATACAATACTGGTAGTGGTTTGAAAATTTTATGAAACATTCCTGAAATTCATTCGGAACTGCCTTCAAAATCATGGTAGAAGCCTTCTGGATATCTGAAATCCTGTCAAAATGCTTTCCTTAGATCGCTTATTTCTGTTATGGTAATAGCCAAACCAGGTGAGTCCGATTGATGCGCGAGGGGGGGGGGGGGGTGGGGGGGGGGGAAAGAGACTTTTTAAGCCAAAAAATGTGTACAATCTTGCTTTGTGCGCCGGTGCATTTTCGTGCAATAAAGATCATGCGCCTTCTTCCCGGTCTTCGTCTCAAACTCGAAGAATTCAGTCACATTACCGATTCAAAACACCCAAGTACACATTGGAATTTACCATTTGACCTTTTAGCGTGAATTTGTTATTCCTTTGGAATCAGAGAAAACAGTGAGCTGAGTCTTGTTTCGGCTTTTCGGCATGCACACTTTCATCGGTTTCGGAGAATATGGACTTTTCCATTCCGAGGTCTGACGTTATGTAAGTGACTCATGCTGAAAGCACTATGTTTCATCACCTGTTACAATGTTTGACATGAAGTCTGGATCCATATCAGCCGCTCTTTACATGTATCTGCAGTGATCCACTCTGCTAACTTCTTGATTGTCATTCAGTGTATGACCTTTCATTTGAACAAATTTTCCGTTAAAATGAAATCCATGGTCCTGGCCATGGATCATCTTCAATGCTCTCTCTTTACCATCACAAAATTTTGCTTCCACTTAAAAACGTTTTAAAGACTCATTGTTTTACTACAATACAATAAACAATTTGAATCATTTCAAAAGTTCCCTTGGCCGTTTTGATGGTGTTAAAGTCTTCTTGAAAACTTCCGTAACTCCGCCAATGCCGGTCCCAAGCCCGGATATAAAAGGAGGGTTTTTGGGTAAGGTCAACTACCTTCCTGATAAAATAAGATAAAATTTTCTCTTAGATTAGAGAAACCAAAAATTTGTCATAAAACGATGGAACCCGACACGGACACAATGAAGGTCATTGAGTTTCGTTGTAAGAGGCGACTTTGCATATTCCATAATAGCTAGACTCGTCTTTCGGTAACTGTTTAAAGAGCACGAGGTTAAGATACATCTCTCCGTGCTGGCGTGAGAATAATTTAAAAAATCTTAAAGGTGTAATTTTTTCATACATAAGGGTAATGAATATGTGAGATACTGAAAACTACAGAACTTAGAAAGGCCTCTGACGAAGTGTTCCTTTTTATGTGGATTTCTTATAAATTATTCTCAAAACTTAAGCACTCAGCTGAAAAAATCCTACTTTACTGTCATGAACTTACATTCACTCGAATTTAAATCCACCGTATACACATTATTAACCCTATAATATTCTTTATCAACGAAATCGTTTCCAACAACTCTTCATCACAAACATTCGCATACTCTCAGGGGGTCCACAATGGAGGTTTGCGATATTAACCATCCCAATGTATTCCTTATTCAACTTTTTTTATAGAAAAATCTCTTCTGAATTTATATACCTTTTTTATCATCATATCTTCCCCTTAACTTTTCAGCCTCACTACTGCCTTGCAGGTTTACTTATTCTTCGGCGTTGTCCCTCGCCCATAGTGTCTTTTCCATCACACTAACAAAGCTCTTCTTTTGTACAACTGCAAAAGTTTAAGAAGAATTGAAACTTCGATTAGTAAATATTTTATACATTAAAATTGTAATTAGAAATTAAAATTTATGATGGATTGTGAGATAACTTCTATATGCCCAGCACCATAAAGGTTTATCCTTCTAAGTAAGAATCAGCCCGCGATTATTGGTCACGTCCGTCTACACCCATTGCCAGAAGGATCACTAACGCGATTTTTAAAGCCTGCTTTGAGGCCCATTGGTCGACTTGATCAATCCGCGGAGCACATTCTGTGGTACTGCGATGAAAGTCGAGTCAGTAATTTTCAAAATGCGTTTCACTTAACCTTACATCGGTTCATCTTCGTACCGATTGGCTTAACCGATCTAGTGGCGTCAAATACTGGTTTTGTTACATTTGAGTTTTTAAAGTGGCATTCATTAAAAAAATAATGAAGATTTCGTCAAAATTGTTCCTTGGAAAATATTGTTTCGGAAGCAAGTAATTTTATACTGGGTGTAAGTAACTAAACCACCATCTCAGCACCCCAAAAGCATTATTCACCTGCGCGTGGTGCACCTGTTACCACTAACAAGGCTCTGGTGACCGTGTATCGGCGGTATATCCGATGGTGGAATACAACGTCTTTCCACAAAGGAGAAGGAAATGTCTCCTTTCAGGGCGATCACGCTCTGAAGATGGCCTTATGGTATCAGTTCTTCTGTGCCATAGGGTGACCAGATTAGTGCTGCACCTCTAGTTGTATCGGTGGCTTGTCCGGTTTTAATCAAATAATTATACGTTGCCAGCAAATCAAATATGAATAATTTGTATTAGAATGAAGCGGAGGTCTATGACACTGGTATACAAGACCTGGTGCCCCGACTACAGAAATGTCTTGATCTCGACGGCAATTACGTTGAAAAATAGTTAAATAAATTTGTCAAATATCCTGTGAATTTCAATTAAATGCAAGAATTTTTCGATCCTACATAAATGTTATAATCTTACTTTCTGGATGACCCTCGTACACAGATGAATATTTTACTAGTTTTTTACTAGATATCGACAGCATTAGTACACACATGTTGATTGCCACAACAGAGGAATAAATGACCACGCTACTTAAAAACGTGGAAGTCGAGTGCAGTCTCATGGGCCTGGAAATCAATAGGTCAAAAATTAAGCTTATGATAATAAACCGCGGTAACAAAACGCCACCATGGTCTGGAAGTGGTCACTGGCTTTATTTACTAAGGCTCTAGTATTTCCAACAAGTACTGGGAGAATATTATAGCGTTTTTTCAAATTTATACGGTCTTTGCGACACTATTATTAGGAAAATAGTAATATCTAATACTACTTTCAAAAGATTTACTGCTCCAATTATAACAACCAATTACTGCACAATTATGTATGATACACGGGTCAATTGCCATTAAGGAAGCACAAGCACATGTAAATAACGTATTCACTGATAGTACTGAGCGGCTGAGCGTCCGCGTCATGTCCGCAGTTACCCAGGTGACGACATCGCATCGGCAGCACCTTTGCCGAGAACGTCTTTTTTCTCAATCCACCATGAAGCTAACCATCCTCATCCACTACTCCTTCCCCTGTTTTCCTAAAGTCCCCTTTATTCCCAATAACTCCACATCACACACTCTAAAGTGCTAGGATTCCACTGAGGCTGGTTGATGCGGGCTTTGCGCACTCGAGATCCCGACCGAAATTCCCGATGCTTTCCACCTTTATCCGCTTCTTACTCATATTTCTTTCCTTCAACTCCTCATCACACTTTTTATTTTTTCTGAACCAGCACATCCAGCGAAATTGTTCTGTATCATAAATAAGTCGTTACATTTTCTATCGAGACATTATTTCTGGTCTCTTTTCTTTATGAGATCTTTTTCCCTGAAGTCTTTATTCAAATTATAGTATTTGTTAATGAATCACAATTAATATGTTATTTAACGAATTTGTGACTATTTGACAAATAATCTTGTTTGAGAAGACGAAAAAAAAAAAAATTTTTTTCACAGTGCCTCACCTAACCTTCAAAGACCGAATCATGGTATCTACAGACATTTTCACTAATCTATGTACGATTGTATTGCCGTTTATTTCATTTTGGATTACAATCATTCACAAGTTATTACGAATGCTGTTGAACAACACATCTATAAAAATTCACATGGAACTTTTGGAGTCCAGAGCAGCGAATGACAACTCATCATTAATCGGCAACTTTCAACATTCTCCGACAGGGAAATGCACCGGCGTGTCTTTATTTCAACATAACATTTATAATGTTTTGAATTGTGTACAGATTTTTATCAACGCTTTTTAACTGCAAATTACGACATATAATAAGGGGGCTATATTAAATGAGTTTCATAACGATGTTTGTCCATTAGACGGAGCGTGAACAACTGCACATCTCAGCTGATAACTAAGGAACAATAGCCCATCTCAACAGATAACAAAGAAACAATAGCACATCTCGACATTTTATAACGGAACAACTGCACATCTCTACGGATTATAAGGGAACAACTGCACATCTAGACATATAATAAAGGAACAATTGCACATCTTGACAAGTAATAAGGAAAACCACATGTTCGAGTGAGGAGACTAAAATTAATATTTGTCGATTAGATGGAGCGTAAGTAAGTACATATATACCATAGCTGCAATATGAGAAACGATGTGTCAAGCGTGCGTCCTGTCCTCCTGACATTTTCACTAAATTGATCATTATCTATTAACGTTGATTTGATTTCCTAATAATTTATGGTGACTTAGTGCGAAAGTCATTCAACTGCATCATCTCGGAATGTAAATGCATATGGAACTCTTGGCGTCCAGAGCAGCTGATGAAAAGTGACATTTTTAGGGAGTCAATTTTGATACTTCTATCATTTATTTGATTTCAAAATTGAAGTGCCATTCTTAACTCCGTGGAAATGTCATGAAAATACACATCACGTATAAATTTGCATTTGAAACATTTGGAGCCCAGAACAGTTAATGACAACTGACAATAAATACAATACTCAAAATGAAAATGATAACGCTTCGGCAAAGGATGTGTCGACGTGCCTCTTATGTTAGGTGATGGAAGGACACGGTGTCATGTTTCATTGGAAGTTTGAGCAAAAGTGTATTGACACAAAAGAAAAGTTTCATAAGAGGGTGATGTATTCGCATTCGATGGTTATTTATTACTACTCTCTTTTTATTGTGAGTATAATGTATCTTTAATATTTTTAAACGTACTGCACTCGTCTCTCTCTTGTCGCGAATATGAATGAATTAAGTGAAATTTTTCAGTATTCGTAGGTGATTTCGTTTGAACTTAAACGATTTTGTTTATTTAAATGTAATAACATAATAATATTGATATATTTGATGCTTTACGACACAATTTGTCAAAAGTGGAGAATGCTATTAATTAAATCAATACATTTTCAACCTTAACACGTCGATCAATAAGTCGCGGGACTAACCAACATATGGAGCCTCTAATAACAAATAGATAAACAAGGAGTGTGTCAAGGTGCTCCTTAAATGATCAGAGAACATGTCCTCATGTTTAATCAGGATGTCTATGTAGATTTTTAACCCAAAACGAAAATTTTAATGCTATATGAGGTTTTTCTTTTCCATCCTTTGTTTCTTTATAATATAACCATTTTATTTATGATTTTATGTATCACTTATATTTTGAGATGTCTTAATGTGTAAATATATCCTCCGGAGGTTCGTCTGTCCGACGAATACGGGCTTAGCGATCCCGAGGTCTCCGAGCTGGTCACTATCACTCCATGTGCTTTCCGATAGTGATTCTCCTGACCCTACACCCTACGTTGTCTATTTAAAGAAAGTTCTCTATTTTTAAGATTTTGCTTTTCTTGATAACCCATCTACTAAGGAAGACAACACATAAACTTCCAGCAGAACCTAATACCAACACGCATAGACAATGGTATATGGCAGTGTTCCCCAACCGGTGGTCCGCGGCCCAGTGCCGGGCCGCAGAGACTTTTCGCCGGGCCGCAGAGGCTTTCCGCCGGGCCGCAAACAGTATGCCAAATTAAAAGAAATTCGTCATGCAAAAATATTAAATAAAGGATTTTCATCCATATCCTCAATAAAATCAAAACAAAGGAATAGACTGGACGTGAATGCAGCACTTCGTCTGTCAGAGACAGCACTGCCGCCAAGAATATCCAATATATTAGCAAAGATGCAACAGCAGGTTTCGCATTAGTTTGTTGCAAAAACCCCATGGTTTTTGTTAAATTTTAATTGTATCAATGTTACAATTAAAATTGTTTAACTGTTAGATGTATATATCGTCGTCATACAAGAGAAAGTGACCAAGTGCATTTTTCGCGAAAACGTGATTATTGACTATCTGACACCTTACTAACATAATGGTGGCCTGGAAGAAATGGCCCAGCAAGAACTTGGAAGAATAATAATAATATCTTGACTTGTTCAAAATAACTACCTGCATTGATGTTTATTTTTTTACAAGCAAAATTGTATGAAAATTTTCAAAAATATTATTTCTTAATTTTGAAAGCAATAAACAATTATATACACACAAAAAAATCACAACAAAAAAAAAATTGAAACAAAAGAGTAAAAACGGTTAAATGTGTCTCCTGAACATTTTGCATTTCGTTAGGTAGTCACTTTCTCTTGTATGACGACGATTTGTCAATTATAGTTACATATGTTCATCTGTCACAATATAAGATTTAAAAAATATTAAATAAAAAAACATTTTTATTTCAGTATTAGTGGTCCGCGAAAAAAATTTCCTTTTTTTACCGGTCCACAGGTCTAAAAAGGTTGGGGAACACTGGTATATGGGACGCCATAAGGCTCTCTACCCACAAACCCGCAAGACAACCAAAACTGAATAACACCCTCTGGAAACCGTCCTAGACAGATATATAGTATAGCCGGGGTGATTGGATTGGAAGATATTTTAGGAGGATGTTTATATCACTGAACTTTCAAAATAACTAAACCGCATCAATTGGGATATCGTAGGGCTAGGTAAAATCAGAAAAAAAGGTGAAGAAATGACAAATCTTAAAGATAGACAGACAGCTTCTGTATTTTAGAGGTACAGAAGATGGAAGAACATCATTCAATTTACTAGCTCATCTGAAGGAGTGGCAACCCTAACTTTTGAAATTAATCAACGATACTACACGCAAATCTTACAGTCATATGCCCCCATACAAATTTATTCTGATGAATTTATTGAAAATTACTTTCAAGAAATACACAATATGTACGACACGGACACATACCACTTAATCTTATAGTTGAAGATTTCAATAGAAAAATAGGTCGCGACTACAAAGATGACGAAACAATAAAACAATTGGTTTATGCATCCGTGACGAAAGAGGAAACCGGCTTATAGAATTCGCCCAAAGCAATTCACTTTGTGGTATGAACTTATAAAAAAGTTAGACTATAGATTCGACTATATGTACATGGTAAATGACGAATATTTATAGCCTTACAATTCAAAGGCCAATACACAATAATTTGACTACATGATGTAAACAAATAATGTATTATTCTAGACTGTACTTGTTTTCAACAAATTTAAATTATAATACTTACATAGATTGATTGATTTTAAGCGATCAAATCTATGTCTTCTTCTTCTTCTTCCTCTTCCTATAGATCATGATCTGTTTGTTCCGCTTGTTCCCCTTCTTGTGGCGTGGATTGCCAGCTGTCACGCCATCTCTTCGGAGGTCTTCCCGGTAATCTTCTTCCGGCTGGGTTCCCTCGAAGAGCGATACGTGGAAGTCTGTCGTCTTGCATTCTGTTTACATGTTCGTTCTAGTATCGCCTTCGTTGTCTGCCCCACCTGACGATGTCTTCCGTACTACACTTTATTTCGGTGTTTCTGATTCTATCTCTTAGTGTTTTTTTTATTACACATTTCAGTGTTTTCATTTCCGAGGTTCTCAAGAGAGATTTTGTTCTAAATGTGTCTGCTCTGGTCTCTATTCCGTAGGTGGCTATGGGTCTCACACATGTCTTGTATATTCTGACTTTACTTTCTATTCTCATGTGTTTATTATTCCACACCGGTGTTCTCAGGCATCTCGATATTGCAGCCGCCTTATTGACCTGTCTCAAGGTTTCATCATACAGATTTTCATTGCTACTGATGCTCACTCCAAGATACCTAAACTCCACCATTTGCTATATTATTTCGTTATTCAGTGCTAGTTTGCATCTCACCGGGCCAGGGTCTTAGATATTGTGAGGCTCTTCGTTTTGTCCTTGGATATCGACATGTTATATTTTAATGAGGTTAGATGGAGTCTATATAACATCCTTTGAAGGTCATCTTTGGATTCTGCGGTTAGTACTGCATCGTCTGCGTAGCATACAATGCTGACTTTTTTGTCTCCCAGTCTGTAGCCTATGTCAATGCCTTCAACTTCCTCAATTAGTTTGTCCATTATTAGATTGAAGAGGAACGGACTTAAGCTATCGCCTTGTCTAACTCCAATCGGAGTAGTGACGGCATTTGTCAGGTCATTATCTATTTTAATCCTAGTGTAGCTATTGGTATTTAATCCTTGTACGATTTTTATTAGCATCGAGGTGGCATTCTTCTCACTGAGTAAATTTATCACATTTTCCAGTCTCACTCTATCAAATGCCTTAGTGAGGTCGACAAAGCCGAGGTATGCTGTTTTGTTATACTCTTTTGATTTTTCAGTTAATTGACGTACCACGAAGAGTGCGTCCGTGGTTGATCTATTCTTTTTGAAGCCCTATTGTTCGTCTCTGTTTGTTAAATGCCCTTCCAGTCTTGACCTGATTATGGTTGTAGTCAGTTTCAGTACCGAACTGAGAAGGCATGTGCCTCTGTAGTTAGCTGGGTCTGCTTTGTCTCCATGTTTGAATATTGAGATGGTGATGCTTGTATGCCATTCTGTAGGGATTATTGTTAAGTCGAATATCTTTGAGATGAGTTGGTAAAATTCATAATGTAACATAGTTTGTAACCTGCATATTTTAACCATTCATTTCCCATTCGTCCAAGCCTGGTGATTTCGTTTTTTTTAATTTTTAAAAGCCTTCTTCACATCCCGTTCTTCAATATTCTCCTTGGTGGTGAGGTCTATCAGCGTTTCGTGGTCTCCATTCGTCGCACTGTACAGTTGCTGGAAGTAATTTTCCCATTCCAGAGGTGTTATCTTTGTCGATTGAATATACTTATTTACAGGTTTCTTTGCATTTCTCAGCATTTTCCAGATTTTCCTCTGTGCTCAATAGAGATCATGCTCCATGTCTTTTGTGAATCTCATCCAGTAGTCTTTCTTTATTTTATTAATCTCTAAGTTTACTCTATTTCTCACTCTTACATATTTTGCATATTCCTCTGGAGATGGGGAGTTTCTGTAGGATAGGTAGCTCTGTTTCTTCGCCTTTGCTAATTATTTTACCTCATTCGTAAACTATGGTTTTGACTGCTTCTCTGCATTGACGTTTATCTTGCGTTTTCCCAATGCTTCCATTGCGGCGACAGTTATGTTAGATTTCACCTTGTTCCACGCCTGATCATTGTGAAATCCAATCATTGATCCAATCTTCATCACCTGTTACAATGCTTGGCATGAAGTTTGGATCCATATCAGCCGCTCTTTACGTGTATCTGCAGTGTTCTACTCTGCAAACTTCTTGATCGTCAGTCAGTGTTTGACCTTTCGTTTGATCAAATTTTCCATTAAAATGAGATAAACATTGGATTTAGGAATTCCAGTTTGCTCCTCGATGAGTCTAGTAGACGCACAACGATAATTTTGAAGAATTTAAGCCACTTTTAGAACATTGTCTTCAATTCGAACTGTTAATGATCGTTCAGGCCATAGATCATCTTCAATGCTCTCTCTCTACCATCACAACATTTTGCATACCACTTAAAAACGTTCTTATGACTCATAGTTTTACTACAATAAACAGTTCGAATAATTTCAAAAGTTTTCTTGGCGTTTGGATGTTGTTAAAGTCTTCACGAAAACTTCCGTAACTCCGCCAATGCCGGTCCCAAGCCCGGATATAAAAGGAGGAGGGTTTTTGGGTAAGGTCAGCTACCCACCTGATAAAATAAGATAAAACTTTATCTTAGATTAGATAAACAACAATCTAGCCATAAAACGATGGAAACCTATAGGGAATGAGGTTTGGTGTAAAAGGCGACTTTTGCATATTCCATAATAGGTAGACTCGTATTTCGATAACTGTTTAAAGATAATGAGGTTAGGGTCCATCTTTTAGTGCTTGTGTAATAAGAATTTTAAAAATCTTACACAAAGTGGGGAGTAATTTTTACATAAATAAGGGTAATGAAGATGTGAGATACTGAAAATTACATAACTTAGTAAGGCCTTTGACGAAGTGTTCCTTCTTATGCGAATTTCATTTAAATTATTCACAAAACTTGAACACAGCTGAAAAAATCGTGCTTTACTGTCATACACTTACATTCACTTGAATTTAAATCCACGGAATACACAATCTCAAACTAAAATTTTACTCGTACAATCTCTGCTCTTTCCGATTCTGGACTATGCGGACGTATGTTACTTGGATGTTACAGAGGAACAGCTGGACAAATTACAGCGTCTTCAAAATGTGTGCCTAAGATTTATTTTCAACCTACGAAAGTACGATCATATAACTTCATACCAGAAGGCATTGAACTGGTTGAATGTTAGAAATAGACGCCAAATTCACATACTGTCTCTATTGTATAATATCCTTAACTGTCCCGCCGCACCCTCTTATCTCGCCGAAAATTTTCAGCGTCTTTCCAATCATGGATTAGCGCTACGCTCAAACAGAGATTGTTTATTGGCCTTTCCAGTTCACCGCTCTTCTTTTTTCACGTCGTCCTTTACTGTCCATGCAGTGAGACTCTGGAATCAGTTACAAACCAATATAAGACTCGCTCCGTCCTTGGCATGCTTTAAGAAGCGACTGAAAAAACTCTTAATTTCTAGTCAGTAAAATAACGTGTTTCATTCCTGATTTTTCTTTTCCTTTCCTCTCCACCATCCTTTCCTTTCCTTTTGATTGATGATATCTCATTTTATATGAAAAATAGTGTTCGGGTGATTGTCCGTCTTTGTGGGGTTTGTGGGCATGTTCTCACGTATATGTTTATGGATTTCGTGGGGATGGATAGTCATTTGAATGATTTATGCGACCACGTAACTTGCTTCATTTACTTTTGTCTGGTTGGTTGGAAGAGATTGCCGCCTGGCAATAAGCCCGCCAGATTGTATTGCAATAAAAGTGTTTAATAAAATAAATAAATAAATAAATAAATCTCAACCCTATAATTATCTTTATCATCGAAATCGTTTCCACGTTTGCGATATTAATAACACATCTATAAAAATTGGATGTTTTTGTTGAACAACACATCTATAAAAATTCGAATGAAACTATTGACACCTGACAATTATCCAAAGCAGCTAATGACACCTGACAATTGATAGGCGACATTTAACATACTCTGACGGAGAGATCCACTGACGTGTCTTTATTTCAACATAACATTTATTTTGTTTTGAATTGTGTACAGCTTTTTATGAATGCTATTTAATTGCAAATTACGACAGATAATAAGGGGCTATATCAAATGGTTTCATAACGATGTTCGTCCATTAGACGGTGCGTGAACAACTACACATCTCAGCAGATAACTAAGGAACGTTAGCACATCTCAACAGATGACAAAGGAACAATAGCACATCTCGACAATTTATAAGGGAACAACTGCACATCTTTACAAATAATTAGGGAACAACTGAACATCTAGACAGATAATAAGGAAACAATTGCACATCTTGAGAGATTATAAGAAAAAGGACATGTTATGAGACTGAAATTAATGTTTGTCGATTAGATGCAGCGTAAGTAAGTAGACAGACCAAAGCTACAGAGGCCAGTAAAAAGCATACAAAAAGAAAACCGTTGCGTTCTCTAAAAGTGAGCATAGAACTAATAGTACATGGGAGTGAACGACTGATGCAATCAAAAAGACAAATTTATATACAGCCCATATTTAGAGAGGAAACTCTCCTCAACGGCGCTGTAACTCAGACATATATGTTAGTAAGTGACTGCATTTGCCGTTAATTGTGACTGTGGACCAAGTCCTGTATTTTTGTATTGAGAAATTTAGACCTTTGCGTTTGTGTGTAATGAAAAATGTTTTTCTGTTATGTAACTCAATATTTTCCAAAGTACTAACTGATGTAATGGTAACTTTTTATGATATAAATTTTCGCGAGTTTCCCGTTAAAACATGTTTTTCGATACTTTGTATGACTGGGACAGATAATAAGGAAGTTTTTAGGGACAAGAAACAATGTACAAAATCTAAGTTGAGAAACTATGTGTCAAGCGTGCGTTCTCCTGACATTTTCACTAAATTGATAATTATCTATTTACGTTGATTTGATTTCCTAATAATTAATGTTGACTTAGTGCGAATGTCATTCAACTGCATCATCTCGGAATGTAAATGCATATGGAACTCTTGGCTTAAAGTTTCATTTTTAATTAAGTGCGAATGTCATTAAAAGATACATCTCGTGTATATATATGCATGTGAAACATTTGGAGCCCAGAACAGTTAATGACAACTGACAATAAATACAATACTCAAAATGAAAACTGAAAATGATAACGCTTCGACAAAAGATGTGACTCCTGTCGCGGATATGAATGAATAATTTGTCGCGGATATGAATGAAGAATGTGAAATTTTTCATTATTCGGAGGTGATATCGTTTGTACTTAAACTGTTTCGTTTATTTTAATTTAATCACATTATAATATTAATATAGTTTATGCTTTATGACATAATTTATCAAATGTGGAGAATGCTATTAATTGAGTAAATACATTTTCAACCTTATTATGGTAATCAAAGAAATTTGAATTATTTTTATACAATATGTACTTAAAAAAAAATCTTGTCTTAGTCAATCCATAGATTGTTGAGAAATGTCGAATGCTTTTAATTTGTTTTTAATTTTGTTTTTTTGTTATTCACAAAACATAATTAAAAATTAATGTCTTCTTTCGTATATCTCAACGGGTCCACCGAGGCTGGTGGATGCGGTTGCTCACCCGAGGTCTTTGATGTAAGCCTTCTTTATCCACTCCACATTCATTTTTAAATATTTAAAAACATCTTCTACATTAATCTTTCCTCATCAACGCTCTTCTTAAGCTTTCAGTCTCACTGCTGCCTTGCAGTTCTTCTTCGTGTTCTGAATTTTTCCTTCGCACACTGTATCTTTTTCAACTAGTTCTCAATAAAGGCTTATAATTCTTCACTATATGTACAACCAGCGGCGGCTGGTCACGAGGTGCGCTGGTGCGCTGAGCGCAACCAACGCACCTCGATATGAAATATCGATGTCCCACGGTTTACTGTACTCTCTCTGTCCTGTATGAATTAGCGTTTCCGTCCGGTGCGTATAGGAGATCGCTCCGGTAGTATTGGCAAACTTGACCGGTCAATTTGAAAAGAATATTTTTTAAAGTTTTATTTAATTTTTTTTTTAAATTTTCACTTAAATAAAAATATTCGTATTATTTGTCAGTATTTTTATACATATTTAATGAACGATTATTTCATCGTACAATATGGTAGAATTGTACGTTTTCAGGGGCAAGAAAAAAGAAAGGAAGATATAAAATCGAAGTCGGCAAATCATGTTACAAGAATTCGTTCTCCTGATATTTTCATTGAGTTTTGGTCACGATATATTAACCTTTATTTGATTTCGTGCATATCGTAACCAACTAAGTGCGAATATCATTTAATTGCATATTCCGTAATCAAAATAGATATGGAACTCGTTTTATCCAGATCAGGTAATGAAATCTGACAAAAACTACGCTACAGCAAGGAGTGTGTCAAGGTGCTCCTTAAATGATCAAAGAACATGTCCTCATGTTTAATCAAGATGTTTATGAAGATTTTTGACCCAAAAGGAAAATTTAAATGCTATATGATGTTTTTTTCTGTTCTTTATTTCTTTATAATATAACCATTTTATTTATGATATTATAATATATATCACTTATATTTCAAAATGTATATAACACATCGATTAATATGTCCCGGGACTAACTACTAAAACAACATTTGTTTGTTCAAATTCTTCTTTATTCATCAACATAGTCTCCTTCAAGAGCGATGCATTCATTCCAACGCTTTCCTAACTTTTCTCTGCCAGCTGTGTAGAACGATTTATCTTTGGTTTCAAAATAGGCGTTAGTTTCGGCAATCAATTCTTCATTGGAGCCAAATCTCTTTCCCTTGAGCATCTTTTTGAGATCTGCGAACAGTCAATAGTCGCTGGGGGCCAAATCTGGAGAATACGGTGGGTGCGGAAGCAATTTGAAGTTCAACTCGTGCAATTTGGCCATCGTTACCATCGACACTTGTGACACGGTACATTGTCCTGATGGAAGAGAATTTTTTTCTTCTTCATGTGGGGCCGTTTTTTTGCAATTTCTGCCTTCAAACGCTCCAATAACGCTATGTTATATTCGTTATTGATGGTTTTTCCCTTTCCAAGGTGATCGATGAATATTATACCATGCGCATCCCAAAATACGGAGGCCATAACCTTCCCGGCCGACTACTGAGTTTTTGGTCGCTTCGGATGACTTTCACCGGCTGCTCTCCATAATTGTTTATTGATACGTTATTTCATGTAGGAGCGATCGTGAAATTTTTGGGAAAGATTCATGTACTGTGTTTAAAGTTGCCTATAAATTTCTATAGGCCGAACATTTTGTTCATTCAGAAAACGAATGACACTACGCACTTCACATTTGGCGGGATTTTCGATGGGCGCAGCCTTTTTGAAAGGTTACAGAACAGTTACAGCCATTTTGAAAGGTTTATTGACAAAAAAATTTAAAATGGGAGAACTTTGTAGATCAGTTGCCTTTGCTTGCAGATTCAGTAAATATTCCTCGTTATTACAGCACGTAAAAAAATATTTGGTAGAATATACTATACTCAAGAAAATGTAGGATGGTCCATGTGATGTTTGAAATGTCATAATTCAAAGGGATGGGGTAAAATCGTTTTTTTTTACAAATCGAATCGCTTTTTTATAAATTGAAAAATTATTTTCTCTAAACTGACGTTTTAATTCGTAATTTTCATTATACTGACTTTCTAATGTATCGTATGATTTGTATCTTTAAATAGGCCAAGATCCACTATGAATTAATACTAATTACGAACATTTAGTTTTAGGTATAAAAAAATCGAAAATCCAATTATCGTATACCCCATCCATAGCCAATGCAGACTAACGTAGTGACTTTTGGCGAACGTCGCCAAATATTATTTGATTTTAACGAATCGTAAAATGGCAGCTGTCTGAGAAAAAAAAATTTTTTTTTATACATTTTCAAATAGTTTTAAATTTTTTCGAGGTAGGAACGATATAAAAACGTTTATTAAAGTTTTGTACTAAATTTAAAAGCAATTGGTTGAATAGATCTTGAGATTTTATGTCGACCAGGTCGAAAAAAGTAGTTTCGAGAAAAACGCGTTTAAAGCTTTGAGATTATTGTCCGAGTCATACCGGTGCGGCGTAATTGCTGCCTCATTTATAGCTATAACTTCGTAAATATTGAGAATTTCAAAATTTCCTTTTGAGAACATATTCTTTAAGACATATAACTACTTTAAGAATATGCAAAATAGAGTGTATTCTACTCTAGAAGTTTAAAAACAAAACGTTTTTTTCAAATTTCTAGTGCAAAATACCCCCTTTAGTTATTAAACATTCTTAAACTTAAGATATATTGATCCATGCTCCTTTTTAACCCTTCCCTTACGGTGATAAAAATGAAACGCGTGTTCCGGTGTTGGGTAGTGAGTACGCGATCAAAAATTAGCGATTTTAAATCGGAAAAATAAGAACATTCATAGATAATCCCCTTAATTAATTATAATTGAAGTTAAAAATTATAATAATTGAGATTTATTTGCTGAAAACATTAAAAAATCATCTAGCACCGCTCACGGAACGGGCGTAGGTCTAGTCTCGTTGCCAGATCAACAGCTACTGCGGCGCGGCAGGGTTGGTGGCTAAATCGGGCGTGGCTTACACTTGCGAGGTTGAGACAATTGCGCTCCTCGCTATTCAGTGACGTATGCAAAAGTGAGATGCGAATATGGTGTCGCGCTTCCCGCATACTATTCACCTATCGTCAAGACGAGGCACTCGCAGCGTTTAAATGCGAATTTGTTTTCGATCTTTACAAAACACCTCGATGTAGTCGATAAATTCTGATTAATATTAATATTATTTTTTAAATCAATGCGTAAATATATTATGGAGGAATACCTAAAATCATACCTTGTATTTATTATATTTATAGAGATATTTATGGTTATTTGAAGCAACGTGTAGAAGATACCCAACACCGGGAAGGAAAGGTTAAATAAGCAATACACCTTGTATCATCAGTGAACTTTGGTGTCCAAATTGAAGTAAATGTTCTATTTGGCCATGGTTCAACCATTGTTTAGAAAGTAACCTCATTGACTACGCTCCAGAGAGAGTTTTTCCTGGTGATATTGGACAACATCAATTATAATTTTCAGTTCTTGCGTTGCTTCCTATAGTATATCTAAATGATATCGAATTTGTTCAATAATCTTAACAATAGACTTCAAAAAAATTTGATCAGTAAAAAACATTTTGTTTAGTTCTCGTATTGTCACTAACCCTTCCTTCCCTGTGATGTGTAACCAGTACACATTTCTTCTAAAAACTTTAATATCTCTATAAATATAACAAAGAACTGGGTTCAAATTTTAAGTATTCCTCCTTAATACATTTACGCATTGAATAAAAAAAAATATTTTAATAATAATTAGCACTTATCGTCCACATCAGAGATATTTAAAAAAAATCGGGAATAAATTCACCGATACAATCAAACGTGTACCAGTGTGTGACGTAGGTATATTCATTCTAAAAAACTACTATGGGTGTGGAAGCGACGCTATTCACGTCTCACTCTCACTCTACTTCGGTATATGGGAACGCAAGAAATAGAATCTCAGTTCGCTCGCTTCTCTCGCTTCAGTAGCTTTCGGCCATTCATTTGAAGTGGTCGCTTAGTCCGTTTTATGAACTTCGGCCGATGTTTTTTTCATGTTTTCAGCAATTAAATTTCAATTATTATCACTTTTGACTTTAAATTTATGCGATTGGCTATGAATATTCTTATTTTTCCCATTTTAAATCGCTCGTTTTTACATGTGTATTGAATACACAGCATCGGAACGTGTGGATTTTTTTTAGCACAGGAAGGGAAAAGTTAACCCTGTTGAAGTTATATAAGTCTTGATTTTTTAAATTGTATTGTGTTGTTTACGTTTTTTTAACTAACTATCGTAGTAAAAAGGGCAACGTGACACATTAAGTTGTTTAAATATTTATTTTGCAGTCCACAAAATTGTTAGTATATTACTAAATGGCAATATCGTAATTATACAATAGTTTTATAAAGTTTTGTATTCAACATTCAATGAAACAACAAATATAACGCTAACAATATGTAAACGTATCGTTTAGCTTTCAGCTTAAAAGAAAACCTTTTCAACTAATTTATAACATGTTTCGGAGTATTCCCTCTTGCAACTTGTCATTCATAAAATTTATAACATGTTCCGGAGTATTCCCACTTGCAACTTGTCATTCATAAAATTTATAACATGTTCCGGAGTATTCCCACTTGCAACTTGTCATTCATAAAATTTATAACATGTTCCGGAGTATTCCCCATTGCAACTTGTCATTCATAAAATAATATATCATATACATTCTCAAACCAGAACACTGTCTAGTTCAAAACTATCCAGCATTCATCGCATCACGTATCATTTATCACGTTACTCATTTGCACCAGCATGAGTTAATATTAACTGATCAAAAGCATGGTTAGCGGGTGAAATGACAGGAGCTTATTGTAAATTGTACAAAACTAAAGCTTTTCATCAACGAAGTGTACCCTGAGTCGAGTTCTAAGCGTGCATCTAGGAAAATATTGTGGTTATCGTCAAAACAAAGAATTTTTCTATGGTCTGCCCAGCGTCCAAAGTTTGTCCGCTATGTTGGTTTAAACTGTATAGAGATATATGGGCTTGAGTTATCCATATATCTCTACACAGTCTACACTCATAACATATAGTAGTTATAAGGAAGCAAGGTAGCATCGATAAATAACTAAACGAAGTTTTTAATATTAATATTCTTTACTTTATTTTTTTTTCTTATTTTTAATATATTATAATATATTAACGCTAATCTGAAAAAGTCGTTAATAAATATAACTAAAAAAAACAGATACGTGAGACAGACTCTCGCGCGGTAGAAGTGAAACTTCTTAGCTCCTGGGAAAAGTTGATTTTATGCATTGCTTTTTTTCCATTTGTTAACGATTTTTTTTTGGATACGGGAATGGTTATGTGGAATTTAATTCGAGTAAATCTCTCTTAATTGAATAAAAAATGGTTATGTGGAATTTAATTCGAGTAAATCTCTCTTAATTGAATAAAAAATGGTTATGTGGAATTTAATTCGAGTAAATCTCTCTTAATTGAATAAAAAATGGTTATGTGGAACTTAATTCGAGTAAATCTCTCTTAATTGAATAAAAAATGGTTATGTGGAATTTAATTCGAGAAAATCTCTCTTAATGAAAAAAAAAATGTGGGTTTTTTTTTTGATAATAAATAAAATAATTTTTATAATGAATAATAATTTTAATAATAATAAAATACACTTAATAATGTAAAATTTATATTTTTTAATATTAAATATATTAATATTTTCATGTTAGTATTAATTATTTTTAAATACTTATTTAATTATTCATTTATCATTATATTTTTATTACGTTAATAATAATATAATATATTATTAAAAATATTATTAGATTATTAATTAATTATAATATAATTCTTAATATTATATTAACATATATAAATTTTTATAATTATATTTTAAATATAAACTATATATTAAATAAATATTAAAATAAATAAAAAATAAAATAATTCATTATAAAATAAAATTAATAATTATTAAATGTATTAATATAAAAATAAAACATAACAAAAAAAGTATTTTCTTATTTTTAATATTAATAATAAAAATTTTAATAATAAATAATTTTAATTATAATATAATAAACTCAATAATATTAAAATAATATTAATTATTATTAATATTAAAATAATTCATAATCCCTTCTCTCCGACAGTAATTCGATATTTGAATCTCGGTGGGTCCGTAATACAGAACGAATTTTAAATATCTAGCTAACAATTTCTGAACCGGTGTAAAAGATATATAAACAAATTTTACATTTATGAATATATATATTTTCATAAATGTAGAAATTTTTTACTTCCGTGAATATTTCACGGGTTGCAACTAGTAAAAATGAATAAGCAAGAAATAATTGTTATGCTGAAGCAACTAATCCCACGGTCAACAGCTGTTAATACTTTCTTTAAATACATTTTCTGAAATATTGAAATTTTCAATATCTGAGGTTCTTTTAACCTTTCCCTACCTGTGCTAAAAAAATCCGCGCGTTCTGGTGCTGTGTATTCAATACACATCAATGCACATGTAAAAATGAGCGATTTTAAATCGTAAAAATAGGAATTTTCATAGCCAATTGCTTAAGTTTATTAAATTTGAAATCAAAAATGCAATTAATTGAAATTTAATTTGCTGAAAACATGAAAAAAACATCGGCCGACGTTTACAAAACGGGCAAAGCAACCACCTTAAATGGATGTCCGAAAGCTATTGAAGCTAGTATACTGAGATTATTTTTCTTGCGTTCCTATATTCCGAAGTAAAGTGAGAGTGAGATGTGAATAGCGTCGCTTCCTCACTCATAGCGGTTTTTTAGAATGAATATACCTACGTCACACACTGGCACACGTTTGATTGTATTGGTGAATTTATTCCCGATTTTCACAAAATATCTCTGATGTTGCCGATAAGTGCTAATTATTATTAATATTATTTTTTTCATTCAATGCGTAAATGTATTATGGACGAATACCTAAAATCTGAACCCAGTATTTATTATATTTATAGAGGTATTAAAGTTTTTAGAAGCAATGTGTACTAGTTACACATCACAGGGAAGGAAGGGTTAAAAAATAACAGCCTAAAGAAGAGCACTTATCAAGTTATTTCTACTTATTTCCTGTCTAAATAGACCAATATTTTTATACCTCTAATGTTGTCAGGAACGTAAAACCACACATTTCCAAGTTGAAATAGATGTTCCTTCCGTCAGCAACTTAAATATATAAGAAGATACCGTCACATGGTAATACCGAATTGTAATCTATAATTCTTGTTACCAGAGAAGTATATTCCACAAAGAGATTCCAGCTTCAAAAAGTCATAACCAAGTCTTACTATAAAACCCAGTCTGGACAATGCTGTAAATTTTATTTTATCTAGATGATGTTATATTTAATAAATGTCATGTGTCAACTGCCAGCGCATGTTAATCTTATCTATACTCTCATTCATCCCCAATATATTATGCAACCAATGTACCGCTTATCTAAGAACCTATAAATATTAGCATTATCTGTAACACGATATAATCACCAAAACCGATGTTATCTTATCGATGTTCTTATCCACATTCAAATAAATATTATAAGTTATGCAACCCTTGTTAGCTATGTAATAAATATTAGCGTTATCACATTAGTGTCAATTTAACTTCAATGTATTATGTTTAATTTATCATCTCGTCTGCCCAAATTCAATAAAGATTAGATATCACTAAATGGGTAAGCTGCGAACAAGATAAATCACCGATATCGATTTGACCTTAAAGGGCAAACATAACATGCTCGACAAATTCCTTCTTAATCTATTGAAGGGTCGTGGTATAGTTATCTTTGCTTTAAATAGGACGTCATATTTGAGGCAGCATCACTATTCTTAAAGCCACTTCTATGTTAAGATCATAGCTATTACTATTTATGTAATACTGTTAATATTATACTTCAATGTAATTCAACCTTCATACAAATAAAACTACACAGTTGAAATTCTAAAAGTGTTTTCGTTGCAAAAGGCCATAACAGAAATGATATATCATGTTACAATAATTAATTGATATATCTATACCAATATTATTACATGAAATCGTATTTAATCCACACTAGTTGCCAGTTCCAAAATGGATATGATTATTTAGGCTAGGCCACTCGAAAAATGGTATATCATGTTACAATAATTAATTGATATATCTATACCAATATTATAACATGAAATCGTATTTAATGAATATTCCCTCTTTGTGATACATTTACACATAGGGAGGTAGTTAATCCACACTAGTTGCCAGTTCCAAAATGGATATGATTATTTAGGCTAGGCCACTCGAAAAATTATATATCATGTTACAATAATTAATTGATATATCTATACCAATATTATAACATGAAATCGTATTTAATGAATATTCCCTCTTTGTGATACATTAACACATAGGGAGGTAGTTAATCAACACTAGTTGCCAGTTCCAAAATGGATATGATGATTTAGGCTAGGCCACTCGAAAAGCGCCTATCAATTGCTGCCTTGTGAAGCAAATGAAACAGATTGATAATGATGGATATTCACTCAATGCTTATTAAACTTGATGGTGAAACCCTGTTGCACGAGTCGATAAATGATAAATACATTGCAAATGTGATCACTACTGCGGGGAATCACAACCTTTTTTGTACTGTATATGCTCAATTCATCTTCACTTTATAGGAAATATCAAATTCACATTTAAATATGATTTTCAATCAATTGTAGGGTACACACGTCCCTAAAATATTGTCAACATGCAGGGTCAACGACCGATGAATCAACCTCTGGATATGTACAATTGTCACATACCAGAAACGTCAACACTGTTTACACGCAAATAATATTTACATCGCATTCCAAGGTAGAAAGAGAACATATCACGCCGTCTCGCCGTTTCGACAATAAATATCCTACCCACTGTAGTATCCGCAGCGCTTGCGACCACCTCAACACGCGCAGAAGTGAGATCGAGATATACCTCGGACGCATTCACGCGTCCCGTTCTGAAATTCTATATATACCTACTTATCGATGAATAAAGGCACTTGTTATTATTCACTTGACCATTCATCGCTGTTTACTATTTATCGACTATTCACTCTAACTTTTTTCGCATTCCTGAATCGACGTATTTTATTTTAAATACAAAACAAATCAAAATCATCACGACGTATCAAATTAAGCATCCCGCTAAATTGGTGACCCCGAACGAAAAGGAACACAGAATTCGACTAAAGCAAATACAGAGATGTCAACAACATCATTATCAGCACGTCCTACTAGGACACACGCTAAATTGGTGACCCCGCACGAAAACTGAACACGTATTTCGACTATATCGACTGTTGCCGACTCGATAAACACCGTACAAGTGCAACCCGACACCGGCATCAGCAGCAACGCGATGAGCATCGTGAACAGTTTCGTCAACGACATCTTCGAGCGCACCGCCACCAACGCCATCCGCCTCGCCCACTACAACAAGATGAGCATCATCACCAGCAGAGAAATCCAGACCACCGTCAAGATTCTACTCCCCGGCGAATCGGCCAAGCACGCCGTCAGCAAGGACACCAGGGCCGTCACTCAGATACATGTAGGGTACCCACGTCCCTAAACAATTATTATTTTTGTATGGTGCCCTTGAATATATTCGAACTGAAATAGGATATATTTAACTGTTAGACATTGTATACATTAAATTATAAAATTAAATAACTTTGTATACATAAACGCACCTGCGTTTAATCTAAAAAAATCGAAAAGATTCCAAAAAATATATATACAATACGAATTAACTGTTTTCAACTTGTTAAGTTGTTTATGAGAAATATCAAAATCACATATAAAGACGATTTTCAATTAGTTAATGCATTGTTGATGACAATTAATCTAATGCCTTTGAATAAACGACGACCTCCGTGGCGGAGGTGGTGGTAAGACACTTGTCTGCCGATCCGAAGGTTGCGGGTTAAATCCCCGCTGGAACCCAGATTTTTTTAAATATGGGTTCCAGCGGGGATTTTAAGGCCTATAAAAAAACATCTTTCTGGTTGGTTGGATTGCATATACAAACGCATCTGCGTTTTATCTCAAGTAATTTGCAAAACTTAAAAAAAGGGCAATGTAATGCAAGTGACCGATTCCAATTTGTTAAATTGTTTAATGAGAAATGTCAAATTCACATTCAATGACGAGTTTCAATTCAATTAAAAATGAGCGATTTAAAATCAAAAAAATAAGAATGTTCATTGCCAATCGCTTAAATTAATTAAATTTGACGTCAAAAGTGATAATAATTGAAATTTAATTGTTGAAAAAAACATCGGCCAACGTTCACAAAACGGGCGAAGCGACAACCTCAAATGCATGCCTGAAAGCTACTGAAGCGAGAGAAGCGAGCGAACTGAGATTATATTTCTTGCGTTCCCATATACCGAAGTAGAGTGAGAGTGAGACGTGAATAGCGTCGCTTCCTCACTCATAGCGGCTATTTTAGAATGAATATATCTACGTGACACACTGGCACACGTTTGATTGTATGGGTGAATTTATTCCCGATTTTCACAAAATATCTCTGATGTGGCCGATAAGTGCTAATTATTATTAACCTGTACACCGCGTTAAAAATCAAATTCCACGAATCCTGTGCGCGGCGCAATTTCGGCGTTTTTTAATTTTTAAGTTTAAACGCGTATTTTGTTTAGAACCACTGATATTTGATAACAACACCAAGTAAACATGACATTCAAGTAATTTTCTGATAATAAATAATAGTCATTACTCTTAAGGAGACTCATTAAATAAAGGAGATAAACTAAACATTACGTAAAATAGACAAAGGAATGCTACAGATCAGATCACAGACGTTTGTGCTTCCCACGAGTAACACGTTTATATTATTTTTTTTAATTCAATGCGTAAATGTATTACGGAGGAATACCTAAAATCTAAAGCCAGTTTTCATTATATTTATAGAGATATTAAAGCTTTTAGAAGCAATGTATATTAGTTACACATCACAGGGAGGGAAGGGTTAAAACCTTTCTGGTTATTTAGAAGAGATTGTCACGTGACAATTACTCCACCAGGATGTTTCTTTATATAACGGTGTTAGCGTTCTACAACACACTGTATTAAAGTAACTTTGCGTTTAATAAATTAACACGCTTTGAAGGAAAAAATTAACAAGTAATAAAAAAAGTTATCATGTACTAGGTAAGTCCAGAAAGTAAGTGTACTGAATTTTTGTAGGTTACAATTTTTTTTATTTAAACAAAAAAGTTACGTGGTTACCGTAGTACATATGTAAGCTATTTTTCGACATAGTCGTCATTCCTCTCAATGCAGGTGGTGAAGCGGGGTATCAACTTTTTGATGCCTTCCTCGAAGTAGTTTCCCGCTAACCCCTCCGTCCACTTCTCCACCTCCTCCTTTACCTCCTCGTCGGTTGAAAACCTTTTTCCACCCATGTGCAGCTTCAAGGAGGTAAAGAGATAGTAATCTGAAGGTGCTAGGTCAGGGGAATGCGCGGGATGGTTCAGGACATCCCATTTAAACGAGGCGAGCAGTTCCTTCGTGGCGTTGGCCGTGTGTGGTCTGGCATTGTCGTGCAGCAGGCAGACTCCCTTTATCAGCATGCCTCTCCTCTTGTTCTGAATCGCCCTCCGCAATTTTTTTAGGGTCTCACAGTATCTTGCAGAGTTGATGGTCTCCGCTTGAGGCATATATTCAATTAAAATTATGCCTTGACAGTCCCAAAACTATTTCGTCAATTTCGTCAGTCACAATTGAAGGTCTTCCGCTCCTCTGATCATCATGCACAGACGTACGACCGTTTTTAAACTCGCGATACCACTTGTACACATTCGTACGATTCATATCTTTATCACCATATGCAGTTTCACCTCATTATAAACATCAACCGGAGGTTTTCCCTTCCAAACGAGATAACGGATGATGCCCCGTATTTCGCACATGGCGGGAGATTGGATTTACATTTTTCACAAAACGTGTTGTCGCGTCGACACTTCTCAACGTACTGACCTCGAACCGGTCTCGTTGTGGAGGGTAAGGGTCAGGCTACACGGAAGTGTAGCCAACATGTCGAAAAATAAAATCCATCCGGTCGTGAGAGCCTCAGTACACTTACTTTCTGGATACGCCTCGTATCTAATTTTCCTTGTATTCTATGAATGTTGAAAGTCTAGTGGGAAAATATCGTACTGGGACGATTTTGTGTGATCCCGTATCAAACTCTAACCTTTCTGAGGGAAGACAAACGATTTGCCGATAATATCTCTTTTTAATAAAATAAAATAAAATTCCGATGAAACAGATTGCCGATCGCCGCTGAAATACTGTAACCACTTTCATTAAAACGGGAAGGTTTGTATATCAAAGCGTTTCGTATATAGCGGGAGTGTATTTAGCTGACAGATCGATCAAACTTGCATCGACAGGTATGTTAAAAGCGTCAGATACTGGATACTTCGTGGACCATCAATGAATAAATTATTTACCTTTTGAATTATTTGGTAAACGAACGTTGTAAATTAATGACAATTTGAACAAAAAAGATGTTTGTATTATTTGTTAATAAATTAATACTAGTAGGTACATGAAATTCAAATAAATTGTCCATAAAGGTTTCAAAATATTCAAAATCTCAAGATCTCTACTTTTTTTAAATGAAACTTCTATAGGCTCGGTAGGGCAAATTGGCCTGAACGTCACGAAAAGTGAAATGGTGTATTATATTATTATTATTAAATAATTATTCATTATTTTAATATTAATAATTATTTATAACTAGCTGTACCCGGCACGCGTTGCTGTGGCTCAGTCTGGTTAAATGGAAAAGAAAGAAAAGATAAAGCACACGTTTCTAATATGTTTAATTTCACAATGCTTTTTAGTATACAATATTTTTGATGTCTTTCAGCCACTCTTAGTCTGTCGCGTTCATCGCCGTGCTCGCAAATGATCGCGTCACTCCAAGAGGCCAATTCACAATACGACACAACAATACGACACGACACAATAATAATGACAAATTAATACATCTTGTCACAAATTAGCAAAAGTTTGGCAGTTCGTTAAAACTAAATATTACGTTTGTCTAAATTGTACAACATCACGCCGTCTCTCTAAAGCACATGATTGCGTCACTCCAAGAGGTCAATTCACGATATGATTTGAATTCAAATGAAAGATCGATTGCACTGAAAAAGAAGAAAGAAAGTTATAACAAAAACATATAGAATTGCGAAACATTAAAAAAGGAACTGAATAATATTGTTAAGTCCGTAGACGCCTTTGTTCTTGGCGGCAAGAATAGCTCGTTCACTTAGCCAATCGTGATTCTTATAATTGATTTGAATATTGGGTAATACTTTTTCAACCACTTCTTCTTTTGACGTCACTAAATTGCAGACAAATTTGCCCCAATACGTTTAATATTTGTGGCGACGTTCAGTAATTTTAATTATTTTATCGACTTTATCATAAGCCTTGATACTAATAAATAGCAAGTTATTTAGGTAAATACATTACAAAAAAACTAACAATAATGACAAATTAATACATCTTGTTACAAATCAGCAAAAGTTTTGCAGTTCGTTAAAACTTAATATGACGTTTGTCTAAAGTGTACATACCAACATCACGGAGTCTCTCTGAAGCACATGATCGCGTCACTCCAAGAGGTTAATTCACGATATGATTTGAATTCAAATGAAAGATAGATTGCACTGAAAAAGAAGAAAAAAAGTTATAACAAAAACATATAAAATTGCGAAACATTAAAAAAGGAACTGAATAATATTGTTAAGTTCGTAGACGTCTTTGTTCTTGGCGGCCACAATAGCTCATTCACTCAGCCAATCATGATTCTTATAATTGATTTGAATATTGGGTAATACTTTTTCAACCAATTCTTCTTTTGACGTCACTAAATTGCAGACGAATTTGCCCCAATACGTTTAATATTTGTAACGACGTTCAGTAATTTTAAATATTTTATCGACTTTAATATATTTTGTCGACTCCATTCTAATAAATAGCAAGTTATTTAGGTAAATACATTACAAAAACTAACAATAATGACAAATTAATACATCTTGTTACAAATTAGCAAAATATTGCCAGTTAAATATGACGTTTGTAAAAAATGTACATACCAACATCACGCCGTCTCTCTGAAGCACATTATCGCGTCACTCCAAGAAGTCAATTCACTATATGATTTGAATTCAAATGAAAATCAATCAACACAATTCAATTTCACAGCTAATTGAACTGAGAAATAAGTTAAAAAAACTAAGTGAAACAGATATTTTTTAGAGCTACATGTCAATGACGCACACATTACGAAATGACGCATTACTTATTTAGTATAGCGAGTGTTTTTACGTCCAAGCAGATGGCGCTATTTTTAATATTTATTATTTAAATATTTTTTATTAAATATTTAATTATTTAATATTCCAAATCCAAATGGAACTGTCGAAATTTCAAAGCAACCGTGAATAACTTTCGGAGATTGAAGATTTTTAATTAACGAACATTTACATTTTTATTCATATAGATATTTAATTTTTAATATTTAATATTTAATTATTTAATATTAATTCTTAAACGTCGAAAATGCAATGTAACATAACTGTCAAGTTTAGTTTGCGTGTGTCGCTGCAGAAGGCGTAAACGTTATTTCGTCGTATATAAAAAATCGTATATAAAAAAAAAATATATATATATAAACATTTTTGTCAAACCTTTTGTCAAAATTTCAAAGCAATCGGTGAAGAACTTTCGGACATTAGAAATTTTTAATATACGAACATTTACATTTTTATTTATATAGATTAAAATTATTAATATTTATTATAAAAAATAAAAAAAATTACATTTTTTTATTTAAGTAAGAGAGATTCTCTTGAATTAAATTCCACATAACCATTTCCTAGTCCTAAAAAAAATCGTTAACAAATGGAAAAAACGCAAAGCATAAAATCAACTTTTCCTAGGAGCTAAGAAGTTTCACTTCTACCGCGCGAGAGTCACACGTATTTTTTTTAACATTTATGTACGAGTACACAAGTATAGTGGACGATAGGAGTAAATTCAAATTATCGAATTACATTTTATTGCACTATCCACCTAACTAGGCATAAACACATGTTCTTTTGCAGGCAATTAGGATATAACTGATGTAAATAAGGGCTCTAGATATAAATCCATCCAGCACTCTATATTATCTCTTTGAATCCATAAGAATTTTCGTCAATCTATATTATCTCTTTGAATCCATAAAAAGTCTCGAATGGGAGGATGATCGTTGTTTTAATAAAACTCGTTTGAAATTGGAATATGTAGAGGTATTTTGTTGTTAAACGTCGGTATTTATAATATTTGGAATGTGTGTAGAAAGGCGCGGAAGATATGTCGCTATCTCGTTCTCGCTAAAATATATTTATTGTTACACGTCCCGTATTTATATGATTTGTAGAAAGGCGCAGAAGATATGTCGCTGTCTCGTTCTCGCTAAATAATAACAAGCGGCTCACGCTGTGATCACAGGGAGTGAGGATCGCTACAGAATGAACAAGATGGAAGTGTATGTCATGTGTCAGTGATGTGGTTTGCGGGTGGGCTACTGCTTGGTGGCTAGTCACCTTTACATAATGGATATAGTGGAAAATCCCGGCTTCGAATTTAGTTTGGATAACAAAACTATAGACCAAGTATTTTTCGGTTGTTAATTGTGAGACATATTTGATTTCCTAAAAGCTATATCTTGACCGCGTCTCATGAATGTTGCGTTTCTTCTTTCTTCGCGGAACTTGACCACTTACAGCTCGAATGTTAAATTTTTAAAATTTAACCTTCGAGCTGTAAATATTGACTTTAATTTGGTGGCACAAATCATCCTAGTTTGGTTTCATATATAAAACTGTGAAGAATTCTAAATATTTGCATGCACTGTAGTTTATTCTTAATATTATGTTTGTGATATTGTTTGTATCTGTATGGATCTTTAGGGACTTGTGTTTCGCATAGAAGGATGAGGTTGTTTGAATAAAAGTCGTCGAGATCGAGATAAGCAAAGAGAGAAAGTTTATTGAAAGTGTCTGTATTTATAATGTATAGAACGGCGCAGAACATGTCGCTGTCTCGCTTCGCCGGACACGTGGTTATTGTTGCGCGTTCTATATACTAGTACATTTCATACTACGGTCTGCAGGAGAGGCAAGATATATGTCGGTGTCTCGCTCTCGCTGTTCGCTACTAGTGAGTTCAATGACCGCGCGGGTGACCTTCGCCCAGTGCTGTCTCGCATTCCTTACAGTGATAGTTCAATGACCGAGCGGCCAAGGATCACCTCAGTGGGTTCAGTGACCGCACGCACGGTCGCTACAGTGCTCCCTCCTTACTTATTTATTAATTATCATCTAATATTTCAAATAGATACAATCAAATACAATCTGTTCGAGAAACCATCGAGTAATTTTTAATTTTTTTCCGTTCACATACTGACTAAATCTAGCTGATACTTGCGGCCTACGCCGTAAGGCCGAGGCCACACCAAAGTGCTTAGCTAGGTGGTAAGCTAGGTTTTACGTGACTCATATACTAGGTGACTTCATGCTTGGCCACACCAAAGTGCTTTGCACAAATTCATTTGACATTTGGGAGTGGTTGAGTCAACAAACGATGCCACTCTCAAAACTAATCAATTTCGTTACAACTTACCACCTTTATTTACTTCATGTGCAAGTAATTTTATTACAGGTACATTTTTGTATAATTTGCTCGATGGGTTCCACAAAGGCTCCCTTTTATACACAGCCGTTATTGAAACACAATAAAATTAACCAACACGTCTGTTCGCTAGGAGATTCACTCGGTGACTAATCATCATGTAGCGTGGCGCAAAGCGTTCGTTGTAGCCATTGCGATAGTATGCGGTGCGTTGGTTTGCTAGGATATATCGCCTAACTCGCAGCGTAGCTCTAAGCACCAAGTGAGGCTCCTACATGTGTCGCCTCGACCTAAGGGTTTAAAAAAACGATTTAGTTTAGTTTTAATCCGTTGCAGTATAATTTTTTTTTTAAGTCTATATATGACCGAAGTCATAGGTATTCTTATAACCCGGAATACTAGATGATAAAAATGGCTGTATCATTCGAGGGGAGTAGCACAGCGCGGGATTCGAACCGACAACCTTCCACACGGCAGTCCAGTGCGTTACAACGTGGCAATGCACCTCAAAGAAGAAGAATCGATGTAAAATATTTATTTCTATGATCATTTCAGATGGCACTCTGCATCTTCGGAGATTCTTTTTGAGCCGACAATGAGCGAATAACCATTTAGCGACTGAGCATGACTTAGAATAGAAACTTGGTGTAAGTTTTTTTTTTAACAACAGCGACTTTAATTATTTTTAATTTTGTTTCAGGATTCGCGACGGGTGACCACCTGCTGGCAGCGGAGAAGGGGAAACCATATTTAATTATGGAGCCTCCGAGAGAAGTGAAAGTGAAAACAGGCAAGGGAGCCCTCATCAATTGCATGGGAGCAGGGGCACACCCACTTCAAGTCTATTGGATGGACGGCAATACGAAAGTGGAGGATATAGACGGGATACGAACCACCTTAATGTAAGTTTCAAAATTATTATGATATATTTACATATACTCGTATATCCATGGCATTGTGTCAATTTTAGAGCAGGACAAGAGGGCCGACCTTTCTTACAAAACACACAACCCTTTTTGGGCACACATATACAGGATATCCCAAAAGTCACTTCTCCATTTAAAAAAAAACTTTTTTATTTCTTAATAATTCACATTTATTATTTTATAAACAGAAAACACAGTATCCCAAGATGGCCGATCAAAGGCAGAAATAATAAGTAGGGTCCAACAGGCAAGAGTTGCTTTCAACAAGGAATCTGAGATATTTGTATCTCCTAACATTGATATCAATGTTAGGGGGAATTTAGTGGAAACGAAACTTGGGCCATCAGCCAGATTGAGTCCGGGCGTCTGGCAGCCTTTGAGATGTGGTGCTACAGGCGCATGGCCGGGATCCAGTAGTCAGATCACATCCGAAACGACTAGGTATTGAGCGGGGCTGGAGAAACAAGGCAACTCCTAAATAGAGTTGCCCAACAACGATCCAGTTGGATAGGCCATAACATCAGGCACCCGGGCCTGCTCCTTACCATCGTCGAGGGAATGATTGAGGGCAATAACCATAGAGGCCGCCCTAGATATCGCTACATGGACCGGGTGATCCGGGATGTGCGCTGTGGCAGCTACCAGGAGATGAAGAGACTGGCGGATGATAGAGATGAGTGGAGGGATCGAATGCTTGGTGCAGACCAATCCTAGGATTGTAACCTAGATATGGACCTAGATATGAAACATGGACCGGGTGATCCGGAATGTGCGCTGTGGCAGCTACCAGGAGATGAAGAGACTGGTTGATGATAGAGATGAGTGGAGGGATCGAGTGCTTGGTGCAGACCAATCCTAGGATTGTAACCTAGATATAGCTACATGGACCGGGTGATCCGGGATGTGCGTTGTGGCAGCTACCAGGAGATGAAGAGACTGGCGGATGACAGAGATGAGTGGAGGGATCGAGTGCTTGGTGCAGACCAATCCTAGGATTGTAACCTAGATATGGAGCTAGATATGAAACATGGACCGGGTGATCCGGGATGTGCGCTGTGGCAGCTACCAGGAGATGAAGAGACTGGTTGATGATAGAGATGAGTGGAGGGATCGAGTGCTTGGTGCAGACCAATCCTAGGATTGTAACCTAGATATAGCTACATGGACCGGGTGATCCGGGATGTGCGTTGTGGCAGCTACCAGGAGATGAAGAGACTGGCGGATGATAGAGATGAGTGGAGGGATCGAATGCTTGGTGCAGACCAATCCTAGGATTGTAACCTAGATATGGACCTAGATATGAAACATGGACTGGGTGATCCGGAATGTGCGCTGTGGCAGCTACCAGGAGATGAAGAGACTGGCGGATGATATAGATGAGTGGAGGGATCGAATGCTTGGTGCAGACCAATCCTAGGATTGTAACCTAGATATAGCTATATGGACCGGTTGATCCGGGATGTGCGCTGTGGCAGCTACCAGGAGATGAAGAGACTGGCGGATGACAGAGATGAGTGGAGGGATCGAGTACTTGGTGCAGACCAATACTAGGATTGTAACCCAGAAAAAAAAACAGAAAACACGCTTCTTGAGAATAAATTTTTATTAGTTTTGAAAATTATATCTTTAAAATAACTGCCATTGTGGTGGACCACTGCGTGGACCATCACCTGTCGTAATGTTTCTTGGCTTATTTCTTAAATTTCTTAACGGATGTTGGCCTTCAATTGTTGAACGGTTCGAGGATTGTTACTGTATACTCTGTCTTTCAAATACCCCCATAGAAAGAAGTCTAGAGCAGTTAAGTCAGGCGAGCGTGACGGCCACTTGATTTCCGAGTTTCGCGAAATTATCCTTCTTCCAAAAATTTGTCTTAAGAGTTCAATTGTCGGACGAGCTGTATGAACAGTAGCACCATCTTGCTGCCACCATACCTATGGTGTGTCCTCGACTGCGGGACGCATGAACTTCTCTAGCATTTCTCGATACCTTTCGCCATTGACGTTTAGTGGATTTTCTTCCTCATTTTCAAAGAAATAAGGTCCAAGAACTCTTTTCCCCATTTACACCACACCAAACCGTTACTTTTACGGGGTGCAGAATACGTTGGTGGACTATTCTTGGATTTTCTCTCCCCCAAAATCGCATATTTTGTTTATTAACAAATCCGTTCATATGGAAGTGGACCTCGTCGCCCAAAATGGCAGTTATTTAAAGGATGTAATTTTCAAAACTAAATAAAATTTATTTTCAAGAAGTGTGTTTTTTGTTTATAAAAGAATAAATGTAAATTATTAAGAAATAAAAAAGTTTTTTTTTTAAACAGACAACCTCCGTAGCCTAGTGGTAAGACACTTGTCTGCCGATCCGGATGTTGCGGGTTCGATCCCCGCTGGAACCCAGATTTTTTTAAATAGGTTTCCAGCCTGGTTAACACTTAGGACCTATAAAAAGGTATTTCTAGTTGGTTGAAAGAGATCGCCACATGTCAATAAACTCGCCAGGTTTAAAAAAAAAATTAAGTGACTTTTGGGCCACCCTGTATATCTTCATCTCGCAAAAAATATTTTCATATCTCATAGTTACTCGTATATCTTTTTAAAAATATATGGCCCAAAAAGACTATTCTCTTTGAGGAATATAGTGTAAATTCTTGGTACAAGAACACAGTTTTTCTTCAATCATTCGTTCCTCATGCCCAAACCATATCAGCGTTCTATTCTTCATATATCTTAATCCCTTATCATTTCATTATGTATTATGTCATACATTGTCACTATGTATTATTCTCAATGCATGCATTTATACAGCATTTATTCGGATCTAATCAGTATTTTTCCACGTCCACGTTTCCCTCCCATACATTAAAGTCGCCACCAAAATACTATTGTGATGTCTTAGCACATTTTGATACTACCCGGTTTCAGTTTACATGTTTTAGTGCCTCTTTGACTTTGTTTCTCATCGTTACACGACATTCGACATCTCTCTTAACTCTTCCATCATCTGAGAAAATACTATCCAAATAAGAAAATTCTTCAACTTTCTCCAATCTTTCAATCATCATCATCATTGTCAACCAGGGTCGATCCAGTGCTGGATGAAGGTCTCCCCAAGTTGACTCCAAATAGTTCGGTTTTTTGCTCGTTGATTCCATGTGATGCTGCCATGCTTCCTGATTTCATCTATCCAACGTACCTTCGGTCTTCTTCTGGACCTCTTTATGCCTCTTGGGTGCCATTGGATTATTTCGGTTCTCGATCGGGAGTCTGACATTCTGGCTACGTGTCCTGCCCATTGCCATTTCATTCTTTTGCACACCTTTATAACGTCTTCTACCTTTGTTATATTGCGAATCCAGGTGTTTCGTTTACGGTCTCTTTGAGTATATCCCT